>JAWZYV010002220.1:0-358076 GCA_038373885.1 Cheiracanthium punctorium
GATGCAATATCTACTGGGTTGAGGAAGGTAGAGGGCGCTTGGGTAATCACGGGATTTTTTAAAGAACCAGTAAAGACATTTTAGTTAGATAAAGTGGTCAGGTGTGTGTTGCGAGACTCCCTTTACACTGTGTGCGCCTATACTTAAGACGTGCGTTTTAATTGATTTTTCGCCAAGTTTCAAAAATGTCTTTGCTTGAATCGATCGAAAATAACTTTAACATTGAATACACTCCCGAGTTTTATACTCAAAGTGATGCTGATGTGTTGCTGCAAGAAATAATACAATTGCCTTTAGATGTAAAGCCTCTGCAAAGTAGTGAAAAGAAAATTTCCTCGACCCGTAAAGTAATTACTTTTGCTGATGAAGGAATCAATTACAGTTTACCTGGAGCAACAGTCTATGTTTACTCTTGGATACCCATTTTGCAAAAAATACGTGAAGATCTACAGAAAGTGACAAATTATGAATTTAATATGGTGCAAGTGAACTTTGGCTCTGAAGAACAACCTAAAATTGAAGACGGCAACTACAAAGATTTTAATCTAGACCTATCATCAGGTGTATGCATTCTAAGTTTTGGATCTAAACGAACTTTGGATTTTAAACCAGCGAACTGTGAAACCACTACCATTAAATTAGAACATGGCTCAATGTGTAAGATATATCCCCCAACCAACAAACTTTTAACGCATGGTATTCCTTCTGAACCTTATGTGACAGACCCGCACATTAACCTTACATTTGCCAAAATGTACATTTATGAGCCTTCCCCGAAAAGGGCAAAGTTGGAAAATTGGACGGACGATCTTTACCATAGCTTATATGCTTCTGTAAATAGTACATGGCACTTGGAAAGACTTATCTACGTTTCACTTCACGATGAAAGAACTGACTTGAAGATCCATATTAGACAATTTATACAGAATGCCCAATTAGACTATATACCAACCGGCCAGGGAGTCGTGATGAACCCTTCCACATGGATCGAATTTATTGTAAAACTATTAGATTTTAATATAGGTCATAGCAATAGCTCTTTTATTTGTAATAATCAATTATCTGTATTTAATGATGATGGAAAATGCATCTTACAACAAATTTACAAAACCGGAGATTCATTCTCGTTAAATCCAATTTCCTTAACACTTTTAAATGATCAAGTAAAAAAACTTTGCGAAATGAGAAATGAAATATTGGAATGCATTTTAAAAACGCTATATACGACGACCCTACCCCATTTAATTTTAAAATTAAAGCCGCAAAAATGTAACCGCGAACCCCATTGTACTTATGATGAGGCTAAACAACAATTAATGGATATAGTACATCAGGAAATTTTTAAAAACATAGGCCGGGTTCAGGATCATCCTTCGCAAAGGATACATGCTTGCTCGAATAGAACACATGTTGATGAGAGAGAGGGTCTTATAAGTAGTAAAGCATGGTTTATGGTCGACATGTCGTATATTGCAAGAGAGATATGCGAGAACAAATGTACTTGTCATTTTGACGGAGAATTTTTTTCAAACATTTTCATTGAAGACTACATGAAGTATCTTCAAAATGTGCTATTTAATACATTTTTTCAACCGTTTTCAGATTTTACTAATTTCAAGGATGGCAAAACATGTGTAATTATGTGATGTATAACTAGTATTGCGATTGTAAAAAATATATTAAAACCATTGTGATTATGAAGAAAAGGTATGCTTGCTTCTACAACAGTAGGATTTTACTCACTTGTGCATGCTTAGTTATAGAATACTCATTGAAAAGTTATTATTTTCTTAATTGTGTAAATAGTTTGTGTAATTTAAAATATATTTTTGTAAATAAATAAGTTTAAATACGAAAACTTTTCTGTGTTTTCTTTATGTGTACATGTGTGTTGATTACTTGCAAAATAAAAATCTATAAAATTTTACTGCAGCAAAAAGTGGTAAAGGTAGCATACTTGGTCACGATTTAAGGTTCTCGTTTTATACTTATCTTTTATACACTACAAGGTAGAAAGTTAGAAATTTAACAAAATTTATTGAAGCATGTACTATGGAAACATTAATCTACCACATAGAAATAAAATGTTTTGATTAAAATCATAAATTTAAGTGTGATAGGTAAATTGAGTTACATGAGAATTCACAAAGTATTAATTTTTTTATAAAATGAACTTGGCTAAAAAAGTAAGTTTCCATAATTTTATAACTTAATCGATTTTACATGTTTTTCAAAAATAAAGTTAAGTGAGATAAAGAAACTTAGTATTTTTAAATAAAGATTTTTTGAGGTATTCTTTAATGTAAAGATCTTACCACATTTTACTTGAAGTAACAGAATATTTTAAATCAGACACTATGTTTTTAAAACATCAGAGTATTAACTTAGCATATTTTTATTAAGTAATGGGCTTGAATATTTTTATAAGAAATATCAACTAAGTGCACATATTACACATTTTACTGATTAAGATGGTTATGCTTACAAATTTTAAATAAATATGCTCTTACTTTTATACATGTTACTTGTTCAAACTAAGTGTACTTTTGATTTGTATACGTTTATGAGTTCTCATAAGTTATGAAATTATTTCTCGAAAGGAACTTAGCTATTAGAACTTTGTAAATTTTGTAGAAGTAGTATGCTTAACATGTTTTTCATGAAATGGATTTAAATTTGGTATAGAAATAATCAGTTATTTTTGCATAGATGTATAAACTTATCTTTATGTAAACCATAACTAATTAAAAGTAACATAATTTATGTCTATACAAAGTGAGGGACTTAAACTATTTTTCAGAATTATCAAGTAAAGGATTTTACAAAATACTTAGTAAACTGCATTAATAGATTGTAAGTTGTAATTTTTTTTCTGTTAGACGTTTTGCACATTGCTATATTTTATGTTCTGATAAGTCGTTGAATATATTCTTTAAATAAAATAACAGATCTGTACTTTGAAAATTTCATTGAAGTGTTGAACTTTGGTATTTTTCGAATGTTACGAACTTGATACATTTTTTCTGAAGTGCTAGATATGTGAAATTGTCTTTTTAGAAACATTGAATTATTCAACTTAGTACATTTCAGTTACTCTTTCAAGATAACGGACTTAGAATTTTTTTTACAAATAGCAAGCTAGTAACTTGCTAATCGTGCTTCTTGCAAATATTTTTAAATACCGTTCTTAAAAATTATCAATAGTTTTAAATAATATATTAAGTTTATTTCTTTTTAGTAGTTAAACTTGATAATTTTAAGAACATATTAGATAAACATTAATATATTTAAAAATAATATTGCAAGAAGCACGTTTAGCAAGTTACTAGCTTGCTATTTGTAAAAAAATTCTAATTCCGTTATCTTGAAAGAGTAACTAAAATGTACTAAGTTGAATAATTCAATGTTTTTAAAAAGACAATTTCACATATCTAGCACTTCAGAAAAAATGTATCAAATTCGTAACATTCGAAAAATACCAAAGTTCAACACTTCAATAAAATTTTCAAAGTACAGATCTGTTAGTTTATTTAATGAACATATTCAACGACTTATCAGAACATAAAATATACCAATGTGCAAAACTTCTAACAGAAAAAAATTACAACTTACAATCTATTAATGCAGTTTACTAAGTATTTTGTAAAATCCTTTACTTGATAATTCTGAAAAATAGTTTAAGTCCCTCACTTTGTATAGACATAAATTATGTTACTTTTAATTAGTTATGGTTTACATAAAGATAAGTTTATACATCTATGCAAAAATAACTGATTATTTCTATACCAAATTTAAATCCATTTCATGAAAAACATGTTAAGCATACTACTTCTACAAAATTTACAAAGTTCTAATAGCTAAGTTCCTTTCGAGAAATAATTTCATAACTTATGAGAACTCATAAACGTATACAAATCAAAAGTACACTTAGTTTGAACAAGTAACATGTATAAAAGTAAGAGCATATTTATTTAAAATTTGTAAGCATAACCATCTTAATCAGTAAAATGTGTAATATGTGCACTTAGTTGATATTTCTCATAAAAATATTCAAGCCCATTACTTAATAAAAATATGCTAAGTTAATACTCTGATGTTTTAAAAACATAGTGTCTGATTTAAAATATTCTGTTACTTCAAGTAAAATATTGTAAGATCTTTACATTAAAGAACACCTAAAAAATCTTTATTTAAAAATACTAAGTTTCTTTATCTCACTTAACTTTATTTTTGAAAAACCTGTAAAATCGATTAAGTTATAAAATTATGGAAACTAACTTTTTTAGCTAAGTTCATTTTATAAAAAATTAGTACTTTGGGAATTCTCATGTAACACAATTTACCTATCACACTTAAATTTATGATTTTAATCAAAACATTTTATTTCTATGTGGTAGATTAATGTTTCCATAGTACATGCTTCAATAAATTTTGTTAAATTTCTAACTTTCTACCTTGTAGTGTATAAAAGATAAGTATAAAACGAGAACCTTAAATCGTGACCAAGTATGCTACCTTTACCACTTTTTATTTCATAGATTTTTATTTTGCAAGTAATCAACACACATGTACACATAAAGAAAACACAGAAAAGTTTTCGTATTTAAACTTATTTATTTACAAAAATATATTTTAAATTACACAAACTATTTACACAATTAAGAAAATAATAACTTTTCAATGAGTATTCTATAACTAAGCATGCACAAGTGAGTAAAATCCTACTGTTGTAGAAGCAAGCATACCTTTTCTTCATAATCACAATGGTTTTAATATATTTTTTACAATCGCAATACTAGTTATACATCACATAATTACACATGTTTTGTCATCCTTGGAATTCGCAAAATCTGAAAACGGTTGAAAAAATGAATTAAATAGCTCATTTTGAAGATACTTCATGTAGTCTTCAATGAAAATGTTTGAAAAAAATTCTCCGTCATAATGACAAGTACATTTGTTCTCGCATATCTCTCTTGCAATATACGACATGTCGACCATAAACCATGCTTTACTACTTATAAGACCCTCTCGCTCATCAACATGTGTTCTATTCGAGCAAGCATGTATCCTTTGCGAAGGATGATCCTGAACCCGGCCTATGTTTTTAAAAATTTCCTGATGTACTATATCCATTAATTGTTGTTTAGCCTCATCATAAGTACAATGGGGTTCGCGGTTACATTTTTGCGGCTTTAATTTTAAAATTAAATGGGGTAGGGTCGTCGTATATAGCGTTTTTTAAAATGCATTCCAATATTTCATTTCTCATTTCGCAAAGTTTTTTTACTTGATCATTTAAAAGTGTTAAGGAAATTGGATTTAACGAGAATGAATCTCCGGTTTTGTAAATTTGTTGTAAGATGCATTTTCCATCATCATTAAATACAGATAATTGATTATTACAAATAAAAGAGCTATTGCTATGACCTATATTAAAATCTAATAGTTTTACAATAAATTCGATCCATGTGGAAGGGTTCATCACGACTCCCTGGCCGGTTGGTATATAGTCTAATTGGGCATTCTGTATAAATTGTCTAATATGGATCTTCAAGTCAGTTCTTTCATCGTGAAGTGAAACGTAGATAAGTCTTTCCAAGTGCCATGTACTATTTACAGAAGCATATAAGCTATGGTAAAGATCGTCCGTCCAATCGTCCAACTTTACCCTTTTCGGGGAAGGTTCATAAATGTACATTTTGGCAAATGTAAGGTTAATGTGCGGGTCTGTCACATAAGGTTCAGAAGGAATACCATGCGTTAAAAGTTTGTTGGTTGGGGGATATATCTTACACATTGAACCATGTTCTAATTTAATGGTAGTGGTTTCACAGTTCGCTGGTTTAAAATCCAAAGTTCGTTTAGATCCAAAACTTAGAATGCATACACCTGATGATAGGTCCAGATTAAAATCTTCGTAGTTACCATCTTCAATTTTAGGTTGTTCTTCAGAGCCAAAGTTCACTTGCATCATATTAAATTCATAATTTGTCACTTTCTGTAGATCTTCACGTATTTTTTGCAAAATGGGTATCCAAGAGTAAACAGAGACTGTTGCTCCAGGTAAACTGTAATTGATTCCTTCATCAGCAAAAGTAATTACTTTACGGGTCGAGGAAATTTTCTTTTCACTACTTTGCAGAGGCTTTACATCTAAAGGCAATTGTATTATTTCTTGCAGCAACACATCAGCATCACTTTGAGTATAAAACTCGGGAGTGTATTCAAGCAAACACATTTTTGAAACTCGGCGAAAAATCAATTAAAACACACGTCTTAAGTATAGGCGCACACAGTGTAAAGGGAGTCTCGCAACACACACCTGACCACTTTATCTAACTAAAATGTCTCTATACGGATTCTTTAAAAAATCACGTGATTACCCAAGCGCCCTCTACCTTTCTCAACCCAGTAGATATTGCATCATCTAACTTGTCTTAGCCTGTTACTAAGAGTTGCCCCTAATTGCAAATAGTACATCCTGCCAGAAACCTACCGGATATTCAATCAACACAGATTTGCACACGTCACTATCACGTGTCTTCTGCGCATGTCACTTCCTTATCTCTTATCTGATCTGTGATACCTGATAAGAGAAAATCAGTTGCCGTTAAATTTGTAGAGTTTGTAGGTTGGGCGTAGGTAAGTTCTCCTGCAACGGATACCTAAGAATTCTTTAGCCGAGCTGACCGATGTTTTGTCCGCATGCAACAAGAGTGCTGTCCGGTATTTTTCAGGTATTATAATTGCTTATATTTTTTCTGATATATGTTGTGATTAGCTATCTTTTAGAGTAATCAGTTTAGTTTATTAACAGGTTTTCATTAATAATTTCAGTTTATGACTTTATTAAAAAAATTTTAGTTTATTATTGTAAAAATTGTTTTAGTTTATGAATTTATTAAATAAAAATTTTAGTTTATTATTGTAAAAATTGTTTTAGTTTATGATTTTATTAAAAGGATGTCTATGTAAAATTTAAGTATATAAAAAAACTGAGTGTAAAAATTTTGATATGTTTAATTCATTAACAAGTTTTCATTAATAATTTTAGTTTATGACTTTATTAATACCTATTTTATACGTGAATACTCATTCATCTGCAATGCCTATAATTTATTACTGTTATTTATCAAAACTTAACAAAAATAATTTGCTTTAGTATAATGATCTTTGCTAATTGTTTCACAGAAATTAATTTAATGATTCATTATTTTCCTAAACTACGTAAAATATATTAATCGTTGTAGCTTAACTTTGATATTTTAATTTAGGATATAATGCCCATGTTTACAAAAAAAAGGATAGATTTTTATTGAAATGGCTTTAATCTAACATGATCTTAATCCGTAAGTCCCCATTTTTGAACGTAGAATGAAACACGTGTCCCCACAATTCGGTATTCCCCTAGCACCCTCCCTGGTTTTATCTTATCGGTAAACTGGCCAACTCTTATTGTACCGGCTCTGTAGAGCCTCAAGGCACTCTCTTATCTCTAAATTTCTGTTATCAGCAATATCACAGGCACGTGGATTTTACTTCAATCATTCTTTTGTGAATTATTATGTATTTTTATTATTTTCACCTCTCGCGTGTACAAGTATAGGGTAAGTGTAATATTTTCTATTATTTTAGTTACATATAAGTTGATACCGTAATTCTAATTGAAAATAATTATGTGGTTCTTATAGTTGCACTTTTGATGTGTTGTACTTTTAAGTGTGATTTTTTTGTTAATGTATGTTTTTCTGTATTTTGGTGTTTTGCGAAATTTTAAGTTGGTAATCCAGTGTAATTAATATTAATAGCATTATCGGTAGAAGTACTTTATGCAGTTTGTATACAAAAACTGGGGTTTGAGGGCTTTCTCCAAATAGAAAATAAGGCATGCATGGTATTTGTATTTCAGTAAATTCTAACTAAGATTAAATTTTCGCTTGCTAACTAATTTTATCCTACATAAAATAGCATTGTGAATCTGATAAATTGTTATAAGAAAAAAGTACTTTTAAAGCGTTTAATATCTTCAAATGTGTTATTTTGTTTTTAGTGTCAAAATATTATTAATATTTTCAGCCAAGATTAAGAATTAATGAACATGTGCTAGTTGGACCGGGAATTAGGGATAATGTATTTTAAATCATTATTCGATTTTCCGGTCTTGCTAGCCGTATAGATGTTGGTACTTTGTCCAGTGACTCGAAGATGTCCCTTCACGTAAGTAAAAACCTTGTATTTTTTAGTTTAAGTAATGATTTGTGATTTAAACTATCTAAGTATTGAAAGATATTTTATATCCGTGCGGTATAAAAGTGTGCTAAAACGGATCTTCAATTTTTATTTCCAATAGTTCAACTTTCTAACAATAGTACTATCTAGTCTAAAAGTTTATGCTCACCTTTCTATAAAATAGGTTAAGTGCATACCTCTAAAAATATTAATGCATGTATAAAATTATGCTTTCATAGTCAAACTGCAATGAGTGTTGCACATAAACAATCTAACTCGTATCGTATTGAAATTCTATAAATCAAGTTACTCTTCTTGTGATATACAGTAAGAATATTTTGTAGGATTACTAAAACTGTAATTTTTTCTCTAATTGATCTATAGAAAATATAAACTAGTATAATCGCTGCCTAAGATTTATCAAAAATGTGTGGGTAAGAAAAAATGTTTAGATAAATACTTTGTTTGTTTGTGCTTTAAGGCAAACCTGCACGCGGGGGTATCTGCTTAGGATGAGGGGTGCCTTGGTAGGAAGACTTTCTAAGGGGATCTAACGCGTATTCACACATTTCGTATATCAAAACTTGAGTTTTGGGGGATATATGGCTAAAGTGGTTTTCTCGCAATAGAATATAAGACTATATCCAAATCATTATTTGTAAAATCTTTCTATGGTATAATTTTCTCACTTGCCTAACCGTAGAAGAAATTTGTAGAAAATATATGGGTATCCTAAATCCTACTTTAGTGTTAAACGTCTACTTAACAAAAATAGGATATACAAAAAATTAAAAACACTTGATTAAATTTTTTTTTCTTGATAAATTAAAAACATTTGATTAAAAAAATATTTGTTGTAAAATTATTTAACTTAAAATTAAAACTTGGTTAAAAAATAAATTAACTCTTGATTAAAAAAAATATTTGTTGTAAAATTAATTA
The DNA here is from genome assembly GCA_038373885.1 of Cheiracanthium punctorium. NCBI lineage: Eukaryota > Metazoa > Arthropoda > Arachnida > Araneae > Cheiracanthiidae > Cheiracanthium > Cheiracanthium punctorium. The sequence goes on from JAWZYV010002220.1 coordinate 9,175, forward strand.
AAAAAATATTTGTTGTAAAATTATTTAACTTAAAATTAAAACTTGGTAAAAAATATTTGTTGTAAAATTAAAACTTGGTAAAAAATATTTGTTGTAAAATTATTTCACTTAAAATTAAAACTCATGGTTAAAAAAAAAAAAATAAAAATAAAAATTAATTAACTCTTGATTAAAAAAATATTTGTTGTAAAATTATTTAACTTAAAATTAAAACTTGGTTAAAAAATAAATTAACTCTTGATTAAAAAAATATTTGTTGTAACATTATTTAACTTAAAATTAAAACTTGGGTAAAAATCTCTTAAGAAAAAAAAAAAAAAAAAATGTTTAGATAAAAAAGTTCATACGCTATCTAAATCATTATTTGTAAAAACTATAGGTACTAAAATCGTTCTATGGTATAATTTTCTCACTTCCTTAACAGTAGAAGAAATTTGTAGAAAATGTATGGGTATCCTAAACCTTACTTTAATATTCTAGTAAACTGTTACTTATTAAATATAGGCTATAATCAGTATACAAATTAGCTAAACATTAGAAGTATGTATTAAGCAACATTTATTCAATTTGCATTGGTTCTATTACTAAATGGTAAAGAAAACTAAATAAATAAAAAAATCGAAAAATTAATCAAAGTCCCAATTCATTTTGAAAACTAAAGTATAACACAATACACCTACAATTTTATACCTGAAGGATTCTCGGCCTAATGGACAACAATCATTAGCCTATGAATTCTTTTGTAGGTTGCGCGTTCAAATTTGAAAATTTTTTTCCAAGTCCCCTTATTTGTAAAATATGTCACAATCTGAAAATTTTTTCCAAGTACCCTTATTTGAAAAAATTACAAGTCCCCTTATTTGTAAAATATCTTAAAGTCTGAAAAAAATTACAAGTACCCTTATCTGAAAAAAAGGAAAAAAATTCTTATCAACCCTTTCCAACTTCCTCTCTCAACATCCGGTCCGACCACGCCCCCCTCTCTCTCGACCCAGGGAACGCACTTGTGCGGCGTACCGCAGAATTAACATGGTACCGCATGAGCAGAACTCTTGATTACCTACTACTAACAAGTGCGATGAGCCAATAATAAAGGTCCTGTCCGTAACGCTCTCCGGGTTCGACTCATCGCCCGGCGCATCTGTCGCGATGTTGAAATTTTGATAAAAACGGCATTTTTATCTCTAACTAAAAGCTACATTTTTTATACGCTTCGAAAGATCTCTAAAAAAAATTACCTTTCTTAAACGCGCGTCCTCTTCCAAATCTAAATATCTAGCGAGATATCACGCCTTGAAAAAGTAAACAATGAATGGAAGCAAATGAATCATTCCCCGATTCGTTGAAAAAAATCAAGGAACATAATCTCTGGCGTGGATCGATTAGATGACGTGATAGAGACGTCATACTCCTTAATTAAGTTCTATTAACTGAAAAAATTGATAGATTTTGGGCAAATTTATTCAGAATGCGTAAAATTTTGTTTGCACAATCAAGCCTAAACAGGATAACTGTACTTCACCTGGATAACCATAACCATACTTCACCGATCAGGTTTAGCCTTGGCACAACATTTAAACATTTATTTGTAGGAATTCTTTTTTAGAAATTGGCAACGTAAACGTGTATTGCTATTGTTTTTGGAAGTCACGCTTTTTTTTTTTTTTTTTTTTTTTTTTTTTCTTCTTTCATTGCTCTCACCGGAGTTTTTTTTTAATGTTAACGGCCTGACATTTGTGAAATCGTATTTTAAAAGTGTTTGGGTGTTTTAGATTGTTTATTTTGTTTTTGTTGCAAGCGTTTATTTTGAATTCGTTTAACCGAATGGATTTTGATTTCAATGTTGTTGAATTGTAACTTTTATTTAGATTGTTTTGGGACATTTGTTTTGTTTTTGTCTTAAATCCAGGAGCGTTTAATTTTGAATTCACTGTTGTAGGATGTTTTTATTTTAACTTCGTAAAAAGTTGCCATTGGCTCTCTTCAGTTGAAAAACCGCAGTGTTTTTAAACGTTAAAGGTGTTTACATGCAGTGTTTTTGTGAAAACTTATTTTAATGGATTATGATTTCAACGTTGTTGGATCATAGCTTTTATTTAGGTTAATTTGGTGTCGGTTATTTTGTTTTTTTCGTAAATCTATAATTACTAGCCGGCAAGCCGTCCACTATCGCTGGCCCGTGAAAATTCCCTTTAAAAAATTGCTGGCCAGTAAGGTAGAATTTGTGCCTCTGTTAACTGTGTCAGTCAGTCTAACGACTACACGTCTATGCAGTAGCGTACCAAATCGTAGCGTATCAAATTGAAAGCTAAAGTCGACCTGTAAACTAAGTATCAAACTGTAAACTAAGTAAAGCAGGGGCGTAGCCAGGGGGGGATATCGGGATATATCCCCCCCCCCCCGAAATGTTTGGATTAGTGATGAAATTCCGTCTATTTACAGATATATAAGTTCATATCCCCTCCCCGAAAATTTTTCCTGGAACGCGCCTGAAATAAAGGGTCCCTATTCGGGGTGAGGGCTGCGCACCCCCCCACTCTGGCGACTCTGAACTTAGAATTTCTTTCTTTTGAGTTTATAGAATTCAGAGCTGGGTTGTTGAAACACGACTCCAATTTAAAAAAAAAAAAAAAAAAAATCATAGACGCGTAGTTGTTAGACTGACACAGTAACATCCCTCTCCTTCTCTTCTGTGTTCGCCTTGTGGCAGGGAGACTCGTTACCATACTGACAATGACTGATATAACACAGACATGTAGAAGGGGACATGCATCAGGTGCTTTCGTTGCACACGGCCCGCGAGCATATTGAATTAAAAAATCTGGAGTGACTCCACTCGACTTTCCGAACACTTACGATTAAGATCATTGCCAAGCATTTAAATAAATTTTAATAGATGAATAATTCAAACATATATACCAAATTGAAGCTCGATCGAATGTACCGTTTAAACGCTAGCGCACTTTCAAGAATTTCTCCCCGTAGGCCATAATGTAAAAGAAATCTTTGTCGTAGCCCTGTAGAAAAACTATAAGTCCTATAAACATCAAAATCAATACCAGTCTTACAATGGTGGTTTATAACATGTATACCCAATTTGAGCTCAATCGAATGTACCGTTTAAACGCTAGCGCACTTTCAAGAATTTCTCCCCATAGGCCATAATGTAAAGAAATCTTTATTTTATCCCTGTAGAAAAACTGTAAGTCCTATACACATCAAAATCAATACCAGTCTTACAATGGTGGTTTATAACATGTATACCCAATTGGAGCTCAATCGAATGTACCGTTTAAACGCTAGCGCACTTTCAAGAATTTCTCCCCATAGGCCATAATGTAAAAGAAATCTTTATTTTATCCCTGTAGAAAAACTGTAAGTCCTATACACATCAAAATCAATACAGGTCTTGCGACGGTGGTTTATAACATGTATACCCAATTTGAGCTCAATCGAATGTACCGTTTAAACGCTAGCGCACTTTCCAGAATTTTCCTCCATAGGCCATAATGTGAAAGAAATCTTTGTCGTAGCCCTGTAGAAAAACTGTAAGTCCTATACACACCAAAATCAATACCGGTCTTGCGACGGTGGTTTATAACATATATACCCAATTTGAGTTCAATCGCATGCCCTGTTCAGGAGCTATCGTGTTCACTCACATACACACAAACACACATACACACATACATACATACATCTCGTAAAAATAGCATAAATGAATTCAGAAGACCTCAAAACGTGTAAATACACCAAAATCCCGAAGTCGAATTTTTTCATGATTACAATACTTTCCTTACATGGTACATGTTCGGAAAGTAAAAATATATACAATTACGGACAAACCTTTGAGCTTTCATTCAGCTGGCCGTCAAAGACGAGCGGCCTGTAGGTTGCATTTTTTTTTTTTTTTTTTTTTTTTTTTTTCGTAGCGGACCCGGTAGTCGCCGAAGGCGGGTAGCCCGTAGGTTGCACTTTTTGGTCGCGAAGAAGCTGTTAAGAAATGAACTAATGGTTGATGGACCAGCTGATCGCCGGATCGCGGCCGATCACCGAATCGTGTGAAAGCGGCCGGTACGTTGCATAGGCTGGACGTGAAGCGATCGGACTAGCTGGTTGCCGAAGGCTGACCGCCCGTAGGTTGCAAAACCTGTAGCAAAGCGGCCCGTGTGCTCTAGGTTGGACATTTTGGCCGCGAAGCGGCCATCGACGGTTAAAACCGATCGCCGAAGGCGGCTAGAGAGCCAATAATGGCCATTGGGACAGAGATTATGCAGTGGCCGCTCGTGTGATACAGCAAGTACTGCCGGGCTGCACTTGAAATCATCAGCACATACTTTAAAATAATTTATTCTGCTAATTTTCCTAAATTCAGATTAGAATTATGGAATTCCTATGGTAAATTTAAAAAATCTCCAAAAAAAAAACCAAACAAAAAAAACCGTATTGTGGCCAGATCGCTCATTCAGAAAAAAAGCACTTTAATCTTCCCGCAATTCAATTGGGAAAATCTTTGGTTCAGCCCAGAGCGCTGATAAGAAAATTGGCAGCACCGTTGTCATGACAACGGTTACGTAAGCATTTCCTCCGGCATAGGCTATAATGGGGGTACGCAGCTAAGACTCAGCTCATTCAAGATTTTGAAAGGTCGGCAGCACCTGTGAATTCGACTCTCTGATTGGCTCGAGAAGTGAGTAAGGAGAATATTTGTTCGGCAAACTCTCGACTTTATATTGCTGAATTTATCAAGAAGGTAAACCAGAATAGACGCTTATGAATGGACAATGACCCATCAAAGCAGTATTGTTTTGAAGTAAGCAAGAACTGGAATTTAGAGGACATGGCGAGCGAAAAAATTCTTTAAACATAGGAAATTTTAAAGAGCTTTTAAAGTTATTGATATCTGAATTAAAACAACGCCTTTTTATGAGGGCATCACTGACCGATTCGCAAGTTTAAAAGAAAGGAGGATTGATTTGACTTATAAAAATAAGTACGTTTTTTTTTTTTTTTTTTTTCCTTTTCTTCTCAAGTTATCGTTACAAAAGAAAATTCTAAGGAAACTTCGAATCAGACACGGATTAATGCAATTTTGAGGATAAGAGCGGCTGGTTGAAATTTATGTCCATTTTATGGAAAAGTAAAATAGGATCTCTTACATTTTTTATGTAGTTTCTTTTTTTTTCCTCGGTGAGGGCTTAATCCGCCAGCTTTCGAATTCATAACAAAGATTTTCCATTCATGTCCGGAGGAGGGGGGAGGGAGTCTCATATGCTTCCGGCTGCACTAACAGTTTTGACCACGGGCCGCCACTGAGATTATGCAGCCTTGATTTAAATCAAAGATTTTTTAAAAATCAATTGATTCAAATCATGATTAAAATGAGTGATGATTATAAATCAAATTGATTTAAATCATTAACACCCTGATTTTAGTCATTAGTTATTCAAATCATGATTAAAATCTCTGATGATTAAAATTAAATTGATTTGACCCCCTGATTTTAGTCAAGTACTTTCTGTAAAAGATGCATTAGTTTCTGACGAAGCATGGTCGTTGAGTTCACTCTTATTTTTATACTTCTTCTTCCCAAAATGATAGCAACGCTTCCAACCCATCATTCCTACGTGATTCCTATTCCTTATAATATGCCCGACCTCCTCTTAAAGTTTATCTCAGTCTTGGCAAAAATCTGTATAATCGAAATGAAAAGTCAGCTTCGGGGGGATTTTATAAATTATTTTTGAAAGAAATCATTTATTTTTCTCTTCATTGTGCAGGTTTAAAGGGGCCTAAGAAAAGAAACACAAGTTACAATCCAATTTCTTTCCCACACTTACCTTGGCCTTAATCATATGCATAATCCACGGGGAACGGGAATTGGAAATCAGAAATATATCTTCATTGGAGAATACCTGCGGATTAAGTTGTTTAATCAATTTCTTTAAAGGAGACAAGATGTCTGCCTTAGATAACAGAGTTCTCTTCTTAAGAGAGATTGAGAAATCGATACAAATACTTAGGTAGGATTCCAAATACTTAGGTACGAAAAAATAAGTATAGAAATCCAGTAAAAGTAATCTTTCTGTTTTAAATCTTTTGAAAGACTTGTAAATTGGGATCTCTAGACCGGAAGTACAGTAGACGTTTTACTTAACGTGCTCGATTCTTTCCATAATCTTATTGGTAACTAGCTGAAGTCATAAACGTTGAGTTATATGGGCCCGTGGGGCTTGAGCCCCCCCAATAAATTGTGAATAGGGGCTAAGCCCACCCAATAATTTATCACTAAATACAGAAAACTAATTTATACTAACACAAAAAAAAAGTATTTCACGCTATTTACAAACGTTTATAAAAAGCTTTACTTGTACTTTTAAAAATTTTCTTCTTTTGATTTCAATCATGATTTAGTATTCATTGTGACGCCACGTAACACACAATGTTACCATAAGCTGCCCTCGCCAGACTCTGGTTAATTAAAATCAGATTATGCAATGTAAAGTATGAAATGAAGAAAAGTTCAGATGTGTCTAAAATGCACTATCTCATCGAAAATGGTTTTTTTTTTTTTTTTCCTTCTTTGGATTTTTTCCTTTGTTTCCATTTTTAACTTATAACATGGTAGGAAGATACTAACATGGGTGCTTACCTTACATTGGTGTAGAATTCTATGGACCCATAGAGTTCGAGTCCCTCTAATAATTTACACTTATATATAGTAAGTGATAGCTGCCAACTACTACGGAATATAACTACCCACTTTTTGTAAACAGTATATTTTTTAATTACTTTTTTCAAAATAGCAACCACCTTGGGGGCGCAGCACAAAAATTTTGCTATATTTTAAGCCAAAAAATCATGTAGAAAAAGTGGTTAATTATATTCCGTAGTAGCTGGCAACTAAGTTATATGTACGTGAATCAGTGGCCTAGCCAGATATTTTTCATGGGGGAGGGGGAGGGTGTTACGACTTTTGCAACTCGCATATGTGTATATACGCCACTGACGTGAATATATGTGGTTGTGGGGCCCGCCCCCCCCCAATAATTTTGAAAACTTTACGCTTATGGCTGAAGTACCCATCGTCGACGGGTTAGTATGTAATGCAAATTTCCAAACAAGAGAGTAACAAAGTGATGAATAAAACAAGCCATAAAGAAAGTTTTTATTTTCAAAATTAAAGTTTTATTCTGGTTGCAAGAGCTTTTCAAGTGTCAAGAGATCATTCCTAACCTGAATTTTCGTCGGCATTGTAAGGATTATCGAGAATGGAATTAGCATATTGGCAATAGTATAGAAAGAAAAGTTATAACTTCTGCGTATTGTTAAAAGATTGCAGGTTAGAGAGTAACAAAGTGATGAGTAAGACCAACCGTAAAAAAAAGTTTTTATTTTTAAAATTACTTTTATTCTAGACAAGGACAATCCTATCTCACACCAGTAACGAAGCGGGATTTTTTTTTCTTTCTTTTTTTTTTTTTTTTACTGATTTTTCTTTAGAGACTAGAAGTCGAAGCCCGTTGTGGAGGCAACTACAACGGATGCTAGAAAAAAATATTCGGTAAAAATATCTCTGCACTGAATCCGTTTAAAATTTGTCCGCTTAAAAAAATAACTTCATATTCACTTTTTATTATAAACCCAAATCGGATTGCATTTTCTTCTAAAGACGTGTGAAACCTTTTCGAATTCAAAAGATTTTGTTTTCTGGGAACATCCCCTCTTATATCAATGTTTCGTGCCAGACGAAAATCATTTTATTCGTGAAAAAAAGAACTTCGGAAAAACTATTTTAAACGAATGAATCACTATTTTTCCTTCAAAGCCAGATAACCGTGACGTCAATATGACGTGATTGTCACTTGCTACTCCTAATTTTGTCAAGCAAATGATAAACTTCTTTGACTCTCGGAAATAAAATGGAGCTGAAAATATCGAAAAATCGCTTAAAATTGAAGGAACGGGCGGATTTTCAGATTTTTAGAGTAGCGCAGATAGTTTTCTAATATATTTTTATTCATAATTGTGAAAAATTTCAAGTGAATCTCACAAACAGTGTAGATATTATTACGCTTTTTCTGCTTCACTCTGTGATCCTTTTAGAATAATGGCGGTAGAAGTTTTATCTTGGAGCAGGTTACCCGGAATCGTTAGAGAGTGAGTGAGTGAGTGAGCGAATGAGTCAGGGATCAGCGCAATATATATAGTATCATACTTGTTTTCTGTTTTAGGAATACAGTTGTCTCGATTGTTCGAGTTTCCCATAAATTTGAGTTAGTGAAAAATAAGTTTAGCTCCCAAATAATGACCAACACATACAAAACGTGTGAGGGAATTTTTTCGCACCCGAAAATTCAAATACTTGGTACACCCGGAAACCGCATCAGAAATCCCCCTCCCAAAGAAAATGAGTGTATTCTTGATATAGATGTCTCCACAGGCATTTCTGTGCCGTGTCGACACGCTGCTTTGACAATGGCTCGATATTGCTACACGGAAACGTTTCAAGGCGTTAATAAAAAAAAAATATTTGACTATTATTTTCAGATATAATTAACTTGCTCTAACCATCAGTAATGTAATAATATGTAATTGCATTTTTTATTGAAGTATACACTCAAACTACAAAAACTGCTCTACATCCATTTATTTTTTATTAAATTTTATGATTTCATACATAGGTACTCTCTTAATAATCAAGAGTGAAAAACCAGTGCTGAGGAGTGATATATCACCCTACCTTCGTGACAAAAATCAGCCAACCTCCATAGAGTGAGAAATCACTATTCTGAAGAGTGACATTTCTGACTCTGGACTAGGAGTGAGAATTCAAAAACCCACTCCGGGAAAGAGTGCCTCACTCTAAGGAAAGGGTGACAGCACGCCATCCCTTAAAGAGTGAAGCGCTCTGATCAAGAGTGAGCTATGACCCTTTTTAAGAGTGACCGCCACTTTTTATAGGGTGATTATTCGAGACCGTATCCAGGGGTCCGGACCCTCCCCCCTCCCAAAAAAATTGATTTTTGTTAATAAAATAATAATAATGATGTCTTTTTGTGAAAAATTCTGCCTTTTCCACGGTTTGGACCCTGCCTGAAATTTTTGTCTGGGTACGGCCCTGGATTTATTCCTTGCATATGCCTTGCTTCTGGCTATCACTACTTTAGGGAAATTAAAATAATTCCTTATATATATATATGAATGTATCTGGTAACAGCATTGATTATTATTATTTTTTAAATATTTGGCAAACATTAAAAGATATTTTCTATATAGCATCAATATTTATCCAATCTTGTGAATTCATTGAAAATAAAATCCAATATTATAAATTTAATATTTTGCCCATTTGAAGTCAAATTTTAATACTATTGAATCTTAAAGTATTTGAAATTTATCAATAATATTGAGTGTATATTAGAAATATTTCCAATATTATTAAGTACTAATTACTTTTAATTATTAAAATTTACATATATGTGAATACTTTGAGAGTAAAGACCACTTCCAGTATTGGTAAAAACTAGAGTTTAGCCCTGATATATGCTCAAAATGTTATTATTATTTGTAAAATTTTAATTAACATATGAAGTGTGCATTGATATATTAATTATATATTGAGAATATTTCTGAAGCAGTCTCACTACCAATGAACTTTTAAATATTAACTCAATATTGTGAAAACATTGATATAAAAGACCAATAATATTACAAAGTAGTAAGTGAACACATTGAGAATAAACAGTTTCCAATATTGGTAAATAAAATTCCAATATTGGTAAAAATTAGCATTTAGGTCTGATAAATTCTCAAAATAACATTATACTTTCAGTATGACTATACTAATACCTTTTCCACTGAATTTAACATACAAAAAAATATATTCTTAATATAGGGTTGTATTGGAAATATTTTTGAAGTAGTCCTCAATTGATAAATTTTTTAATGTTAACTCAATATTGTTAAAAAAAATTGAAAACAAAGATCAACTGTAACTTCGTCAAATGTATCAAATGTAATTTCGTACAAAGTAGCAAAGTTAATATTTGCCTCAGATATATTTAAAATGCATTTATAGTATTTGATATACATTGGAAATATATTCAATATGGATAAGTAATTACTTTAACATAACTTTATACCATTTTTAATTTTTTTGGTTAATATTTACTCAATATTACACTGGGAATAAAGCTAGTATTGGTAAAAAGTAGAAAGTTGATATTTAACCTTTATATTGTAAAAATTATAAAACTTTGCTGCTATTGAATTTAAATTAAATATATTTAAAATGTATCTGCAATATCGAGCGCCTTGAAAATATTCTTCATATCGTACAAGTAAATATTTTTGCCGCATTTACCTCCCCCCCCCCCCAAGTTTGTCCATAGGCAATCTTTAATACATCATAGCTGGATATTGGGTATATCTATTAGAAGTCCAACATAAAATAGATTTCTCTATTAGAAATTTGAGGTGTGATCTCTCTAATGAGTAAATAACATCTATAATATACAGGTATCTGTATATATGTAGCATAGTTATAATAACTAAACTTCCAGAAGATCTTAAAGATCCAGAATATCCCAAAAATGGCTATCTATTTCATATTCAAAATATCCAAAGATCAGAAATTGATACTTATTTCATATCCAGAACTTCTTAGATATCTATTTCTGGGCTATCTTGGATTATTGTCATGTTCAGAATGATCCATAACAGCTGGAAAATAAATTTTACGTAGCTCAATGGTACAAGTAATATCTGACCCCATGCATTTTTAGATTCTTGCTTTCATTCCAGTGAGTGAAATGTGGACTGTTGACACAAAACATACAGTATTTAAAATAACAGCCTATTCTGAAATTAAACAGATTAAGAAGGAGTACAGAGTTTAATTTTAATAATCAGATGATGGAATCACTAAAAGGTACCCCCAAGAGTTCCACATGGTTACTAAAACAAACCTCCATAACCTCTAGATCTATTTAGTTACAGAATTCGTTAACAGTTTATGTTTTGTTTGGTTAGTCAAAACGTAACAGGAATAGAAGTGAAAGTTTCAAAATGCTTGGAGGTGATCTGTATAGCCATTGAGCTATGTAAAACCCATCAGCAGGAGATTTATAAGAATTTTCTTTGTCTGCAGTACTATAACTTCATTTGAGGTAATCTGTGATCAAACAAGAATAGAAATAAGAGTTTCGGACATCCACATTACTCAACAGTGTGCAGAAATATTTGATATGTTCAATGTTACCTTTTCTCCTGCTGAAATAAAAAATCCCTGAAAGCTTATTTTTTACCTATGGTACATTTCAGAACAACTTTCACTTAGAACAGTATTAACAAAACAATAAACATAGTTCATGATAAGATATTTATATAAAATCAAAAGAATACTAATAATTTTGATTTTTAAATAGGTTTTATTTTAAGCATAATTTATTCAAACTTTCTTTTCAACTTTATTACAATTAACAAGTCTTTTTTTTTAATTTTAAATAAATAAGAAATGAACAGGATTGAATTGTTATCGAAAAGAAATTATTTGAAATTAAATTTCAGTCATTTATACGAACAAATACAAGAATTATGAAACACGAAAATAAGTTAAAAGAGCAATAGCTATCCTTTAATTGAAAACCAAAAAAAAAAAAAAAAAAAAAAAAATTAAATAAATAAACTAATTGTTGGGTAAATCAAAAATATAAATATATCTGCTGATAACCTCTGTTAATGTACATATCATGTTTGGAAATTTAAGAGAATACCTATTTTTCTATTCTTCCCCCTCCCCCCAGAAAAAGGAATAAAATATTTCTAAAAGGGAAACTACTTTATATTGATTGATTTCTTTTTTTGTGAAAAGGGGTAAAGAAATATTTTTGTGCAGGCCAATACATAAATAATATAAATCAAAACCAATTATTTCATAATTCCCCAACAATGCCCATTTTGTTGAATACACCCAACATTTTTGTCTTGTCCAAAAACCATTATTTAAGGTTTAGAGGCATGAGCAAGAATACAGGTTAGAATCCTTAAAAAGTTCACCACCCAAGTCAGCCCCCCCCAAGAAGACACCCCTCTTGTAGACTTGCCATAACGCAAAGAAATAATTGAAGTTTAGAGCATGAGGGTGAACCATATTAACCTCCATAGATAATGTCTGGGTGAGGGGGGAGGGTGGTGATTCAAAGAAAAAGATTTTTTTTTTCACCTCTTAAAAAACCAAATTCCTGTTCTGAACATAATTTATACATACTTCAAAATAAAAGCCCTTTCTTAATTTTTTAATATATATACACATTCATTTCTTTATTTATTTTTAAGTGTGATTTTATTTATTTCAATTTCACTTTTACAGCAAAATAGCTACAAATTACTTAATCTTTTAAAAACTTCAAATTGAAAAAAAAATTCTTTTAATATAGATTTTATGCAAGAATTATTATACTATTGAAAACAGATTTAGAACAATAAATGAAAGTAAAGCCAGAAAAACTCATTAGTATGTTAGAACAAAGTTCAATTAATACGAGGGCCAAAAAAAAAAGAAAGAAAAAACAGTTAATAAAAATATATAAGCAAAGTCTTAATAAAAACATGAGTAATGGAACTTCCAAGTCCAGAGTAGTCTTCAGCCTAGCAAATTTTAGTTTACGATGCGTTCTAAATTAAAAAAAAAAATTTAAACTATTACAGAACTGCAGAAGTAAAAAATAGCCTACGAATTGAAAAAAGTGGAAGATATCTCTTATTGAGACTCATGCAGGTTTGAATGAATTATAAAAGCAATGGCAGTGAACACACAACAAATTATTACAAATTTGGTTTAATTGTATTACATTGTTACATTTATATAAAATACAATCACTGGATTCAATATGAGTACTTCAATACTATTTCACATTCAGGGATTCTTCTAACAGCATCTGGAAGATAAAAATTATGACTTCAACAAGTAATTACAGAATTAAAAGTTAAAACATAACTGCTTTTCTATCCTAATAAAAAAAGGGTACCTTCCCCCCTCCCCATAATTTGAATAAGACTGAAGAAAGGCTCAAAATCAGAAAGAGTTGGCAGCTAGAATATACTAGAGCATAAACTAGATCTATGTTAAATACATACAAAATAAAATTAGTTAAAATTAGTTTTGTGTGTACATGGATTAGTGCCAAATTTAAATCTCCAACTAAAGCACAGCTTAACACTTTCAACTAGGTGATGAATTTACAGAGGAATAAGTCAGCAGATCTTTTCATTTGATTCAGAAAACATTTTGTTTATAGTTTTACTAAAATCGGAGGATAACTTTATAATAAAAAGTCTGCAAATCTACATACATTTTGGAACACCTTTAGGAGCAGGTTAAATACAATTTTGGAACAGCACAAAAGCATACCGAAAAATGGTAATAATAAATACTTTCTTATTACCATTTTTCATATTACCATATTTATGTATGGTAATAATAAATACTTTCAAGTAACATTTACATATACTGTAACCTTCTGAGTAAGAGAGGGAAGGGAAACGGGGTTCCTACTGTTAAAATTGTACAAATTATGAATAAATGAATAAAATAAAGTTGTAGAATTTAAGCTGCCTTTTACATTTTAATTTTGCCACTGAACATAAAAGCAAATGGAAAAAAAACTGCAATAAAACCTAAATATAGCAGCTCAAAAAAAAAAAAAAATCTATTTTTTTACCTGCAAAAAATAAAAGAAAAAAATCTTTAATTTTACAGATAAGAAATGCTTGTACTGTTTTATAAAATAATCTGTTCTCTATGTTCTATTAATATTAGAATATACTGATATGCAAAGTGATTGAGAGCACAAAATACTTTATTAAAAGTAAGGAACACATTGTAGGATTTACTTCACAAAATTTTATTTTGTGAGGTAAATCCTCTGAGGTAACACAAAAAAGAATAATTGGGGACAGTATTGAAGCGAAAATCCCATATCAAAGCAATTTGGAATAAAATTATCCCTGAATCACAGTAACCTGTGCGTAATAACAAACATCAAACTAATAGTGACAAAATAAATATTAAACACATTACTTACTATTGGTGAGTTAAATTTGCAAATTATTACAATCAATTAAAAAATAGAAAATATTCAGGACTTGTAATATATTTTAGGTACATCAAAATTGAGTAAAAAATAAAGTGATAACTTTGCAATAAAAACTTTTCATGCACAGCAAGTAAAATATCATCAAATAACAACATTCTTAGCAAAGATCACATCTATATGTGGAAGATAAACAAAAGAAATAAATAATTAAACGGAAGTTTGAAAATACTTTTCATATCCAGTCTGGTAAATTACAAGGATTCAATGCTCAGAAGTGTAGCTAGAGGGGGATATTTGTCCCAGGGCATAGGATCCAAAAGGCACCAATTTGTATATAAAACTTTTTCCAGCGCATTTTGGTAAACAGGAAGTGATGGAAATTTGTTCTCGGGCACTGAAAATTCTTGCTACACCTCTGAGTACTGACCCCAATTAATAACCTAGATCTTCTTGAAGTCAGTTAAAAACTAGACTAAAGATATTTTTGAGTAATATTCAAATATACATATGACAACATGTGAACACTGACAAGGTTATTGCACTTTGTTAATACTGCAGGCTTAAAAAATCTGAATTTACTAAGGAAGTAAAGTTTACATTTACATATTGTATTAGTAAAATTAAAAAATAATATATTTCATCTGTTTTTACCACTAATGGTGGTACATGTAATATGGTGTCAAAACTGGTAGGCTAGTTTTCGATTTGGTTTGTACCAAAGTACAGATATGAGATTAACAAAAAAGGAAAAAAAGTCTGAAAGAATGTCCAAACAACTTTTGAGCAATTATACTTATGAATTTCAAGAGCAATAAATATTTTAATTTTTATTGATACTAAATCTATCTTACTTATATACAATTTTGCCTTACTGAAAAATAAGAAAATTTTTGAAAAAAATGAAAAAACTGAATTCTTTATAAACATTGAAAAAGGTCTGAATATTAAACTAAATTCTTAAATCTCATCTCTTAAATTGCATTTTACAGTTTACATTTTAAACAACAACAGCAGTGACAACATTAATAATAATAATAATAATAAAAGTTACAGGAGTTTCAAGGTTTTACTTACAACATATTTTTAAGAGGTAGTGAGGGTGCAGAGTAAAAAAATTAATCTGAAGGGACTAAAAATTGATTTTTATACTTTATTTCATTGTTACTTCATAAAATGTTGCAAATAAGACTTTATTTTGCATGCAATTTATTAACTTGGTGTCAAACATGCAACTTGACATAAAAAATTTACATATAATAGAGATTAAATAAATGACAGAATATAGCATAACATAAAATGATATACTAAAGAGTTGCCTGGGTCAAATGCTTTAATAAAGAATACCACATTGAATTTTACTGTATAAATATTTATTGTTTTACTCATTGATGTAACTTTACCAAAAGTTATACTTTTTTTTCTTTTAAGAACAGCCCTAATAACTTTCTCAATTTACATGAAATTTATAAAATTTAATACATAGTCCCTAACTGCCCCAAAGTAACATCACTTTAGGGAAAAAAAAACTAAAAAAAAAACAAACATATAAATCAATTTGGAAAATAAGAAAAAAATAAACTAAACAAAAAAGTAAACATCTCAAAAAAAAAAAAAAAGTTATTGACAATTATGAAATTATGCGATACAAGCTTTGAAAAAATTAGACCGCAGAGATCAAAAGTATGCAGACTTTGAACTAGTAATTAAGAACATTTAAAGAATAAATAAACAAATAAAACAAAAATATGAATACCACTTATAATGCCAATAGTTTCTTCTCTTTTACAGCATGCCACTGACAAAAATTCAATGGTTTTCCACAGGACCAGTTCAGAGTACTAGAAAATAAAAAGATAATAAAGTGATAAACAGCCAAAATCAATCAGTTTTTCTTGTAACATATTTTATTCATCACTTGGCTCTGCAAGCTTTAAAGACAGGCTTCTCAAAAACTCGGTATAATTCAGAATGCTTCTTCATAGACAGCATGATGAACTTTTATAGAACAACAAAACTGCAGGTCTTATCCCATTTTTAGGGAGAAATTCACGAAAGTGGAAACTGTATCTGATGGCTAATTCTCCCTCTATTTTGGACAATACAATATGTTATAAATTTTTCTGTGAGTATTTCACTTCTATAAATTAACCATTTGTATTGCCATAAATACAGCTTGTGAAGAGAAATTCTGAATTTTCAAATTTCTGACATAGTTGAATTCTTTTAAGACCTGTTCAGAAATTGCATTATTTCTTGTAAAAAAAAAAAATAATAATAACTTGATTGAAACATTTTGTTTCTACTCAGTGAGACACTTAATGAAACACAATTTTTGTGAGAAATCTACTACCCATCTGATTCAGTGCTTAAGATATACATTCTTCTAAAATGGGATGCTTTGCAATGCAAATAATAATAATAATATAAAATTCACACAGACATGTGTATAAGGAACATTTATAACATATGATATGAATATAAAATTAACTCAAATTTAAAAATACACTGAAACAGTAAATAAATAAAAATAAATACATACTTATATCTAAAGACATCCAAAGTAGTATTCACCCTTATCAAAGGTTCTTGAAAAATCACCCAGTCATCGCTGTTATTAACTCCCCTATATTTCAAGAAAATGAGTATTCAGTACATAAAAAACATTCTAAAAGTTTCGTTTTCTAAAGCAACCAATTTATATGAATAATCATTTATTATCAATTTATATATATTTAACTAATGACCACCCAAGGTAGGAGTCTTCAGTTAAAATTTACATTTAAACATTATCACAAGAACAAATGATTCGGTGGTAGATCGAGGGGTAATGGGATGAGTGGCTATAGGGCTTCAGTCCCTCCCCCCCATCTCAAATCCAGGCAGCAATTACGACATAAAGTCGCTTGAGTCAGAAGTATGGGTCTAAATGGGGGCCCCCTTACATTTTGTTTCTTCACCGACTCTGACATCTGTCTTTCTGTATTTTCCACAGTATTTACCAGCTTGCCCATGATAATCAGGGAACAATCATATTACATTAAATTTTTCAGTAATATTTCACTTATTTATTAAGATATATTTTTCAGAAATTTGTATATGAATGCATTTAAAATTATTTCAGATTTTAAATGCAAAAATAATGTGTAAGAGATAAACAGTGATAATTCGCAAGTAATAATATATTAAGATGCTAACATATCAAAAATATATACTTGTGCAATATATATGAGGAATATTTGAAATATACACCCAATATTGTGGATACATTTTAAATAAATTTAATTTAAATTCATTAAGATTGACAATATAATGGGTAAATATTAATTTGCTACAATTTACATTAGTATTTATTTCCAATTTAATGATAATATTGAATAATTAAGTATATGAACATGAAAAAATAAAAATACTATAAAATTAATTACTTGTCAATATTAGGAATACATTAGAAATATTACCAATGTTTACCTAATATTGTGGATACATTTTAAATACATTTGGGCTAAATATTAACTTGCTGCTATGTAAAAATACTGGTTTGGGTTTTCAATGTTTTACAATCCTGTGAGGTGCTATTTGAAAGTTTATTGGTAATGGAACTACTTCAGAACTACTTCCAAAATATAGGCAATATTGCAGATACATTTCATTTAAATTCAGTAGAAAAAGGATTAAAATTATTTTGAATTTTTAAGTACATTTTACCAATATCATAAATTTATTTACCCTTAATGATACCCAGTAGAAAACCCAAACTCTGAAATCCATGCTGTCTGCTTTCTCAACAATGTCAATAAATAATGAAATCTGTTCTGCTACCTGCAAGTTCAGAAAACCACAGAATAATATTAAATACTTGAAAAATATAACATTAATGATATGGGCACCCATAAAGGGGGGGCTCAAGGTGGGGAACTTGCTCCCCCCCTAGGAGAGGAGAGCAGGGGCAGGGACATACCCCAAAAAAAATTCTGGGAGGGTCCAAAAATTTCGGAGGGGGTCCAAACGATGAAAAAGGCAGAAAATTTCACAAAAAGACTTCACCATTATTGCTTTGTTAATAAAAACTGAAATTTCGCAGGTGTTACAGACCCCCACCCCCCTTCCTGGGTACGTCCTTGGCCAGAGGGTGACTGGTGGGGCTTCAGCCACCCTCGAAATAAGTAAACATAAGAAATGGAGAAAATTACATATTCGTGGGTAATTTTGAAAGTTCAGCTTGAAATTTTTAAGGTTTAGATACGTCCCTAAGCCAAACTCACTCCACCCCCCCCCCCCCACTTAAGTATGTTTTTTCAATCTGCAAAGATATGTTCTGATTAAATGAATTTAAAATGAAATATGCTAGATAAATTTTAAGTTTATGAACATTTCCTATGCAATATGTGAAATAACCTTTATTAAAAATGAAGTCTTAAAAAAATGCAACTCAAAGCATGGCTTTTTCTATAACATTACAGAAATAATTCAGCAATCAAAATTAATTGAATGTCAACAATATTATTTGAATTGTCTTAGACTGAACAAGTGTAAAGTAAGCTTTATTTAAGGGGAATAGATGAAGTGAATATTATCAAATACAATGAAGAACCGTTCTGATTATACCATCTTTAAAATAAAACAAACTACATTAAAATCGGCTCATCCATTTGGGATCTATTTTGCCACACACACATCCAACTTTTAGAAAAAAAAACCAGGCATTTAGTATCTTAAGGAAAATTTAATAAACTAAATTCATATTCTGAAATAATTTAAGGACCCCTTAAAATGGGGTGTCTGGGGCATGTGCCCTCCTTGCTCCTGAGATAATCATGGTCTTATCATCACAGGATTTTCAGTAGTATTTGACTTAATTATTAAAATATATTTTTCAGCAATTTGTACATAAATGCACCTAAAATTATTTATCAGATTTTAAATTTTGAAATAATGTACAGTAGATAAACAGTCTTAATTCACCATTACTGTGATATTAAGATGCTGACACATTAAAAATATTTGTTAGTACAATATGAGGGAAATTTATAATATACACACAATACTGTGTGGATACATTTTAAATATATTTAATTTAATTCATTAACATGGACAATATAATGGATAAATGTTGCTAATTTTTACCAGTATTAGTTTTTATTTCCAATATAATAACAATGTGAAGGATTGAGTATATTAGCATTAGAAAAATAATAAAATGGTATAAAAATATTTTTAAAAATTACTTGTCAATATTAAGAATACATTATAAATATTTCGAATTTTTACTTATTATTGTGAACACATTGTAAAGATATTTGGGCTAACTACTAACTTGCTACTATTAAAAACTTTATCAGTAATGAAATTACTTCAGAAACATTTCCAGTGTATAGCCAATATTGTGGATATATTTCATATGTTAATTAAATTCAATAGAAAAAAGTTAGCATTATTTTGAATTGGTATCTAGGCTAAAAGGTAAGTTTTACCAATTTGAGAATTTTATTTACCAATATTGATACACAACAGAAGACATAAAATCTACCATACCAAAATCTGCAAGGCTCTAAAATTAATACTGTATTACTAAATTTAATATTGTAACACTTACCTTTATTAACAGTAAAATAAAAAAAAATCCGTTACTATACTATTGAATTATCCTTAAACAGTATACAAACTTTTCAATTCCAAAAATCTCGCATTTAACACCAAAAACAATAACTTTTTTTCCGCGTTGAAAAGGTTTACTAGCACAAGTATCCCTTGTGTTTTTCGTACTACTAATGAAAGCTCACACATTCTGAATCACCTGCTACTTTCAGCTGGTTTCCCTGATTTAAAAGTGGACTTTCCTGAGGCCATCTGGGGTGTTCGATCGTAAATTATCCACTTTACCATATGAGAGAGAGGTTTGTGTATGTGTAAAAAGTGGAGGGAGAAATATTACACCACAACAACAGAGCGGTTATTTTGATCTAACAACGTATATATGTATATTCTAAGCGTGAATCTGTGCTAGAATGTGCAATAAGATAAAATGATGCACATAGACATATTGAAATTTAATCACAAAATATTTTTTTCCCACGTTTATAATTTATTTTAATATAAATTGCATACAATATATAATTGATCATTATTTTCTGCTTTTGATTTAAAATTTTGTTTATACTATTTGCAACAGGCGCGTATCCTTCCTAAAAATCTGACCCTTTACTTAGTTTAAAATTTGATACTGAGGCTACAGTTGAAACAGCTTGCTTACAATTTGATACACAGGTTAGAGCCCTCTCCACCCCCGAAATAAAATCCTGACTGCACCACCGATTTACAAACACGCATCAAAACATGCTCAAATATTATATACAGAAACAAAAAACGAATGCAAGATTTCAGCTATATAAGCATAAATAACATACTACGATCAAGTATAGAGACGGATCCAAAGATCAATTTCTCGGAAGGGTATAAAATTAAAAGAAGCAGGCTTGTTTAAGTCTTAAAAACAAAATGTATAGTAAAGCAAAATGTTAACCCTAACCAAAGCAATGTCTGTCGGAAGAGCTGTCCGACACTGAATCAATGTATCTTATATGTTGTGAATTATCAAATTTTAAATAACATTTACAATAATTGAAAAGTTATAAGGTTTTACTTACTTGTGTTAGCTAAAAGTATTCCATTACTTGTATGCAGTTGGTACTTCGCAACTGCAGTCCAATTCCAATATGGCGTCGTTTGTGTGTGGAAGCAACGCACTCACTCCTGCTGAAGTGAACGCATCATAGGAAATGTGGTGACTCGCTAGAGTGAGCAGATAGCGCCTTCACCCTTACTCTAAGAGTGACATTGTCTCACTCTTGCAGTTAGGGTGACAGAATCCTATCGATGAAGAGTCATAATGCAGTTTTCTCACTCTTATCTCACTCTATCTGGGATCATTTGCCGGTGACTTTTTGTAAGAGTGACAATGTCACTCTAAATTTTTAAGAGAGTAGTAATATACAGCTTTTCTGGGGGGTGCCAATCCAGGTGCTAGGCCTCTCATCTAGAATGGGCTCGAAATTAGGAAACCACTCATAGAGGTCAACGTTGGTTTACCTACTAGGTGCCCCCATAATGAAATGGCCAAAGATCCTCGGCCCTCGTAGCGATCAAGCCTACAGTATAGGCCGCTGACCATGCCATTATAGAAAGCATAAAAAAAAGTATGAACAAACATAAAGTTTCCGTGGCAATCCAATAATATTTACGGAAGTTAGAGCACGGTGAGGTTGATTTTAAAAAAAAATCGAAATCATAAACAGATTTGAGATTTTTAACGAGATGTTAAAAAGAGACTGGATTTAACCCTTTAACGCGCAGTGATCCCGCTCTGGGATCACCCAACTCTGACGTTTTGACTGTTGCCAGTCACGAAGAATAGATTGGATTTCTGTAAAAATAGTTGCGGGTGATGTAGCTCCACGAGGATTCTTTACTTTTTAGCACGTCATTTCCCGTAAAAAGATTCTTTTTAACAGCACTGACATCTGCTGAAAATTGGAAGAACGCGAGAACAGCTGGATAGATCGCCCAATGCTGAAAAACGGGCAGCCGTTGCCATCGCTCGACTTAACTACCAGCAAGATGGCGGACGATCGAAACGTTCATCGCGTGCCACAGATCTAGAGATCCTTTTTTTGACGACAGCTGGCTGTGCGGCAGAGCCAGCTGCGTCAAAAAAGTGTCTCTAGATCTGTGGCACGCGATGAACGTTTCGATCGTCCGCCATCATTCTGGTAGTTAAGTCGAGCGATGGCAACGGCTGCCCATTTTTCAGCATTGGGAAAGGGTTGCGCCTCAAAGGGTTAAAGCTTATGGCTGAATAAACGATTCAGTGTTAGTGTTACAACTAGAGTACAAATGTACAACTAAAAAAAAAAAAAAGGTCAAATTAGAACCACTATTTGAACAGACTGCTTTATTAAGACGATTGTGTTTTATTATAGCAAACAGAATGTATGAATATCCCAAGTAAGTAGTCAGTAATATAATAAAATCGCTTACGCCAAGTATTCATCATTCCTTTTTTATTGCCCTCGTGTGTTTGACAGATGTTTGATTTCACCAAAAGAAGATTTTCCCTAACATTTCTGTAAAAGATTTATTTCGATAAAGTAAAAATGGCTCTCATTTGTCTTGTGTCATCCGTCTATGATCCGAAACATGTCATGAAAAGACATCCAATTGAAACTTATAAGATGGGCATATGGATATATTCTAGACACACCGTGGATGTCTTTTGGATTCTGTAAGATCTTTAAAATCCTGCAGTGTGACATATATGATGTTATCTGGACGTCGATGTTACGTGATATTTTGGCTAAGTCTTAACAACTGCAAATGTGTCTGAATTACTTCAAAAATTCATTTAAATGAAATTTCAGATTGAGTACTATACTTACGCGTGTATAAGCCGCAAGCAAATTTAGTGACAAAATCTGTGGGCATTTTTTTTTTCTGAATGTGAATTCATTTACATGCGATTGTAAGTAAGCCCTGAAAGTCTACTTAGGTGGTCCTTTGAATTCATTCATTCAAAGTAAAAACAAATCTATTTTTAATGACTTAATTTTGGTTAAAAATGCAGCCTAAACGTGCGTAAATATGCAGAGAAACATATGCAATGGTATGCAAAGCATACCCTATCGGGAACACACACATACACGTTAAGCTCTTTTGAAAGTAGTATTGTCCAGACTTTGCGTTTAACCCATTTATGCCTAGTGTCCCTTTTTTTGGGACGGCATTTTCGCTATGAGTCGAAAACGTTATTTATTTTTCCTAGCCTTTATTCGCGAGTATTGAACCTCAATTCCACAAAATATTTTAATATGGCCAAGTAGGATGTTGACATTTCAATTTTTATACATAATGATTTTAAATGAAATCATCCCTTGTTCAAAGAGTTGACATCAGAAATTTATCAATTACTGCTGGTGTTAGCAAAAATCGAAGAAAGTCGCAAAAATATCCAGGCACGAATGGGTTAGCTAAAAAGCGCTAAACAAGTTGAAGAAACAGTGATGAAGCGAAGAAAAAAAGTTGGGGTGGGGGACTCTCACTTTTGTAGAAACTAACTTAAATATGTGTACGTGTAATAAGTTAAATGCAGTTATTGTTAGAAACAGCAATAAATGAATTTAACTTAATCAATTTTAATCAAACAAATTGCTTTTGATTTCAACTAAATCAGTTTTAATTTTTTATTAATTTGTAATTTTTGCCGTTTTCAATCTTTTGGGAAACCATTCTGATCAAGAGTGTGTTTGACAAGATGAATGACATATTCTAAGGATATGTTTATATTTGCATTTACACGCGATTGTAAGTAAGCCCTAAAAGTCTACTTAGGTGATCCATAAAGCTTCTTTTGGCTGTCTTACTGACACAGTATTACAAAATGAAAATGTTAATGCATTAAAAACACAAACGCAAGTTTGAGCGCCCCCTTTTAAAAATAAAATGTGAGGAAATTCAGATAAAAAAGTAAGGGGGCGCCATCTGTCCGCTTCCCCCCTAGACTACACCAGTGTGTTGAAATACCAATTCAGAAACCTCACTCTCGCGGTAGTTGGAAAGCATTAAATCGGCAATATCCTGTCGTTGTATTATTTTTAGACACGCAGCACGTTCTGAAAATTGAACTTTTGTTCCATTTGATTTGAAATTTAACTTTGTTTCATTTGGTTCCAAAAATCGGCTTTCCAACGCCAGTAACGAAACGGAAAGGAAATTATTGCTCATTTCTCGGTAGAAAGTTTTTACTTTCCGAACATGTACCATGTAAGGAAAGTATTGTAATCATGAAAAAATTCGACTTCGAGATTTTGGTGTATTTACACGTTTTGAGGTCTTCTGAATTCATTTATGCTATTTTTACGAGATGTATGTATGTATGTATGTGTGTGTGTGTGTGTGTGGTGTGTGTGTGTGTGTGTGTGTGTGTGTGAGTGAACACGATAGCTCCTAAATGGGGCATTCGATTGAGCTCAAATTGGGTATATATGTTATAAACCACCGTCGCAAGACCGGTATTGATTTTGGTGTGTATAGGACTTATAGTTTTTCTACAGGGCTACGACAAAGATTTCTTTTACATTATGGCCTATGGAGGAAATTCTTGAAAGTGCGCTAGCGTTTAAACGGTACATTCGATTCAGCTCAAATTGGGTATATATATTATAACCACAATCGTAAGAACGGCATTGATTTTGATGTGTATAGGACTTATAGTTTTTCTACAGGGCTACGACAAAGATTTCTTTTACATTATGGCTTCATGGGAGAAATTCTTGAAAGTGCGCTAGCGTTTAAACGGTGCATTCGATTGAGCTTCAATTTGGTATATATGTTTGAATTATTCATCGATTAAAATTTATTTAAGTGCTTGGTAATGATCTTAATCGTAAGTGTCCGGAAAGTCGAGTGGAGTCACTCCAGATTTTATTTCTTCTTATTAAACTGATTAAAATATCTCAAAAACAGAATGTTGGGGTACAGAAAGTAAAATTTTGGAATACTCTTGCAGAAAGAGCAAGGAACATGAAAACTGGGCATTGAACCCGACCGCAGAACTCATAAACACACATACGGTTCTGAACAATAAAAAAATCTGGAGTGACTCCACTCGACTTTCCGAACACTTACGATTAAGATCATTACCAAGCACTTAAATAAATTTTAATCGATGAATAATTCAAACATATATACCAAATTGAAACTCAATCGAATGCACCGTTTAAACGCTTGCGCACTTTCAAGAATTTCTCCCCATATGCCATTATGCCATAACATAAAAGAAAGTTTTGTCGTAGCCCTTTAGGAGAACTATAAGTCCTATACACACCAAAATCAATACCGGTCTTGTGACGGTGGTTTATAACATGTATACCCAATTTGAGCTCAATCGAATCTACCGTTTAAACGCTAGCGCACTTTCAAGAAATTCCCCCATAGGCCATAATGTAAAAGAAATCTTTGTCGTAGCCCTTTAGAAAAACTATAAGTCCTATACACACCAAAATCAATACCGGTCTTGCCGTGTTATGACATATATATCCAATTTGAGCTCAATCGAATGCTCCGTTCAGGAGCTATCGTGTTCACTCACATACACACAAACACACACACACACACAAACATACATACATACATCTCTTAAAAATAGCATAAATGGATTCAGAAGCCCTCAAAACGTGTAAAAACACCAAAATCTCGAAGTCGAATTTTTTATGATTACAATACTTTCCTTACATGGTACATGTTCGGAAAGTAAAAAGAAAGATTGTACTAAAGAACTTGTTTTTATTCTTTAAAAGTGGAAACACAGCGTTACAATGTTATCATCACGTGTTAATCAGGATGTTAAAAATACCCTCCTTTTCGAGATATAAAAAGATATCGCCATAAAAGAACTGAAGTCGTTTATGTTTGTATCGGGATCAAAGTTTTTACAATCTTTTTAATTTTAAACCTTTTGATTAGAGCAGCGAGCGGAAATCTTCAGTATCTCCAGTCACGTTTGGTAAACAACCAGAAGGAAAATTGCGGCGCTAAATTTATAAGGAATCTCTCATCATTTTAAGCTGCTTTTGACGTAGTTTGAGGGACACTGGCATGTCATAAGCTTTTGGAGATAAATATTTAGACGATAAGCACTTAGACCTTGTATTAAATTAGTATCTGTAATCTCTTTATCGCTGTTTAAATGCATACATTCTAACACAGACGTGCACTCATGGACTTATTTCTAACAGTTTGTGGAAATTTCGCATCACAGAAAATTCAACCTCATTGATGTCATTGTTAAGTTCCGAAAATATACCATGTAATTACTTTCCGAGCATGTACCATGTAAGGAAAGTATTGTAATGATGAAAAAATTCGACTTCGAGATTTTGGTGTATTGACACGTTTTGAGGTCTTCTCAATTCATTGATGCTGTTTTTACGAGTTGTATGTATGTATGTATGTGTGTGAACACGATAGCTCCTAAACGGAGCATTCGAATGAGCTGGAATTGGGTATTTATGTTATAAACCACCATCGCAAGGCCGGTATTGATATTGGTGTGTGTAGGACTTACAGTTTTTCTACAGGGCTACGACAAAGATTTCTTTTACATTATGGCCCGTGGGGAGAAATTCTTGAAAGTGCGCTACCGTTTAAACGGTAAATTCGATTGAGCTCCAATTGCGTATACATTAGGGATCGACCGATAGTATCGGCGCCGATACCTCCTATTTTTTTAGGTATCGGTATGGGTTCTTTCGATTCTAAAAGTATCGGGAAAGTATCGGTTTCTGTTGCTTTCATCCATTTTCACCGATACTTTTCAACCGATACTTCGCTTTTCAAAAGAAAACCACGCAGGAGCAACAGCATTATAGATTCTTTATTTTGGTAATGAGATGAGAGGCGTCTTTTCATTGGCACATTTGTTTGCGCGAGTGTTTTCGAACTGTTTTTTTTTTTTTTTTAATTCTAACCATCACTGAATGGATGTCGTATCACCAAGTGTTGTCGAAATTATGAACGAAGAATCGTTAGATGACAGTTTAAAAGGACAATCGTTTATTCTTCTAAATTATTTTGATTTGGACCGCTAAATAGACTATCTGCAAGGATTGCAAAAAACAAATGTCGAGAGGTAGGCTATAATTTTACTTCAGTTTTATAAACGTTTATTTTCTCGCTGTGTGGACTCGAAAAAGAGTGTCATTCATACTATATATTATATATATATATATATATATATATATATATGATTATATATGTATATAACTAACAAGTAAAACACAAAACATACTACAAATAAGACATATCTCGCATAAAAGTAACAGCTATTATCAAGAATTAGAAACCAGATTTTGAATCCAAATAAAGTGCAAGAATTATTGTGATAGTATAATGGAACGGAAATTATAACCACTGTCACCATCTTCAGGGGCCACAAACAGTGGATTATAATTTACAGTAAACCAAATAGTAGGGTTTCGGTTGTGTGGCATATCAGAAGAGATATTAACTCCACACATCTGGGCCCTACCCTACTATATAAAGGAAAGAAGAAATCAAAAAGATAACAAAAATTAGAAAGATAATTTTACATACCATACCTTGAGCACATGGAAATTTTATTTTGAACAGTTGATATGTGTTGCCAATGCTAAGAATTGTAAAAAGTGAAAAATGGTGTTGCCACTAAATAAAAGTGTAAAAGTGGAAAGAAGAAAGTTTAGGAGTTGCCAAATACTAATAGGTAATATTATTAAATTTTAAGAATATCCAGGTATATTAATATAATAAATATATATTGAATAATAATAAATTTAAAAGATTGAATAAAATAAATATTATAGCAAAATTAAATATAACATATTGTTTAAAAAATATAATGATTATTATTATTGACTAAGTATGTATAATAAGTTATTGTATGACAGAAGATTAATCTAGTAAATAAGAAAAAAATAATGTTTAGAACAGAATAATCACAATATAGGAACCCCGTTTTTTTTTTTTTTTAATTCCTCCAGATATATATATGCATGCATAAACACATCCAAATTGTTTTTAAACATATTACTTTTTTTTTTTTTATATAAGAGAAAAACTTCCTCCGCCCGACCCAACCATCCAATTACAACCTTAAAACCAAAACCCCACCCAACCTCCAGTAAATTAACAAAGACATTAGACACATCATTTTCAAGAATTGTATATAATGGATTTTAGGAACTTAGTGGGATAGTTGTATTGTCTAGCTGACAGAAATAGAGATTTAAAATTGGAGACTTTGAAATCATCAGAACATAGAAACTTGATTCTACAGCAGTGATTATAGATGATATTGCGAAATACAGATTTATGTAAGCAGGAGGAAAAATGAGTAAAGCTATTTACTTTAAAGCTAAAATCTTTACGCTTATCATATATATTGAAACTAAGGCTATTTCTAGGAGTGATGGAGATACTTAGATCTAGAAAACTAACAGAATTGTTAAGCATATCATTTTTAATTAATTCCAGAGCAGATGGATATTTTATGGGGAAGATAATGTTATTATTATTAGTAGTGTTTACAAGTAAGATATCATCTATATATCGTTTAAGAATGATGTGTGTATTAGTATATTCTTTTTCATAGTAATATAAGTAAAGATCTGCAAGGTAGCTAGATGCTGAACCACCTTGTGGTATACCATGATTTTGTAGATATATTTTATTGTTATGTAGAATAAAATTATTATAGATAATAAATTTAGATAGACAACTGAAATATGTTACATCAACATGGAAGGGAGCTGAATATTGTTATATAATATATATATATATATCAGGGGCGTAGCCAGACATTTTTCCTGGGGGTGGGGTTACGACTACTGCAACTCACATATATGCATACATGTGTGTGACGAGGGAGAGAAGAATATACATTTTGTATGGCAAAAAATTCCTCAAGGGGGGGTTATGACCCCCCCTAACTCCACCCCTTGGCTACGCCCCTGATATATATACACACACAATTGAATCCCCCTATAACGAACTCGCTCGGTTCCAGTTAAAAAAATTCTCTTTCGTTATACAGAGATAAGAGATTTTTGCAGTTATTTCAGCAAGTATTACGAACTTTTTAGTTAATTCGAAGTTTAAAAGTATTAAATTATGACTTTCAGTTAAAAATAAATTGGTATTTATTATAAATTTGTTAAACTTATAGTTTCTTGCTTTTCATTGTATAAATGAAATGTTCAAAAGTAAAGACAATCCACGAATTTAGAGATAAAATTTGTAATGCACTTACGTTTATTTTACTCCAAAATTCCGTTATTTTACATTGTTTTGTATTCTGTGATTTTAAATTTTCATAAAAATATTCACATTTTAAAAGTGCGCTGAAAATAGAGTGAGGCACATTTTCTTCCATTTGTAAACCTCTTTTTAATGGTTTTGAAAGTTTGAAGCTTTTCAGTATGATGTGGTTTTGGTCGTGAAGCGCGGCGCCTTATTATTATATGGGCAAATCGAGACTTTGCCCATGGCCCCCGACTTGAAAGGGCCCCCAATTTTAAATGTTTTTTCTGAAATATTCTTTTTTATATCAAACTTTTATGAAAAAATATAACAAATTTCATAGATGGGGGCCCCCAAATCCATCAATGTCCGGTGCCCTGTTGGTCATAAAAGGACGCTGGTGAAGTGTCTTCATTATCGGAGTCAGTTTCACTTTCCTGGCTTCCATTTTTATCCTCTGTTACTCTTCCACTAAGTGGTCTGTCCAAAAATTAAAATTTTCTTCAAAACTAAGAAAAAAAAATCAAATGTAAATCTGAAATATTCGCCTATGGGAGATAAGCTTTTCGTTATATGGAGAATGTTTATAGTGTTATTTAAGCCTTAAAGTTATCGTTTCATGAAAAATTTCGTTAAAGTGGAGAAACTTCGTTGTAAGGAGACTTCGTTATAGGGAGATTCTACTGTATTTATAGGCTT
This sequence comes from Cheiracanthium punctorium, assembly GCA_038373885.1. NCBI lineage: Eukaryota > Metazoa > Arthropoda > Arachnida > Araneae > Cheiracanthiidae > Cheiracanthium > Cheiracanthium punctorium. The sequence continues at coordinate 38,799 of JAWZYV010002220.1, forward strand.
TTGATATCGTTGGAGAAAGTCTAGCTCTCTTGATATAGATTTCACGCTTAAGAGACATGCTTTAAAATTTTATTTAAAAAAATTGGCGCTAAGGACATCTGATTCGGCTTGGGTATGATATAGATATCAAAATTGATGGGGGAGACGGTCCTTGACATCGTTTGATATTTCAGGGGATGACGACCTTTAAAGTGTTAAAGCAGGTATGGGCAACCTTTGAAAAGTTGTGGGCCAAACTTAGGATGTTAGCGAAGTCGCGGGCCAAACTTCCGGATTTTAGCGAAGTGGCGGGCCGTATAATTGGGATTTAGATGGGATATTGAATGGTTTACACGGAGTTTTCAAATGTTCCGCGGACCGGATCAAAAGCCGTGGCGGGCCACATCCACGATGCCGGCCGGCGGTTGCCCATATGTGTGTTAAAGTGTAATATTTCAGCCTTCGAAATACGTATTGAGGAATTTGTTTCTATTTAGCTTATAGAACTTCAGATACAGACATTTTAATATTAGTCAGCCGGAAATATTTGAAACCGAAAGTAGCATTCTGCTATCGGAAGTGAATCATATTTCTGTGCTTGCAAACGGGGTTAGGGTTTGAACCGAATGACGTTTGCGGGACATACCCCCTCCCCATAGTGCCCCCCTGCAAACGTAAAAAAACCACCCCTTTTGTGTTCTAGATCAGTGGTTCCCAAACTATTGGCAGCGATCCAATATTGGGTCACGAGAGCAATTTCGGTGAGTCGAAAAGGGTGGGAAAAATTAAACTTTAGTATTTTATATATATAGTAAACCTTACTATTTTATATAGCTTATATTGGTTATCGTTATGTAGTAGTGGGTCGCGAAAAAAAAAAATCTAGTTGAAGATTTTTTGAAGAGAAGGACAAAAAAGTTTGGGAACCACTGCTCTAGATCAAGATTTTCTCAGTTTTAGTTCGAAATGGCCCCCCTTTCGACGATGGCACCCAGACCTTGCTTACCGTGCCACGCCGCCCCTGCTCAGAGCTTAGAATTAAAACAGATAAAAATTTGTTCATATCAATCACAGAAAAACATGTTAACAATGATTATAAAAGCAAAAACACCGAAGAGCAATTTCATTAAATATGGATACTTTAAGTAGCAACTTTTTTTAAGACTTGAAAATTGAATTTAGTTTATCATTTTTGGATTTTTCTTTAACCTTCATTTAATCTCGTCATTTTTAAGCATCTTTTATTTAGATCCTCCAAGGCGTAGCTTGAAAACGAGCAAAAATATTTTTCTTCATATTGTAGCTGTTTCAATGACAAAATTAATGATACTAAAATTATAAACGAAACCTATATGTAAAAACAATTTATTCCTTCTTTGTGTCGCAAAGAAGTTAACTTTTTGGCAGTGACTTGAAAACTGGCGACTCCCGTGAACTTTAATTATGTTGGTCCAGAAGTTAAATGATTCATTTTTAAAACATTACACACTATCAAAAGTACGAATTATCAAACATTTAATGATTTTATTATCTATCAGATTAACGAGAGAACGTAGGATTTGTGTATCATTCTGTTTTGAGAAGTGTAATAATTATCAATATCTAATAATTATTTATATTGTTAATTTAAAAAATTGAAGCTGTATTAGTATAATTAGTAATACTAATTATTATTTAGTTTATTTCAAATTTTGGGGTAAAAAACATATTTCTTGTGAATAGTATTTGTTTTATATATAAGGAAAACACAGGAATAATCGGTGTGTACCTGTTCTTCGTACGGAAAAGATCAAATACATGGATCATCCGGATTAATTGTGACTTAACCCTGTCCGGAGAATCAAAATATTCGGATTTTCAAAAAGAACTTAAAAATGATCATATGAGTTCATACTAAAAAGAAATCTTGCTAAAACATTTAATAATTCACTTAGTGATTAAATAATTGGAGCAGATAAATAAAACCATTAATTAATGTGAACTTATTATGCATTTTAAGGGAAGAATTTACATACGTATTTAATGAACAATATATAAATACATATGTACTTACATAATACTGTACAGTTTATACATTATCACAATTTAATGCAGTTTAAGTAATCTAAAAAAATATTTTCATATGTGAAAGAATTATAATTAAAGAAAATCTATATAAAACTTGCAAGCTTTGAAGTTGAATAAATTTCATGTGTTTACTTTTGTAAGCACAAAATCGAGGCATGAACAAAAAACAAAGACACATATAGTAAGAGCAAGCAGGAAGCTGTTTTGGGTCTAATATGGAAACCTTTTATCTGGCTCATAGCAACAAACAGGCGACAAAATAGAGGTTGAGAAAAATTGATTTAAATATTTGCACCAGTCGGCACTGGAAATGGATTCTCTAATTAATATATCCCTTTAACTCCCCCTTCCCCCGTGTTTGTGTTCTGTCAAGCCTACATGAGGGGCATCTACCTATAAGGGGGGAGGGCTTGGGCGGAGGACTTTTTAAGGGAGTCTAACGCATACTCACGTAACATCTGGAGAAAATCGCCCAAAACTCTAGACCATTAGATCGACAGCCACGCGAGGAGAAAGAATTCCGAACCTACACACTAAGACGCTTCCCAGTGCTCAGCTTTTTATAAATTCGGCCATTCGTCGGTATGATTGAATAGAAAAGAAAGACTCGAACTACTGTAAATTCACACTTCAATGTATCAACTGCTTTTGCTTTTTAATGCTTTCTGCTGGGCTCAAATTTCATCATGCTGTTATCCATTTTAACGAGAACTACACTCTCGTTACAAAAACTGCCCAGAATACAGATGTAGGTTTAAATGACATTAAATTATGTAAAGTATCGGTATCGGTTAAGTATCGGTATAGGCTATTTCTGAAAATGAATTTATAGGTAAAGTATCGGTATCGGTCATCGGCGAAAATGTGGTATCGGTCGATCTCTAGTATGCATGTTATAAAACACCATCGTAAGACCGGTATTGATTTTGATGTGTATAGGACTTACAGTTTTTCTACAGGGCTACGACAACGATTTCTTTTACATGATGGTATATGGGGAGAAATTCTTGAAAGTGCGCTAGCGTTTAAACGGAGCTTTCGATTGAGCTTCAGTTCGGTATATATGTTTGAATTATTCATCGATTCTAATTTATTTAACTGCTTGGTATTGATCTTAATCGTAAGTGTTCGGAAAGTCGAGTGGAGTCATTCCAGATTTTTTACCAGAGAAGCTATTTTCGTGTACATTTTGGGTCGTTTGTAAACGAAAAACCAATAATCATGACATGAAAAATCTTGCCATGCTCTAGATCGGTATTAAGGGACGAAACATGGTGGACGGTTGGACGGTTCATCAGAAGAAATTTTCAAACAGATTCGATAGATGACCATGCATGATTCCTCCCTTCCCCAGCAGAATTTATTTCAAAAACCATGGATCGAGTCGGGCTAAGAGTTTTCGCTCAGTTAGCTCGTTTTATGAGTGTATATTAGTATGTTGAGTTTTACTAGAGTAAAAAAAAAAAAAAATCTGGAGTGACTCCACTCGACTTTCCGAACACTTACGATTAAGATCATTACCAAGCACTTAAATAAATTTTAATCGATGAATAATTCAAACATATACCAAATTGAAACTCAATCGAATGCACCGTTTAAACGCTTTGCGCACTTTCAAGAAATTCCCCCCATAGGCCATAATGTAAAAGAAATCTTTGTCGTAGCCCTGTACGAAAACTATAAGTCCTATACACAACCAAAATCAATACCGGTCTTGCGACGGTGGTTTATAACATATATACCCAATTTGAGCTCAATCGAATCTACCGTTTAAACGCTAGCGCACTTTCAAGAAATTCCCCCCATAGGCCATAATGTAAAGAAATCTTTGTGTCGTAGCCCTGTACAAAAACTATAAGTCCTATACACACCCAAATCAATACCGGTCTTGCGACGGTGGTTTATGACATATATATCCAATTTGAGCTCAATCGAATGCTCCGTTCAGGAGCTATCGTGTTCACTCACATACACACAAACACACATACACACACACACACACACATACACACATACATACATACATCTCGTAAAAATAGCATAAATGGATCAGAAGCCCCCAAAACGTGTAAAAACACCAAAATCTCGAAGTCGAATTTTTTCATGATTACAATACTTTCCTTACATGGTACATGTTCGGAAAGTAAAAAACATTTTTCGACAACAAAGTATTTCTTATTTGAATCGATGAGAACTGCAATGTAATGTACTTCATCCTTTTCTACTTCAAATAAGTAATTAATTTCTATGTTTAATATTACAGTTGACAGAATCAAATGTGTCCACTTGGTAGTTGCCAGAATCCACAGAAATAATTTCTAGAGCTCTTCGATTAAGAAAACCAAAAATACCTAGGAATGAAACAAACTACTATTGCTTTAAAAAGTACTCGGATTTTTACTGTATTTCTAGCTATTTTGAATTTTATTGCCTTCACTTGGGTGCCAAACATATCTTTTACAAAAATTATTATGGACCCCAAATTCGCATGCGTTTTATCCTTAGCAGAGGCTACAACCCAGACAGCACATAAGCTTAAATCAAGTTTGACATTTCTTTGAATTTGACGCATTAATGCAAGCTTGACAGTTCAACTCATTCTAAGCTGTCAGCAAGCTTGCAGGAGTCAAGTTGAATTGTCAAGTTTAAATACAGCTTGATTTAAGCTTGAAAATTGATACTCGCGTGATTTTTCTTTTTTAAAGGAGCGTTGATGGCGACATCTGTGAAAGAGAATGGGCATTAATTGTCTAGCGCCCTAATATTTCCTGAAAGTTCGTAAAAGATGTGTTTTATTTTAAATTACCAGTGCCATATCATCGGCAGGGCAAACGGGGCAACTGCCAGGGCCTACAGATTTTAGGGCCCAAAAATCTTACATCTTACACTTTTGTAATTTTAAAATAAAATTACAAAGGATTAAAAAAAAAATTCAGAAGTTAAATAATTTTTTTTAATTATAAAGTTATGAACAATGAAAATAATTCAAATTTACATTTATATAAATTAATTTTAAACTTATTTTTAATTCTTCGAAATGCTCTATATCAATATAGCATACCAATATGTAGGAAAATAACCACATTTGTAAAGAGAATTTTTAGCGTTAAAAAATAGCAAAATTTTTCAATTATTTGTTATTTTAAGAAATATTTACAAAAATGACTAAAGTGTTTGTATTCCATACATGTTAGCAACTGTGATATAGTATTTCGAAGTAACGTTTAACTATCTGTTTCTTTCATTTCAGATTACTTAACACAAAATTTGTGTTAAGTAAACCCATTCTATATTTCCAAATATGGAAATTCTTCAAAATAAAATACAATTATACTACGAAACTACGAACTACATCAATACTACGAAATTGATTTCAAAAGAAGTCGTTTGTCTCGATTTTGGCCAGCAGTATTGTTTCATGAGTGCTGCGGTACTGAAAGTTTTAAAACGTGTTTTTTTATTTTAATTTTTATTTTAATTTAATTTATTTTGATGCATTATTTTAATTCTGATGCATCCCATAGAAAAATAAAAGAAACAAATAACACATAGTCCACTTATCAATTTGGCGAGAAAACAGCGTAAGTCACTTCAAACTTTAGTCATAGCTGCACAAGGCTACGGTGGCGGAATGGATAGCGTGCTCGACTGCGAAGCCAAAGGGCCCGGGTTCTATCCCAGCGACGAACACTCGATGGAAACAGATTCAATTAAATTGAAATTTCAGCGTAGAGGCAGAAAAATAAATTATGCGGGGCGCGTTAGCCAGCGGGCGCCCCGTGTATTTAAAAAAAATTTTTTTTGGAAAATTTTTTAAGCTTGAAATTTCAAGCTTGAAATGTCATGCTTAATGCAAGCTGGGCAAGTGTAAACTAGAACACTTGATTCAAGCTTGCATCAACGGCTTACACGATTACAAATAGCTTACACGATTGGAATTTTCAAGCTTATTGACTTGATAAATCAAGCTTGCTGCAAGTTTGATGCAAGTTTGCTGTGCTGTCTGGGAAGACCTGGTATTTTCAGACTAATTCATACCATTTAAAGAGCTTTAGTCCCGTATATGATATCCTTGTCCTTATACTTTAGTTTATGGTCAAAACCCCTGAAAAATTCAGCATTACATCTTTGAGTTCGATATGTGTCCCCTCAAATATTTGGTCTTCTACAAATAGTACTTGTGATAACGGGAACAGAAAATGTTACAACGAAATTATCTTTCGAAACTTTTCAAAAAAAGGCATTTCTTTGATTGGACCGAGAATTTTCGAAAATAATCCCGAATCGATCAGAGGACATTCTTTATCGGTTGCATAATCGATTACAAATGCGGCTTTTACGCGCGGGTCACGACTTTTTCAAGAGCCGTCTCAGGCAGAGTCCAGTCCGAAAGTACTCCTCCTCACTTGAGGAAAACTGACCTTTCGCAGCGGCGGACAAAGAGCCACGAAGCGAAATTTCGCTACGCACTGATGCGTTCGATAAGAAGACAGCAGAAATTCGAGATATTTGGGATCAGAGTTCCGAAGATCGGACGGAACGGGGACTTTAGAACGAACGGAACGGTTGAAAACATTTTTTCATTCTGCAAATGGCTGAAATGCTTTCCCTTATACGGAACTCGTGAAAGGAAAGTTTGCCAAATGCCGAACCTCGTTCAGGGTTGCGAATAGTTCAGGGTAGAACATCATGAATGGATAGTATTGCAACCCCCTCCTAGCTATTTTTACTTTCCGAACATGTACCATGTAAGGAAAGTATTGTAATCATGAAAAAATTCGAATTCGAGATTTTGGTGTATTGACACGTTTTGAGGTCTTCTGAATTCATTTATGCTATTTTTATGAGATGTATATATGTATTTGTGTGTATGTGAGTGAACACGATATAGCTCCTAAACGGTACATTCGATTGAGCTCAAATTGGGTATATATGTTATAAACCACCATCATAAGACCGGTATTGATTTTGATGTGTATAGGACTTGTATTTTTTATACAGGGCTATGACAAGATTTCTTTTACATTATGGCCTATGGCAGGAAATTCTTCAAAGTGCACTAGCGTTTAAGTGGTACATTCGATTGAGCTCAAATTGGGTATATATGTTATAAACAACCATCATAAGACCGGCAGGGCCGGCCCAAGGGGGGTGCGAATGTAGGCGATCGCCTAAGGCCCCGCGCTTATAGAGGCCCCGCTCCCGGGCCATTTTATTGCTATCTCATAAGACATGATAGAGAGGAGGCCCCGCACTAGCGCTTCGCCTGGGGCCCCGCACGCCCCTCGGGCCGTCTCTGAGACCGGTATTGATTGTGATGTGTATAGGGCTTATAGTTTTTCTACGGGGATACGACAAAGATTTCTTTTACATTATGGCCTATGGGGAGAAATTCTTGAAAGCGCGCTAGCGTTTGAACGGCACATTTGATTGAGTTTCAATTTGGTATATATGTTTGAATTATTCATCGATTAAAATTTATGTTAATGCTTGGTAATGATCTGAATCGTAGGTGTTCGGAAAGTCGAGTGGAACCACTCCAGATTTTTAAATTTGCATTTGCACCAATACGCCTAAATTAATTACTCTAAACTGTAATTTTTCAAATAAATAGTTTATACTGTCCAAGAAAAACTCGTCTTTATACACTGATTTATGCCTCATTTTTCAACGAATTACTTCCGTGCTGTGTAAAAAATATTTCCACGAATTCTTCTAGGTATCTGAAGAGGAGGGAAAAAACTGGTTGAATCTGAAGGAGTTTCTTGAGGTCGGGAGGAAAAGCGAAAGGGATATTCGTCAAAAAACGGAGTTGTTCCTGCAGCAATGTTGCCAGAAAAATTTCCTAAAATTGAAGAAATAATTTTTAGGAGTGCGAATTTAGTCACTAATTTATTCCTCATTTTTTAGGAATCATTTTTGTACTCCTCGGAAACGGTATGTTTCCTTGAATTCTTCCCGAAAATCTGAAGTAGGGAATGCAATCCCGCACTGTTTTTCGCCCTGCGGGATTTCGGGATTGAGATTCATTGACCCCCCTCAGGATCCCGCAATTCCGCGGGATTAACATTTCATTTAGCTAGGACTTCATTTCAACAGAGAAAAGTAGATTTTATGCACTATGAAGTTTAACTTTGATAATAATTAATCTTATGAAATAATTTATACAATAAATTAGAAATATGAAAATTATAATCATGATATTGAGAATAATATACTAAGTTATGCCTTAAGGTAGTTGCTAAAAATGAGTAATATACAATTTATAGATGTGTTAACATACTTATGTTATTTTCTTAGTTGCTGAAAAAAGAACGTAAAAAATCGAACAAATCCAATCAATCATTTCCTAGTCTAGATTTAATTTTCGTGAAATAATTAAAAGTGTGAATTAAAAAAAATTAAAAACTAAAATGAAAACTTTTTATAATTAATTCCTGACTGTTCGCTAAGAGATAAATAGTAAGAAATATTCCAGTTCATTTGGAGATAAAAATCGAACAAATCCAATCAATCATTTCCTAGTCTAGATTTAATTTTCGTGAAATAATTAAAAGTGGGAATTAAAAAAATTAAAAACCAAAATGAAAACTTTTTATAATTAATTCCTGACTGTTCGCTAAGAGATAAATAGTAAGAAATATTCCAGTTCATTTGGAGATTGGGAACTTTACGAAAAGTTTATATTACAATGTTTAGCTTTAGATGTTCGATCCAGACTCCCATTGGAAGATAATTTAAAAAATTAAAACTTTAAATTAAAATTTTTAAATATTGATTCTTTTATTGTTAGATGAGAGACATAAATATGCAAAGTTTTTCGGTCTATTGATTGGGAAATAGCGTGAAATTGTAATAAAAAATAATTTATTTCTCAGTGTCAATCCCGCGGGATTAGGATCGTAATCCCGCGGGACTAGTTCCGCAAACATTTATGCGGAATCCCGCTAGATCCCGTTCCCACGGGATCGGAACTGCATTCCCTAATCTGAAGAGGATAATAATCGCTGAATTATCCGCTGAATAATCGCTGGATTTCGCTGAATCTGAAGATGTTTCTTCAATTGGCAGGGAAAAAAGAAAGAGATATTCGTCAACTAGCTGAGATATTCTGAAAAAGAAGAAAGAAGATCTTTTTCGTTTGGTACCAAAAGGATGTTGCTCCAATCGTTAGTTCTTGCTTTACTCAAGGACTGAAGCTACCTGTCTGGTTAGTTCGTGCTGAATCACCAAATATTTTTTTTTTGCAGTTTTCCGCAAACTTGAATAGTGGGAGCTAATTCCTTTTCTTGCAACAAATCACTCAATTTTAAGAGTGAAAAATACAAGAATTTTGAACCTCTAAAATCTGTTGTCCCCGGGCAATTGCCCCGTTCGCCCTGCCGGTAATACGGCAGTGTCTTAGTGTAGAAGAGATCTAACTTAGCTGTTCGTTAATCTGTAGTACTTGCGCAAACAAGGCAGAATCGCGTTGCAAAGTGTTTTATAACTGCTGTACTTGACACGGTATAAATAACTTTCTGGTTTTTCAACTCTCGTTTACGAAAGTGACTATGTAATCGTGGAAGATGCCTGGGAAAGTTACTAAGCAAGTGTAGAAGGTGATTTTGGCATCGTTTCAGTTGCTGATGTAAAAGTTACGTAACTCCGGCACGTAACTTTGACCTGCTTTAGAGTTTCTTCTCCCGCCTTCTTAAATTTTGGAAGCTGTGCTGACGTACATGCGTTGCGAATTTTAGAACTAAAATCGACGCAAAATGGAAATGGATCATGTTTGCCATTTTATACTAATTAGAATGTAACTTATAATTTTATATTTTCTTTACATTTTAAATAGACTGTTTCTCAGTTAAGTTGTTTGAATCATAAATTACAGTCAGGGCTGCAGCCAGAGCTCGATTAAGGAAACTGTGAACCTTGGATAATAGGGGGGGGGAAGAAAAAAATGGGCCCCAGTCGCGCCCCAGTTAATTTCTTCCTGGGAAAAAAAACAGAGAGAGAGAATCGCATATTCTGAAAAGTTTTAACTATCTTTTTACGGCTTAAATCCCAAAATTTTATTCCAAGTAGTCAAAAACAAACGAACATCAAGTTCTTTTTAAGAGAAATTATACCTTTTCAACCTTTTGGGTCTCCAGGGAAAAATATTTTTTGTCTATGTGTCTAATGCTTTATAATATTAATGACTACATAGACAGAAAGTCTTTCTTTCACTTGGTCATTCACTTGGTCTTCACTCAAAATCACCACTTGGTCATTTTATCTCTCAACACCCTTTATTGAAAAATGTGTCCCAAAAATGCGACATAATTTTACATGTATTTAAATACTATTAGTTCACAACAGCTTTAATCTATTGTTACAATATTTCGTAAGCTGTAGAATATGCTTCGCATGTACTCTTTACATATACAGTCGACTCCGGTTATAGTGAACCTCTGGGGACCCGCAAATTTCGTTCACTATATCCGAAGTTCACTATAAGCGAAGTACCCCCCCCCCATATGATCAAGGAATGCATTATATACATAAGTAAAAAAAATAGTGTATTATATCCACTGAATAATTTGTGTAAATCAAACATAATTAATCGTATTACTCCTAAGTGCTTTAACCCTTTAACGCGCAGTGTTCCCGCTCTGGGAACACTAAACTCTGACGTTTTGACTGTTGCCAGTCACGAAGAATAGATTTGATTTCCATAAAAATAGTTGCGGGTGACATAGCTCCAAGAGAATCCTATACTTTTTAGCACGTTATTTCCCGTGGAAAAAATTGTCACGATTATTTTTAACAGCACTGACATCTGCTGAAAAATAGAAGAATGCGAGAACAGCCGGATAGTCCAATGCATTGGGAAAGGGTTGCGCCTCAAAGGGTTAATAATTTTGAAGGTACCATTCAATTGTCCGGAAAGTGCTATAACCAATCAAGCAATTGCGAGCAGTGGTAATCCTAATGCCCTGTGCTAATGCACCGGGAACGGAAAATGCAATCGTTCAAGGACGAGAGATATGTCTGCTTTTGTTCGCCATGAAACGTACCCTACTTTTTGTTAAGTGCTTAGTAGTCGAAAAATGCCGTTGATTCTAACCGAATAAAGGCCTTTGCAAATATCCAGAGACATGTCGCGGCTACAATGTATTTGAACGGGGAAATTCGACATGGTTAGGAAGCTGCGACACTTGGGGTGTCCTCTACCGAACAATAGATGGGGGATGTGCGAAACCGCAATATTATTCACGGTCCACAATTATCTTTTGTTGGTTAATACCGGAGTATCACCACCTTTTTAAAGGAAATGGTTACACTATTGAAGAATTGGTTCCGCTATTGGCACCCTACTGCTAGCGTCCCGCGACATGTCTCTGGATATTTGCAAGGGCCTTAAGAATTTAATCCCCTTTTTCAGACGTCCCTGATAGGAAGCGTGAATATATTTAGGAGGGGCTCAGTTTGATGAATTGGATTGAAGCGCTTGTGGTCTTTTCTTTCCGGTCAAGAATGAGAATGAAAACAGTTGCATGTTTCTTTCAAAAATTGTCATTGTGTGGGTGTCACAGGCTTTCATGCAGGGTGGAAAAAATAAGCTTATCTTTTAAATACTGGGGGTATCGGACAAACGGAGTACGGGGAGGAATACACCACAAGATTTGGGCTGTTTTACAAGGGAATTGAAGTGCTAAAGATTAGTAAGCATCACTGCAATGAATATATTACTGGTTCCACAGCGGTCAAGAGTCTAAAAGCCAGACAATTTCCCTGTATTTCGGAAAAGATGCTTGATAATCTCCTTGTGTATCTATCGAATGAAATATAGACAACCTTTGAGAATGTAGAAATCGAAAAACTTCATCTCCGCCATTTCCAGAATTATCGAAGTTCAATTTTTAGGTTCACTCTAACCGAAGTCATGTTCACGAAAACCGAAAAATGCTATGCACATTTCTAATGCAAGTGAATCGGAACTAACGATTTGCGTTCGCTATAGCCGAAAGTTTACTAGATCCGGATTCACTATAGCCGGAGTTGACTGTATTTAAATACTATTAGTTCACAACAGCTTTAATCTATTGTTACAATATTTCGTAAGCTGTAGAATATGCTTCACAAGTATTATAGTACTGTACTATTATATTATATAATGTAAATATATTTTGTAATTCTTCCTTTATATATTCTGTATATATTACTTCTTTTACGTATTTTTTATTTTTAATTAACAATATAAATTGAAAAAATCTGATGTGTCCAACACATGACTTCCTTGCACGACTATTAAATCAAAAATGTTTTTTACGCACTTCCTCTAAACTTATTTGTTTGAAAGATATAAAATATCAATAAAGATATAGCGATTTCTAGCCAAACATTTTGATATCGCCAAGCTGAGTTCAATTTGAAAGATTTCTTTCTGACAATTTATTTGGCGATATTTCACCAAAAGCCGACAAACTTGAGATAGTTTGCGAGATTTTGGGGATAGTCAAAGTAGTCATTGACCACAGACTTTCAATGAATTGAATGCATCCATACACCTTAATGTATTTAAAGTCATTTGGCTCACCCTGTAAATAAATTCCCAGTCGATTGCTGTCAAAAAAGATATTGAAAACCGTTAGATATTATAATATAGTTCTAAATACAAAAGTTCAAAATTCTACGGGTTAAAGTTTTAGAGTTATACAAAATACGAAATAATTTTTGGCGCCAAATTTGGCGATATTTCGGCGAAACTCGTCAATGTCGACGACATTTGGCGAGATATTAAGCATGGACCAACAATAAGAGATTATCGCCAAATTTGGCGATATTTCGCCAAAACTCGCCAAGAACGATGACAAATGGCGATACTTTGGGCATGGACCAAATGACTGACTATCGCCAAATTTGGCGACATTTCGGCAAAACTCGCCAAGGTCGAGGACACACGGCGAGATTTTGGGCATGTACCAAACAATGACTGTCTACAATTGTATTATATTGAAGATGTCCATAGACATTAAAGTACTGAAATTCTTTTCAGTGGACCTGTAAATAAACTCTCCAGTAGATTTTAACCAAAAATCGACATGCACAACTAGATGTTACAACAATCTTATATATGAAATTTCATAATAGTTTTTGAGATTTGAGAGTTAAATATGCACACACGTACACAAAAAAGTCGCCAAGCTTGGCGACTTTTGGCATAGTACTTGAGGGAGGCACGTGACGGTGGTCGGACCATTACCTAACTTATGTGGTAGGACGGTATTGTGCTTGAAATGGATGAATCTCCTAAAATTGCCATTGACCGTAATGTATTGGAAATCTTTTGAGTGTTCCTGTAGCAGAACTGTAAATGATAAACACACTTTTTTTAATGGAGAAATTCATTTTCTAACTCTTTACAGCATATATCACTTCTGAATCGTTTGAAATAGCCCAATACCTCTAAAAAACGCTTTGATGAATTTCGGCCCATAGAGCGTAATGTATTTCGAATCTTTTAGGCGGTTCTGTAGATAAACTATCCAGTCGAATGGAACCGAAAGGGGAGGTGCACAACTAGATGTTACAACAATCCTAAATATAAAGTTTCAACATTCTACGCCTAACAGTTTTTGAGATATGCGAGTTTAATGAATTTCGGCCCATTGAGCGTAATGTATTTCGAATGTTTTGGGCGGTCCTGTAGATAAACTGTCCAATCGAATGGAACCAAAAGGGGAGGTGCACAACTAGATGTTACAACTATCCAAAATATGAAGTTTCGACATTCTACGCCTAATAGTTTTTGAGATATGCGAGTTTAATGATTTTCGGCCCATAGAGCGTAATGTATTTCGAATCTTTTGGGCGGTCCTGTACATAAACTATTCATTCGATTGCGACCAAAAGGGGAGGTGCACAACTAGATGTTACAAAAATCCTAAATATTAAGTTTCGACATTCTACGCCTAACAGGTTTTGAGATATGCGAGTTTAATGAATTTCGGCCCATTGAGCGTAAAGTATTTCGAATGTTTTGGGCGGTCCTGTAGATAAACTGTCCGATCGAATGGAACCAAAAGGGGAGGTGCACAACTAGATGTTACAACTATCCAAAATATGAAGTTTCGACATTCTACGCCTAATAGTTTTTGAGATATGCGAGTTTAATGATTTTCGGCCCATAGAGCGTAATGTATTTCGAATCTTTTGGGCGGTCCTGTACATAAACTATTCATTCGATTGCGACCAAAAGGGGAGGTGCACAACTAGATCATAGAACAATCCTAAATATCAAATCTCAACATTCTACGACCCATAGTTTTTGAGATATGCGAGTTACATACATACGTACGTACGTACGTACGTACAGACGGCATGGAAAAACTGACCACAATAAACTCGCCGCTGGTCAAAATGAGTTGCAGACGCGTTAATATGATCGTGCATGCTAGCCTACGATGAGATACATCGAAAAAATTTTTAAAATTCAATTTAGAGGTAGTCAAAATCGGTTTTTTTGTCGAAATTTGGCCCCAAAAATTTTTCGGGATCATATTACTTCCTTATACTACGTACAAGGAAGTAAAAATGCCTATATTCCTATTGAATTTAAAGCAGTGGCGGATTAATGCGAGTTTCTCGGGGGGGGGGTGGTTAGTTTGTCGGTGGGGACGGTTAGTTAGAAGATTGACATATACATCCATTTTATGGAAGTAAAATAGCATCTTTTACATTAATTTCTTTTTTTCTCGGGCGACCGCCCCCCATTTAACCCGCCCTTGATTTAAAGTGGTATTTCATTAAGGAGCGTCAAGTGCAAAGGGTGACCTACCTGTGAGTGGCCAACGGGTAATCACAGAAACATTTATTGTTTTCCTTTTTTTTTTTTGTGTTTTATATAAGTTGGTAGGGAAGTAACTATTTCCTGTTAGAAATTGTGTTCTCAAACTAGATATTCTACTGCAGAACTTGTAATATTATATTAGTGGAACATCACGTCGAGTTGTGTTGTGTTGTGGGATTAAGGCCAATTATCAACACGTGAAATCTAGGCCGATGAGTGGGTTGTCTTCCGTGGGGGTCTTTCTAAGAGATACTTACTTGGAAAGACCCATCAGAAAGACCTCTTAGAAAGTCCGTATTCGGGAGTTAAAAACTCGTATAGTTTTGGAGGAAACCATGGAAAACCCCGAACGGTTAGGTCAGCGGACAAGACCTGGTTTCGAACCAGGCACCTTCCGTCTCCCAGTTCAAAGCGCTATGCGCTCGGCCACTGGTCGGAAATGTCAGGTCCAAGTGCTCTATCGTCTATTGACCATGTCACCGCAGTATCCGATCAGTAAAGAAATTCTTTAAGGGGCATACATTTTTGTCTTCTTGTAAATTCGTTCGAATTTGCAAAAAAAGTCAATCTTCTATAGGGTAAACTTAGTTCGTCTGGGAAAGGGGAGCACGTGTCCCTATGCACCCCATCTGGATCCGCCAATGTTTCAACGAATTGAAAAAGATTATACATTAAAGTTTGTTGACACGACGGTATGAATCTGATTTATTTTTATTGTTCATACTTAAAAAAAAAAAAAAAGAAAGAAAGAAAGAAAGAAAGAAAGAGTTAACGCTTGTATGGTTTTTTTCTTTATTTGAAATTTGATTGAAAAATTTTAAAAAGTGGAAAACGTAAAATTTTTGAGTCCTTAAAATATGCTGGCACTGGCCATCTGCCCCGTTTGCCCTGCCGGTAATAGTGCACTGACTGACCGTATCCAGAAATAAGTTCCAGTAAGGTGGTCCAAGCAGCTTAAAAGGTAGATTTCTTTTCACACACAAAAAAAAAAAAACTTCATCAATATCAGTTTGTTAACAAAAATCGAAATTTTAGGGTGAAAACTCCTCACTCTAAAATAATTTGTGTCAGAAAATTTCTTCAGCTCTGTGGCGCTGGATAGGCAGTTCGAGCAACCGTCATGCTGTTGGTAGTTAAATGGATCGATGGCAACAGCATTTTGCACTCTATCCAATGGGCCCTCTATGTGTGAAAATGCTTGTGCTTCAAAAGGATAAAGTATTTTAGAGACTTTTGAGGGAATTTAGTGACCTCTTCGATTAATTTAGGGATTTTTACCGAAATATTGGGTTCAGAGCCTGATTATCGCATGGGCATACGGGGCAATACCCCGGGGCCCCGGAAAAATAAGAGCCCCCAAATCTCTCAACTAAATTTTCTTTGTAGTATCTACTGCATAATTTAAAAACAGTAGATGGACTTTGATTTATTTTCTGTTCTTCTAATTCAATGGTCTTTAAGACTCATGGATGAATAAATAAGAAGTTAGAAGTTTTTGAAAACGTATGGTATGGCCATATTTATGCTTATCACAAAATATCCATTAGTTAACATTTTTTATTTCATGAGGAAGGAAAGAAAATCTCGAACTTTTTGATGTATCAAGAAAATGTTTTGGAGTGAGAAACTGCTCCCGTTCCTCGTAATTGCCATTCCTTGAATGAGCGCACCCATGCGCTAATAAAACAAGCGGACTAAAAAAATATAAAAATCATTTTTAAATACACTCATGTCCATAAATTAAGGATAATTCAGAATAGCACAGAAATTGATCTCTAAAATAAAAATTTCACCTGTGGAATGATCACACACATCTTGAAGAAGAATATGCAAATTACAGGAAACCACCAGATGGCGTGGATGGTACGTCACAATGACGAGAGTGTAAGAGAGGGGTATATAAGGAATGGTGGCAAAGAAGTAAAATTGTTCACAAGCGCTGTAAAAGCCTTTCAGTGCAAAAACCGCATAGTTATGGCACAAAGGAGGCATTTGGATGATGCTTTACGTGGCAGAATTATCGGACGACTGGAATGGGGACGTACCCAGCTGGAAGTATCCGAGGAACTTGGAATCGCCCAGAGTGTCATCTCCAGGCTTTGGCAACGATTCCAAGATGATGGTAATGTGAGTAGACGTTACAGCACAGGTCGCCCCCGAGTTACAACGCCGAATGAGGACCGCTATTTGGCAGTTACTGCCAAAAGAAACAGACGGAGTACAGAATCAGACCTGTCTCGTCAGCTCTCTTCAGCTACCGGTACGACAGTTTCAAGGCAGACCGTGTACAGACGCTTAGGGCACATTGGTCTATATGCTCGTAGGCCTGTCAGATGTGCTCCACTTACCGCAACTCACTGTCGCCTGCGATTAACCTGGATTAGAGAGCATGCATTGTGGACTCCGCAACAGTGGTCTTGTGTGATATTTTCCGACGAGTCCAGGTTTAGTTTGGAGTCTGATTCTCGCCGGACATTCATCTGGAGAGCGCCAGGTACCCGTTACCACCAAGAGAACACCATTGAAAGACACCGTTACGGTGGTGCAGGATGGCTCGTTTGGGGAGGAATTATTCTTGGTTCCAGAACTGACCTGCATGTTCAGAGTGTAACGATGACAGGCCACATCTATCGGGATGTCATTCTGGAACAACATGTACGTTTGTTTCGGGGCGCCATGGGTGCTGAATTTGTGTTTATGGATGACAACGCCCGTCCTCACCGTGCAAACATTGTAGACGAATGCCTTCAATCGGAGGATATCACCCGTATGCATTGGCCAGCATACTCACCGGACTTGAAGCCAATAGAGCATGTGTGGGATTGCTTGGCCGACGAATTGCAGCCCGTCAACCCCCTCCCACCTGTCTACCGGAACTTCGGAGTGCATTGCTTGATGAGTGGTGTAATATTCCCCAAGATCAGATTGATCATTTGATACTCAGCATGCCTAGGCGTTGTCAGGCCTGTATTACATCGTCCGGGAGACATACTCCGTATTAACCATCCTACTAACCATGTTATACTGTTTTTTGTAAATAGGTTCTTTTTTGAAATTTGGTCCAGGGAGTAAAACTTGCAATTTTTATTAATTATGTCAAACATATAGCATCTGTTTTGCTCTTTACTTTTTGTTTAATAAATAGACTTTACAAATAAGTCAAATTTGTTTTGCTTCTTTCTCTTTCTTTGCCTGAACTTCATTATCCTTAATTTATGGACATGAGTGTACATAGTCTTGTTCTAAATAAGTATAAATAAATAGGTAACTTTTAATTCAATTTTAGTATTCTTTAAAAATGTTTTATTTTTATGTCGGGAAAATGCAACAGCAAACAAAAGTAAGTTAAAATGCTTGGGATAGGGGGCCCAAAATAACCTTTTGCCCTGGGGCCCCGAGACCACCTATGATCAAGCTCTGATTGGGTTGTTCGGAAAGTAATGACGTTTTATTACATAGAACTCAAACAAATAATTTTTTTCAACAAGTACTGATTCACAAACAAGCTGTACCTGGGCATAGAACCCGTATTTGTTAAATTTTAGAGATAATTTTATAAATAATACTTTTTTTCTTTAAAAAAAAATGGACACCCTCTCCCTTTTTTCACGTCTACCCTCTATGAAGAATCGTATTCAAAATGTTCTGAAATAGATTTTTAGGTATTCACGAGGGCTGTATTTTACAGCACCTCTTTTCTTCTTTGAGATCACGCAGGATATGTGAAAAGAATGTTTTGGCCCCCTATTCCCCCGTAAGTTACGAATTTTGGAAAATGCTTTCCAATCCAGCACCTACGCTAAGAAACTCACATACATGCCGAATTCCGTATTATTATCTTCAATAGTTTTGTCTAATCAAAATATTGACATGCGAAAAATCGACATTACTTTTCGATTAACCCAATAATCTGGCGACACCAGTTATCTTCCCTTTATTGCGTAGAGATTTCCTTATCTACGTCCATCTTTTCTTTCTGAATGCCTCGGTGCAAGGCTAGAGCTGAGCAAAAACTTATGCCAGGAAGCAACGGTTTGGACACAGAAAGAAAATCTTTGACGCTAAGACTTTGTGACAATGGAGAAAAAAAAAAAAAAAAAAAAACGTATTCATTATTCGTTGCCTACAACACAGTTAAGATTCTGAGAAAAAACGCGCAAATGAAACTGGTGTTTAGAAGATGAAATAATTAAACCTTTTTAAGATAACACATACAAGAAGTACTTATCAATTCGATTGATAAGTAACTACCTCTTATTCATAAGTACCTCTTATTTGTGATATCTTACTAAGTTTCAATTATTTCAATCCATAATTGGCGTCAATTTTACAAATAATATATCATTTTTACGGGAAATTGTGCTCTAAAAATGAAAGGATTTTCCAGTAACTATGTCACCCTTAAATTTATCCTTCGTGAAAACAGTAAAAGTATCCAGCAAATTTTGTGCCCTCACTGATTTCGAGAACACCGTTCGTTAAACAGTTGAGTAAATAAACATGGATTATGATACATTTTCCAACATCATGAAAAATGCAAACAAATATGCCAACGCATGGCTTTCGACGCTCATTCCTGCAAAATGAAACAAGCAAAACAAATAGAGCAGACGCATGCATTACAATACACTTTCCAAGATAAAAACAAGAAAAAAACAAGCAGGGCGAACGCATGAGTTATGTTCCCCCCCCCCCCCCCTCAGAAACAACTTTCCCAGTTCTCTCTCTTTATAAATGTAGTTCGAAGAAATAAAATCTGCCTCACGGTCATGGTACACAAAGCAAACTAATTGCTCCAAAGTAACGAAAAAAATTCGGAATGATTCTTTGTAATTTGCACTTCACACTGAAATTAATGAAAAAAATAAAAATAAAATAAAGATGCCTTTTATAAAATTTTCAGAAACAATCCTTTGAAGTAGAATTACACACATACGGCATTTTTTTTTTCAAAGGATGACACAATCTGAAAAATTTTCTATTTTTCAGAGTTGTTCCTAAAAGATTCACTACTCATACAGATTTATCGTATATTTCTGTTTATAGTAGAGCTTCTAAAGATACATTCTAAAAAAATTGAAGTGCTTAACATAATTAGCTTATTTTCATTTATGCACCAAAATCACATAGATTTTTTGTTTTTTTAAATACGCTCTTACGCTTTCACAGACTATCATGGATGAAAACGCCTATAAGGTGTCATTAACCTGCTTATTTATAACCAATTGATGCCCGCCAATCCGTTATTCACTGCCAAATGAAAGAAAGAAAACAACGACGCAGCACCCATTTTAATAATCGTCTGCCATCAAGGAACTCGTTACACAAAAACATTCTGCTTCTGCAGGCTACTTAAATCTAAACAAAATCCAAATATAGCTTTATGGTGATTTTTTAAAAAATGTTGTTATTAAAATTTATTTGCTTCTTTCGCGCGTTAACCTTGGCAGGGGCAAGCAGGGCGTCATGAGCAGAGCTCGCAAAACTTTTACCTTTTCTTGCACGCCAAGCCAAAAAAAAAATTAGCGCAGCTGACTATCACGTGCACAGTTCTATTTACAATGAGGTGGTTGTCCTTGGCATTCTTTAGCGCACCCGTTGGCGAAATATGTATGTTATTTCTTTTCTAGGCTAGGATTTTCTGGAAATATCCACATAAGTTATGCAGGGAGGGTTTGGCACGGAGGTATATTTAAGGGGGGTGCCAAGGGGGGACCTGAAGCCCCACAGAAAATGTATAACAATTTTTTAAAAACTGCTATTATATTATTATAATGCACAATAACCAGGGGCGTAGCCAAAGGGGGGGCTGAGGGGGCTGCAGCCACAGCCCGAAATGGGACTCATTGAACTTTAGCTTTAAATTTGATGCCCCCCTCCCCGAAATAAAATCCTAGTTACGCTACTGCCCACCACCGTCAGAGCCTGTTTATCGGCAGGGGGTCCGGGGCACTTGCCCTGGGCCCACTAATTTCAAGGGCCCAAAAATTTTGTACTTTTTAATAGATTTTTATCTATTAATTCATAAAAAAAACTTTGTACAAAAATTGAATTGTCATTTCCTTGAGTCGAAAGCTAATTCTCAGACATTTTACTCTACTAAGGGTTTTCTAAAGCCCATCAGCATAGGTCAAAATCCTTTAGCCAACGTCTCAGCCTCTTTTTGTAAATTTTATTACAAGAAAATCTCATCAGTACGTACAATAAGTTTTGCAACTATTTTCATTAATATTTTAAAGATGTTTAGTATAGAAGTGTACGTAGTATGTGTCTAGATATTCATCATTTGTAAAAATAAATGTTATTCATGCATGCAAAAATCCTTTAATATTCTTAACTGCAATGTATTCATACATTTAGTGTTTAAACTTTATATATTTCTGCAGATATATATGTGTCCAAAACAATTTAAATGCGTAATATGCAATTTCTCGTCAGTGCAAAGGCCCAAAAGTTTGAATTGGCCCAGGGCCCAATATCGTGATGATTGGGCCCTGACCACCGTCCTATCAGGAGGATCTGGCACAGCTCTGCGGTTGCCAAAGGCAGTACCGGCTCCTAAGGTAGCTGGCGCCCCAGTCAAGCTAATTTTCGGCGCCCTTAAGTCTATGGAAGTATACGACTAAACCCCGGTTATATCGAGAAATGTTTTCGTGATTTATAAAATTTCTGTTGACTTCCACCTCCCCAGCTCAGATAATCCTTTCTTGGAAAAATTCTGGTAATATTCCGAAGTCAATAAAAGCGACGCTGATAACGAAGAATATGAAGAAGTTACAAAGGAGGCTCACCTGACCATGGGGGACGTTGGACAGTCCGACTTTGGATAAACCTAAAAAAAAAAAAAAAAAAAAAAAAAAAAAAAAAAAAATCTGGAGTGACTCCACTCGACTTTCCGAACACTTACGATTAAGATCATTACCAAGCATTTAAATAAATTTTAATCGATGAATAACTCAAACATATATACCAAACTGAAACTCAATCGAATGCACCGTTTAAACGCTTGCGCACTTTCAAGAATTTCTCCCCATATGCCATTATGCCATAATATAAAAGAAAGTTTTGTCGTAGCCCTGTAGGAGAACTATAAGTCCTATACACACCAAAATCAATACCGGTCTTAGGATGATGGTTTATAACATGTATACCCGATTTGAGCTCAATCGAATGTATCGTTTAAATGCTAGCGAACTTTCAAGAATTTCCCCCGATAGGCCATAATGTAAAAGAAATCTTTGTCGTAGCCCTGTAGAAAAACTATAAGTCCTATACACACCAAAATCAATACCGGTCTTGCGACGGTGGTTTATAACATATTTACCCAATTTGAGCTCAATCGAATTTACCGTTTAAACGCTAGCGCACTTTCAAGAAATTCCCCCCATAGGCCATCATGTAAAAGAAATCTTTGTCGTAGCATTGTAGAAAAACTATAAGTCCTATACACACCAAAATCAATACCGGTCTTGCGACGGTGGTTTATGACATACATATCCAATTTGAGCTCAACCGAATGCTCCGTTCAGGAGCTATCGTGTTCACTCACATACACACAAACACACATACACACACACACGCATACACACACACACATACACACATACATACATACATCTCGTAAAAATAGCATCAATGGTTTCAGAAGCCCTCAAAACGTGTAAAAACACCAAAATCTCGAAGTCGAATTTTTTCATGATTACAATACTTTCCTTACATGGTACATGTTCGGAAAGTAAAAATCAGTCCCCCACTCTAAGATCGGGCTTTGATGGAGCCTCGGGCAGCTGCCCGAGTTGCTGGTACCTTCAGCCGGCACGCATTGGAAACAACAACTATTTAGTATGTGCTGCCTAGCCTGTTCACTTTCACTACTATGAGCGCGAAGCTTTCATCTCATAGCATGGAAAACAGGGCTGACGATTTCTGAAAGAGCTGTTTCCAGCAAGACGCGTGGAAAAATAAGCTCAGCCAGGGCCCGATTAACCCTTTGAGGCGCAACCCTTTCCCAATGCTGAAGAAAGGGCAGCCGTTGCCATCGCTCGACTTAACTACCAGGAAGATGGCGGACGATCGAAACGTTCATCGCGTGCCGCAGATCTAGAGACACTTTTTTGACGCAGCTGGCTGTGCGCGAGCACAGCCACCTGCGTCAAAAGGATTGGTGGGGGATTGACCCCAATCAAGAGGATTGATTGGGGAGACCTCTGTTGTTAAGTTATCAACGGCTTAACCCTTTGAGGCGCAATCTTTTCCCAATGCTGAAAAAAGGGCAGCCGTTGCCATCACTCGACTTAACTACCAGCAAGATGGCGGACGATCGAAACGTTCATCGTGTGCCACAGATCTAGAGACCCTTTTTTCGACACAGCTGGCTGTACAAAAAAAGGTCTCTAGATCTCGGGCACGCAATGAACGTTTCGATCGTCCGCCATCTTGCTGGTAGTTAAGTTGAGCGATGGCAACGGCTGCCCTTTTTTCAGCATTGGGCAATCGATCCAGCTGTTCTCGCGTTCTTCCATTTTCCAGCAGATGCCAGTGCTGTTAAAAATAATCGTGACCATTTTTTGACGGGAAATGACGTGCTAAAAAGTAAAGGAATATCGTGGAGCTATGTCACCTGCAACTGTTTTTACAGAAATCCAATCTATACTTCGTGACTGGCAACAGTCAAAACGTCAGAGTTTGGTGATCCCAGAGCGGGAACACTGCGCGTTAAAGGGTTAACCTCTGAAGTTAAGGGAAGCTCAATCTCATTTCCGTCCCCCCCTCCCTTTTTGTTTTTAAAAAGTAAAGTTTTGATGATTTTCTTTGATAAAAATATTTTATTCGTTGAAATGAAATTTCATTGATTTAATTAGTTGTAATGATTCCCTTTGATAAAAATATTTTGTTCATTAATCTGAAATTTTTCTTTTATAAAAATATTTTATTTATTAATCTTCATAATAGTTTAGTTCATTGTAATGAGATTTTGTAGTATTTTTGAAATTTTTTTCAAAAGTAAACTAAAAACATTGCCTTAATGGAACATTAAACTTTATTTAGTCATATTTTTCGTTAAACATTTCTTTTTTTAGGAATTCTTTGTTTCTTTTGATGACATCATAAAAATCCCAACATGACAGTTCAGAATTAATTTTGACATTTGGAAGATGTTTAAAACTATGTTAGAAGATGTTAAAAGACACAAAACCTATTGAAAGTCCATGGGCGCCGGCAGAATATTTCCCAGAGGGGGCAAAGACTACTTCAATGTATGGTTACCATGTTGGAAAGAGCAAAAAAGAAAGGGAAAACACTGCATACAAAAATCCAGGGGGGCATCTCCCCCTTTGCCCTATGCTGCCGGCGCCCATGTGAAAGTCTACCCCTTTGTCCCAACCAAATGTCCCCCCCATAATAGAAAAAAACTCTCTCAACTGAGGCAGATATCCCCAAAGACATCAAGACATAGCGAACGGAAACAAGTTAGATTTGTTGTGACATGAAGTATCAAGACTTTTGAAAAACCTTAAAAATAGCTTTCCACTTCTCTTCATTAAAAATTTTTATAATAACTTAAAAGATCAATTAAAAACAAAATTTAGAATTTTTATCGCTGTTTTGCAGTCATTTTGGGGCCCCTCTTCAAATTCTGAGGGGGAAGCTTAATAAGCTTCCTGAGCCTTTTCAGTAATCAGGCCCTGAGCTCAGCCCTCTTATTGTTTTTTTTTCTTTTTGTAAATAAATAAATAAATAAGTAAATTTTTAGTCATTTTAATTTATCAGTCTTTTGTAACATACGACTTCTGCCTTTTTTTATATTCCGTTTATTGGCATCGAGCTGAAACCACACGGCATTTATAATTCCGACCCCGCATAACTGTTTACAAAATATACATTTTTATGTGCATTTTACCAGCCTTTAAAGTTTGGCCCATGAATTTATCATACGCTGTATAAGTGAAGGGCAGAAGGAAAATAAATAAATAAATAAATAAAAGCCATAATCAGGTTATGTTTTGCCTCCCTTCAAAATATCTTTGGGGTTACGCAGTAGCCTAGCCAGAAAAAAAAAAATTAAGGGGGGGGGGGTTAGGCACTGATGTAACGGATAATCTACATTATGGATCGCGTTCTTCATGTCAATAATAGAACTCTGCTAAATTTTAGGGGCGGTTCTGACACCCAAAACCCCCACCTCGCTACGCCACTGGCGGTTACGTCGTGCATGCTGTACAACATAACATATTATGATCTATCACAATTTTTGGAAGAAAGTTCACATTTACAAGAAATATTTATCCTAAACATAAATTTTTTAATTATTTATTTTGTGATATTAAAAAATCATATTTTTTTTGTTCAATTGTTTATTATTTTAAATATAATTGAATAAAGTTTCAATGCTCTGAACCATTTTTTAATTAAAAAAGTGCTTTTTATTGAGTCAAAACCTCCCTCAATAATCAATTTTGACGTAGCTGTCCGCTTTAGAGAATGCATTGATAATATAAATCAGAGCGTTCTCCAACGCTCAAAGAAATAAAACATTCGCCAACCAGTCGCCAAACAGAGCAACCCTGTGAGGCCGCCGCGGGGTCAGTGGAAGACTTCCAGTTTATATGGGATCTGCAAGTTAAAAAAGGGGAGTGCTATCTGTGTGTTGATGTCTCTGTACTACTCTAGTATTTTGCTCTGTTTTTGAAAAAGAATCTATCTTCAAAACATTTACTGGCATATAAAGTTTCGTTTACGTGTGATGGGGTTAGCCCTTTTACAGAATCATTTATTTTTGAAAGTTGATTTCTCCTGTCTTCCAGCTAGACGGAGGTCTACTGCGCGGAACACTATGCAACTTTTGGATTTTAGTTCAAGGCATAAAATTTCTCTATTTTAAGATACCGTAGATTAAATTCATAATTTAGTCTGTTGATTTTATAGATTACTGCGATTTTATTTAATCTGTGATATTGTGTGCATACAACTTTTGTGTGAATCTCATATTTAACTCGGAAAAATCTACGCTCATCTGCTTGTTTTTTATTATTGCATAGTTTTCTTTAGCCCCATTTCAAAATGAGTTGTTCTATTTTCGAGAAAAGCAAACTCGTTGGCCATTTCGGTTTGGAAGCTCTCTGTATATCTAGTCGTTCGAAACGTGCCTCCGAAAATCTTAGAAAAGTGTTGAAAGTAAATTATCATAATTCATATCTCAATACTGCTGCCAGGAATAAAGGAAGAACTGTGCAGTCGTTCTATAATCAGTCTGCCATTGACATCGCTGCAGCGAAGGTGAGTATTTAGTTCGAAAATTTTTGAAATGTGTATTCTCAATTATAAACGCAAGTGTAAATCATTTCTTTTAAATTCAGCATCGCCACCTCCTAAAACTCTGATACGATCTTTTGTTTTTGCTCTTAGTTTCAACCTAAAAGGATTAATTAACAATTTTACAGCATTTTGTCAGCAATGAAAAATCATTTATGCAACCATCTTTTCTTTATTATTAGACTGAAGCTTTATTTACTAAAATTATTATTAGAAATTCTCGTAGTTAAAAGCCGAAAGACGTTGAAAAAAAGTGAAATTTCATCTCTCAAACTATTTTGATGTATGAAAGAATCTAACTAAATACCAGAGTTAAATTCTTTCTCTAACTCTGGTATTTAGTTAGAAGAAGACTAACTTTCTTTATGTAAAGTTTTCTCCATTACCAATATTAGTAAAATTTAAAATAAGGAATTTTTAAGTATGCTTTAACTGAAAATTGAAAAATCAATTATGCAGTGTTGTAGTGGAAGAACTATCAAATCCCACACCACTGTTGGTGCCCAGAAGAGTAAAGATCTGACCATCCATAACCATTAAATTTAGAATATCTTTTTTTTCTTTTTCTCACATTAAACAATGATTACTGCGAGAGATTCACGCACCCTAAAAATATGTTTCATTCTGAGCAAAAATTCTCGCATTTCGAAAAATTGAGGCACTTTATCAAAACAAGTCGCTCACGCTTACAGTTTTCATGAAGCCTTCATAGCTGCCAAGTGTTCCGATTTTGCCGGAATTTCTCCGATATTTTTAATTTGCTCTAAAAATCCGATAATTAACAAAAAACTACGATTTTTCGGTCTTCAAAATTTATTTATAGAGGCAGGGAGAAATTTCCAATCTTTCTTCATCCTTCTTGTAAAATGATTATTTTTTACTGTGCATTTCTTTATTGAAGTCTCCAATGATTAAAAACTAACCCTTATTTTAGAGTTTTATTTATTTGTTTTTATTCATTAATGTTATTTAAAATTCACTTATGATTTTCTGCATGTTGCAATTGATTATTTTTAAGGTCAAATTCAAATCTACTTAAAAGATCTACATTTGAAGTGTGTTTGTGAAATATTTATTAATGAATTACAAATATGGCTGCCTCTGTAGATAGTCCTGTTATAACATGCTGTATCACTAGTTTAAAATAGTTGTTTTAGTTACTACTGCAATAATGTGTGTGATTATCATTCTAATTACTATTGCAGTATAGTGTATGATTATCACTCCATGTATAAAGTAGCTTGACTAATTCTTTTTTTTTCTCAGTCAAAAAAGTAAAAATTTCCCTAAAATTAGGAAATGAATGTTTGATTTTTAAAAATGAAGTTAACCCCCTTCCCCCCTCCTAAATTTTTATGATATTGCGTGTATACAATATAAACAATTTTGATAGAACTCCTTGGATTTTTCCTTCTGAAATGTGTCCGAACCCTGGTTGTTATCCCTGCCTCACATAAACACCCAATATTATTGTATTTATGATTTTTAGTTATTTTTATTGTGTGTAACTGGGAATGGCTGTGTAATGGGTCTCCAAGTCT
Organism: Cheiracanthium punctorium; assembly: GCA_038373885.1. NCBI lineage: Eukaryota > Metazoa > Arthropoda > Arachnida > Araneae > Cheiracanthiidae > Cheiracanthium > Cheiracanthium punctorium. The sequence continues at coordinate 66,519 of JAWZYV010002220.1, forward strand.
AAGTCAGGCCCAGTTACATGTAATAAAAATAACCCGGTTGAGGAACAACCATGTCCCCAACACCCATTTTTCCCCCCCCTAGACTTTAGTTCTTGAGATTCCACTTTTATACTCTGTGTTAAACTTACAACTGTTTTCGTTATTTTGTAATATTTTTTTTTTAAGAAACTCAGCAAGAGACCCTACATAATTAATTTTATGAGTCATTTGGACCCACAAATTGAAGAAGCCAGTTAATTTTGTTTGTAGGCATAACAGTGAACTCATTAACATAAATGAGCTCAGTAAACAATAACGTGAGAAATTGAATATTTTCCATGTGAAGAAATACTTAAACTCATGAGAGGGAAACCATAAATAAGAATAAAGAATGAAACTTCGAAAATTTTGTCTAATAACCATTTTAGGAAAAGTGGAAACTTGTGACATTTTTTAAAAAAGTGCCTAAATCTTTCGAAATGTGAAAATTTTGTGCAGAATGAAACAGATTTGTAGGCTGCGCAAATTTATTGCAGTAATAATATTTTTATGCAAGGATTAAAAAAAAAGAGATTCTTGGGGGTCTAGTGAAAACACTGAGATAATTAGAAAAATGCCATATTTAGACCTCTAATTTTGTGCGAGTCAGGTTTTTTACAGAAAATGATCAGTCAAAAAATATTGCATTTTATTTGGGCTAATACGGTCTATTGTAGTGCTTAGAGAGTGTCACGTAATCTGTACGGTTACAGTTTTAAAAGTTAAATTTCTCTATTATTTGAAATCCTGAAAAGAATTGTTTTTTTCCCCCAATGTGTGCAACATTTGCAGTGTTTCATTCTTATTGCAGAACTGTATCTTTATGATTGCAGCTTGATTTCTAAATATTTTCATTCATATTTAAGATTTATAATTATTATAGAAATGTTTGTACACATTTAGAATAGACCTAGTTGATGTAGCTGTCCTTCACACTTTAATAAGGCTCATTTTCATGATAATTATATGTTTGAAATTTACTAAACTTGTTCTAATCGTATTCATATTCATGTTAACTGTAATATCCAATTCTTTGTTTTTCAATACAATTTAATTACCTATTTAGTACAAAATACTGATGACTTTTGCATTCAAGAAAAAAAAAAGAATGAAAACATTTCTGCTGTTGTATTCAAGGGTATCAAAAATAAAAAGTGAATTATAATTTTATTCAGGGTGTCCTACCAGTCTGGAAAACTCTAGGAAAAGTTGAAATAGTCCAGTTAAATGTAGAAAAAGACTGGAAAAGAGCAAAATGGACCAGGAAAATTCCCCAAAAGAATAAATTTTCCTTTGTATAAAAATTTCTGTGCCGGTTTTTATTTTAGGGGAAAATGCTGATAAAGGTGATTTAATGTTTAGGTAAAATGAATGAATTTGAATGTTTTTGGGGCCATGCAATGTATACCTGTTTTACATTCTGTGGTGTTGTGTTTCTTGTGGCAGGAGGGTCAAAAGGCTATCTGTCTATGACCAGTGATAACATATGGAGCTTTTTATTATTATCACTTTATTGTCTCATTTGAAATACAGTAGACCAAAAGATAAAAATTTGTGTTTGAATTATGACATCTGCATTTACACATTTCTGCACGTATCATATGAGAGAATACCCCAGTAGCAGAAGCAGATATTGATCAATATCAGAGCCTTATTATTGCATGGGCAAATCAGGACTTTGCCCAGGGCCCCCGTCTCGAAAGAGCCTCCAATTTCAAATATTGTTCTGAAATATATTTTTTATCAAAATTTTATGAAAAATAAAACAAATTTCACAGATTGGGGGCCCCAAATTCATCAATGCCCGGGGCCCCCGTTGGTCATAATCAGGCTCTGGTCAATATTGGTTAATCTGAACTTACCAGTATCTTACTTGAAACTCATAGTAACATTTTTCTAACTAACTAAAAGTGCATATCAACAATTATATTACAGTTAAAAATTTGTTTCAAGTAAGTTTTAGCAAAATATCTAAATATGAAAAGGGGTCGGTGCTCTTGAGGAATTTCCTAAAGTAAAATGCATGGAGGAAATTTTTTTCTAGAAGAGGTCTCAAAAGTCTGGAAAAGTTTAGGAAATTGACTTTCAGAAATTTAGTAGACATCCTGTTGTTAAAACTTTTTTTTTTAAACAAAGTTTTCCAAGCAGGTTCTTAATTTTGCCAAGTGCAACAGAATGTGCCAATTTTAGGGGGAGAATAGCTATCATTCTCTTAGTAAGGTTCCTGGCCAAATTAAATTAAAGCTAGATTAAAAAAAAAACTATGCAATAAAAAATTATTTGATCATAATACCTCATAATTTCTAACCCAGTTTATTATCAAATCAAGCATTTGCCTGAGGCCCCGAGAAATTAGATTAAAGTGATATAAATTCATTAATCTGCTTGTGTAAAATCAAAGGAAAAAGCTTATGTTTAGTTCTACGTGCAATGCTATGCATTGAAGATGATTCTCAGAAAAATTAGGTTTTTAACAATGTGATAATACATCTGAATTTCCTGTTGTTGGAAGGGTAAGTGCGGGAGATCATTAAAAACAGTAGTTTTATTTCAGACTTGATGTATAAGCTTAATGAGTGCAAGAAAAATGCTTGAGGACACGAGTAGTTTATGATTTTTAGAAAATCTTGATTATTTATCTCTGCTATAAGCCCCCCTGCAGAAGGGGGGCTTATAATGTTTTAACGAGATTGTAGGCAGATCCTTTGATATATATTTTTTTTTTTAACATATATTTTGCTTTCTTTAATAGCCTTCTGTTCGACTGACTCCAGCTACAATCTTATATGCTGGTAAAAGCCCTGATGGCAGTCATATTTTGGTAAGTTGTTTTTAAAAACTTCATTTCTGAGTGAGTTTTTTTTTCAGTCTGGCATTTATATGATCAACTGTATTAGTATTTCTGCAGTCTTAGTATGCAGTATGGAGTACTAATACAGCAGTGTTGTGGGCAAAACTGATGACTAGAGCTAATGGAAAAATTTATTTCACACAGTTGGAATTAAAAATCCTCTAAAGCTAATCCTTTAATAAAGATGCTCTAATCGAACAATACCAATTACCATATAAATTCCGGCATATAACACACATCAGTAAATTTTGGCCATGCCAAGCAATGTATTTTATATTTTATACTCTGCATATAACACACTCATGAAAAAATGAAGTAACTTTGAATTTGAAAGTGCATGTTATACACTGAGATATATGGTACTTTTTTAATTGAAACATCAAATAAGTTCTTATGTCAGCTTTTTATTTTACTTTTAGATTTGCATGTTTGGCTGCTTATTTATGCAAGTGTTATTTTATGTATTAACCATAAATTATTTGAAGCCTTTACTTTACAACTTATATTTTTCATTTTGTGTCATGTTTGACTTATTTTTTTCTGCATACTTATTAAAATTAAATGAACTGTAACTGAAATATCAGTTCTACAATTCATACAATTTTACTTTTGCAAGATTTAAGCTTCTGTAAATGTATCGATTTTGTATAATTATTTAGTACGATTAAATGTAATATTTTGTTATTAATAATTTAATTATTCTAAATCATTAACCCATTTTTATTTCGCAAATTATTGAGAGAACATGAGAATTTGAATGGAAGACCCCAAATGTTTGATCTTTTCCACATGACTTTTGGCTGTATATGTATAAATAAAATCTGTTTAAGAAGTTTGTTCCTGCATGAGAAGTTTCTTATTTAAGAAAATTGATATTTTCAGTTTTTTTTTTTTTTTTTTTTTTTGGTTGGTCCATTTCTTCTCCCCCTACGCTAAAATAACACATTTAAAAAGTTTCATACCAAACTTTTTCCCCATTTAAAAAGTTTCCTTTCACGTCCAAGTTTGTTTTTAGAATGTGCTACCACCTGCCTTTCATTTATTTATTATTATTGGTACTTTTCTGTTAGCTGGGCACAAGCGAAAAATCGCCACATAATGTAGAATTCCACCAAATTTCCTACAACCAACTGCATTGGGTATGAATCATAATACTGTTGTAGATTGGAACAACTACTTTAGAGAAGTTTGTGTAGAAGTATTTATGGAATGTGAGCAAAAAAAAAAATTAGTGGTCCTGAAAAAATAGTTGAGATAGACGAGAGCTTATTTACAAAATGAAAGAACAATGCCAAACGACAAATGCTGAATTTATGTGGAGACAAAGAGTAAACTATCCATTTGAGCAAATTCTCAAGGACGTCACTGTATTTTGGAAAAACCAACCAATTCTTTTTAGGGAAAACTGTTTTGCTTACAATTTATTTTGTTTTGCTTAATTAATATTCAATAGTTTTCCACTTTTATTCTGTTGACTGTTTTGTCATTCGCTTTGCTTGGCGACTTGGCTCCCATTTGGTTCACAATGGGCGGCATTTGCACCCGGTTAATGGAAACGTACCTTATTATTACTTGCTTTTTATAAAGGTTAAAGAATACTGTAAAAGAAGAGGGCTAGAAAACTTTGACAATTTTTCAACTGTTGAAAATGTGCCTGGTGATTTTTAAAAAATATTAGATAGCTGGATCATGATCAGTTAGATTTCTAGTAAAAAACAAGACTATAACCAATTTTTTCTGTAAAATCAATTCCAATGATGCTTAAAGTGAAATTACTCGGATTTAATAATAAGGAAAAAATATTAGTCAGTTATGCTGTCTTTCTTTATTAACTAATATTTAAGTGCATAAAACAATTTAAATTTTTGAAAAATTTTATATTATTTAATTATTTTACATTATTTAAATAATGTCAAAAAAATTTTCCTGAATATCTGTACTGATTTTGTTTTTGAGAAAAACAAAGTTTTCCTGAATAAAAAGTTTGTGCCTTCCATTCCTTGGTAAACTCTTTAAGTGGATTTTACTATATCTTACATTTCTTAATACTCCTGTGCTATTAAATGAAAAATAAAAAAGTTACATTTATTTTAACTGTAAATTCTGTAAAACTAAAATGTTGAAAGTGCAATAAATTGTATGAAATCTTAATAGAATTTTTTTCCCTCTCTCTGATAGCGAAGTGCACAGTATTTGCACAAAGAACTTCCTGTCCGCATAGCCCACCGAGTTGCTGGATTTCGAAGTCTTCCATTTATTGTTGGATGTAATCCAACCATCTTAGCAGTTGTAAGTACTAGAATGATTTCATTGTAGTTAAGCAAATGCTTTTGTGTTGCATGCATCAAAGTTCTATCCATGTACGGTTCAACTGTATCATGAAATCGATGAAAGGGCCTAAATATTTACAATGCTATTACTAAGTGATGGTATAGCATTTAATGTTGAGAAGAAATGAATCATGATTGACAATTGAAAATTTTTAGTGACTAATTATGACCAGGGATATCGTTAACAAGGTTGAGAAAACATTAAACAGGATTAAATATTAATTGTTAGTTTCCAAATGCTAATCACTATGAAGAATTAAAAATTTTCAGCAGTAATCAGGATTATCCATATTGTTAGTCATGATTACTGGCTAAAAATTTCCATGAGTTTGTTAATTGTCATTAAATATTAAGCATGCTTTCAGTGATTAATGTTTTCTCAACCCTAAGCATATTTCTATTTTACAGGCAAGTCATTGTAACTATAGCTAAGTTCAGCTGTACCCTTGAATAGGTCAAAAGAGACCAAACTTTCTGCTAGAACTAAACACTGGAGGCCCTAAGTTGGGCTGACTATCTGTCTAGGGCATATTCTTCTGCTCCCCAGGGCTTAAGTTTGAGAAGGCTTGGCTCTTATCACAGGCCTTGCCCATTTATATAATCTGTTTGGTCACTTAGTTGGTAACAAATTTGACTGTTTAAGGAATTGTTCAACTTTTGATCTAGTTATACTAGACAGAAAATTTAAAAATATCTCTTCACACAAACTATACTAGGCACCTTTGCAAATGGGCAATCTCTGTACTTTATGTAATATAAGGTACAGTATTTATTTAGAATTCCTGGTCTTACCCCATTTTTAAAGGTAATTTTGTACCTAAGAATTTTTGTGATAGTTAAATGAATGAGACTATGGTTTTATTAACAAAAGTGGATACTACAGTTTCTGAAAAAGGAGTATTAACTTAAATGAATGTTGAGCATCCTGTTTTGAAACTATTTCTTCCATTTTTTAAATACTGAACACAAACTTATAGTAGTAGGATTTTTTAATTATCTTATGAATAACTTAAATATATCAATTCTATCCACCAGGGGTGCAGAAAATGTTTAGGGCCCAATATTTCCCCAGAACACAATTTGTTTTGTCCAAAATTTCTCTTAGTTTAAGCAACTATCTATCACTAGTTTTTGATAACTACATCTCAACAAAAATATTTTTTCTCATTTTTCTTTTCTTTAAATACATTCGGGATAAAATTTTTCCCTGAACCTCATTTGTGCTTTCAGACATATTCTGCACCCCTGGTATCCACTATCAATTACAAAGCTGGTTTCCACTTCATTTTCTGTTTTATGAAGAATCTGTAAATATGTAAATAACCACCATTAAATCTGCTAAATTTTAAGGTGTATAAGTAATATGAAAATTATGTGTTTGTTTTTGCATAGATCCTGCCTATTTACATACAATCTCAACAATTTCATTATATTTTGTGCTTTTGTAGTTAATTGACCTTCAAAATTGATCATTTTAGAGTTAATGATTTTTTAAAATTTATTTCTTGCTTCTCATTTTTTTTTCAGCATGAATTATACATTCGAGCATTTTATATGTTAAATGAATATCCTCAGGTAAATATTGCGTTCTTATTCCTCTAACTTATACTACTTGATTATAACTAGTCTGTGTATATTAGACTATATAATTTAATTCAAAACTATATAAAAGACCCTTTTGATTTTAAATTTAAATGTGGATAACTCATACTGAATATATGAACGTTGATCATAGAATACTTTCATGAAAAAAATGTGGAAATCTGCTTTTTTCAGTAAAAATTTTGTGTACAAAAAATTATACCCCAATATTTCATTTTCAATTTTCTATTTAAGTCTCTAATGCTATTAAAATACTCATGATTTATTAAACTTAAAGCTGATTTTTAAGGTCAAATCTACCTAGGAAATCTGCATTTGTTTATGTAAAAGGTTTTTTGATAATCAGTGAAAAAATTTACATGCTTATTTATTTTTTAATATACAGGGTGCCCAAAAAGATAGTAACAAGCTTTTATTTTTTCTCTATTAAGAGATAAGGGGTCAGTATAATTTTTAAAATGTTCAAAAGAAGGTAAAAAAAATAAGACCCTTCTAAGAAAAAAATCCTCTCATTAATTTTCAAAAAGTTACACTTTTTAAATTGTCTTTGTCACTGCTAAGTTTGAAAATGGCATCTCTCATTAGAAAAAGTGCCTGTTTTGCTTGATTCCTAAAAATTGATAAAGGAAAGTAAGTTGCAAAACTCTAGTATATCTGTTCTGAATTTGTTGTAAAAACTGGGTTCTTCCCAGATAGCAGAATACCTTATAAAGATGCTTGAGTATTTTAATTCTGTTAACAAAATGTAAATGGAAGCAGCAGAGAAAGTGAGGTCTGCATATAGATTTATAAACTATTATAATGAGAAGGTATGAAAACCTCATAACAATGATGGTTTATATTATGGAGTGAATCAAAAAAAAAAAAAAAAAAAAAAAAAAAAGACAAATATTTTTTTTTTACTTTAAAAATCTTTTATTTATTTTCAGTTTTAAGTGGTTAAATTTTTTTTTACACACAATATACTTGTTTAAACACACAAGTATAGTTTGATTTTTTTCAAATTTTATAAATAAGGGTATGTGATATTTTGATAGGTGATAAGCTATGTTAATTCCTCCTTTATACAAGTATTATTAATTTGCATTTTTAAAAATGGATTTATCAATTTCTTGCTACCTTTTTGATTTTTTAATAATTTGTTCTTTTTTTTTTTTTTTTTTTTTGGTTTATGTGCACTTTTAGATCACAGACTTTGATGTGGAAAAAGGCTACTGTGAACTATTACAAGGCCTACTAGATGATCACAAAGATGTTGTTACTCAACTAGCATCTGGTTTTAGAGAGTGCAGAAAGCACATTAAAGTAATTTTGTCTTTCATGTTTTAATATTTTCTTTGAGAAGCTTTCAAAACAGTTTCTTTTAAATGTTGGAAGTAGTAAAAATTTAGATTTTTTGCAAAATATTGAATCTTACACTTTACAAGTTAAGAATGCCATTGGTCAAGGAAAACCTAGAATTGTGTGAGAGAATTTCATTTTTAACTCTAGCATTTCAGCACTTTCTTTATTAATTCAATTATGGTGGGTAGTCAAAAGACTGTTTGTTTTGAATGGTGTAAATGGCCCAATTTTTGAATTTATACAAATTTAACACTAACAATGAGTCTATTTTTGTATTATATGTACATATTGAAAATCAATTGGTAAGATTTCTTTGGGTTACCAAAGCTTATAAAATTACCTACTAAGCTTTGCAACAGTTAAGTTTAATTAAAAATTATGTATGATAATCTTCTTTTAGCTCTTGAAATCAAAAATGGGTAGCATTTATTTGTTATTAGCACTAGGGTGCTATTTCGTTCATGCCCAGATTTTTGTTATGTCACTTTATAGACATGAACTGTCAAGGTGAAGATCTTTTCAGAGGTGTTTGCCAGATGATGTGGGTGGGAGGGGGAAATTAAAATATGCCTGGTAAAGATTTAAAATAGTTTTAGTAGGCGATTTTAATATAGATTTTAATTCCAAGTATATGTTTTATGGAACAAGAAATATAAACATGGCAGACTTGTGGAATATGATACCCATTACAAACAGTATTTAAAATGGTGAAGTATAGTTGGAATATGCTTGGCGAAGATTGTAAAACAGTTTCATTAGGAGATTTTAAGATAGATTTTGATTCCAAAGATGTGTGTTTTATGAAACAAGAAAGAGTTGATTCCTATTTTAATGCCCCCACTCTCACCAACCTAAAAAATCACCGCACTTTGGCGAGCTTTGTAGTCATTGGTCTCTATGGAGTTATGCACAAGTTTCAACATTGGCGGAGTGGTTATGTCACTGAAAATGGTAGACGGCCGAAGTGTGAAGGTCCCGAGTTCGGGTCCCATTGCGCAGTCGTCGATCTAAAGGTCTGGAGTTTTGGTAGGTTTTCTTCAGATGTAACGTGAATGAATACGCGTTAGAAACCCTTAGAAAGTCCTCCTACCAAGGCATCCCTCATCTTAGGCAGATACCCTTCGCGCAGGTTTGCCTTAATAACACACAACAACAACAACATTCCCAAAAGAACTAGATGAAAACTAAAGTAGACAAATTAGTGATAAATGTACCAGTTAAGGAATTTGAAGACATTTATTAAAACTACATTGATTGGCAATCCAAAATAAATAAATAAGTAATTGAATGCTGTACGTGCATGTTGTTCAAATCGCTGTTTTAATTCTAAATTACGCTAGCTACGTGTATACAAAATTCGTCATGGTAACTGCATATGTTTATATTCCAAATTCCCACATTCCAAATAATATTTAAAACGGTAAAGTACAGTTGGAATATGCTTGGCAGAAATTGTAAAACAGTTTTAGTAGGCAATTTTAAGATAGATTTCGATTCCAAAAATGCATTTTATGGAACAAGGGAGAAAATACGGCACACTCATGAATAATGATACACTTTCTAACTTGATGGTATAAGTGAAGAAAATAGGAAAGGTGCATGGATTATGATACGCTCTTAATCTATAGCACTTTAGTGCACAGTTAAAATCTGAAAGTTTTTCAGATTTTCTTACTTTTTTTCTTTTTTCTATCCTTAATATGAGTTTAAAAATTGTATGGTTAAATATAAGGCTTGAACATAGCTGCAATAAGAAAAGGAGATATACAGAAATATGTTGAATAAAAAGCTTGGAATATCTTGGAAAGTACAGCTTTGAAAGTTTAATTAAATGAGCTTAAGAAATATTGTATTTTTACAATATTTAGGATATTGTGTGCTCTCTTAATGAGTATCTTAAAATTTCCATGTAATTTATTTTTTCAGAATGAAGAACTTGTTAGAAACTTTCTGGACAGAACACTTACCTCTCGTCTCGGTCTTCGAATGTTGGCTGAACACCATATTGGTTTACATAATGAGAACTCGAGCTCACATGTAAGAATTTAGTATTTGTATAAAGCACCTACCTATGTACTAAAGCACACAAGAGAAATAAGTATATTTAGACTACCACAAAATGAGTTTTAATTGATATTTATACTGTAGTATGTATTGACAGTGCATGTGTAACATTTATTGCTCTTACACAAGTTCACAAAAATATTATTTATGCTGTAAGGATGATCTTTGAATAAAATTGATTAGCAGTATCATTTTATTTGCCATAAATGAAAATCTGTTTTGAAAATTATTTAATGTGTTTGTCATGCTTTATTATTATTTTTTAATTTTTGTATTCCAGTGTATGTATTCAAGGTATTAAAATGACATAAATTTATAAATATCAACTAAATCCCATTAAATCATTTTTCAAATGTGCATCATTTATTTTGTAGTTAATCTATCAATGTAAAATATGGAATTTACAGAGATTTCAAGCCCAAGTTTCCTGTAGTTTCTATAATGAACAAAAACTTTTCATCTAAAGTGCTGGTTTCTTCAAGAAAGCTATTAGTAGGATTGCTAATGTTTTATCTGTACAGATCTGCACCATATTATTATTATTTTTTTACAAAGTCTGAAAAAATTAGAACAAATGGATTGCTTTAGATTGAAACTGTTGCATATAAAAGTTTATGGGTTACCAAAAAAAAAAAAAAAGCTCAGCTAATGTAATATTTTTAAGCATGTTTCCTCTGAATCAGCAAAAGGGAAACTAAGTTATGTAATTGCTTACACCTTGTTTAAATGAAGATTTTTTGAAATTTATAATTGAGGTAGTGTGAAAAAGAATATTAAATGATTATAGTCTACTTGAAATTTTCTTTTCAGTTTATTGCAAGAGTAACTTTTCTGTAATGTTGCATGAGACTTTCGTAACTTAACTGAATAGTCTGGTTTATTGGTAGTGTTATTGAAATAATTTGATGTGATAGCAATGTCAGACTATGCCAGTTTGCAATGAATATGTGCTATTGACACAGCAGTAATAAGTGTTCAAACTTTAAATTTTATTTGCAGGCCAATTATGTGGGGATTATAAATGTTTCTATGAAATTAAAAGATGTGATAGAAAAGTGGGCCGATTTTGTCAGGTAAGATAATTTACAGTAGTTGTTTGTTCAAATGCAGTTTCATTTTCTTCCTCTTCCTAGTTATTTGAATATTTAATTTTGTTTACTGTTATTTTTAATGCTTAGCAAGAGTCACTAAATATAGCTTTTTATAAGTTTTGAATCAATATTTCTGCCCTTCCTCCCATCATTGAAATTTAATTTTGGTTTAAACTAAGATATATAGAGCTTAAATATGAAATTTTCTAATACAGATTAGTTACTTCTTTTTGTAAAATTGAGTTTTGTTTTAAGTAAATTTTTAATACTTATCATCTTTTCTAATACTTATAATCTTAAAATTTTATTTATTCACTTAACCTTCCCATAGCATTTAGTTTTTTTTAATAAAATGACTATGAATTTGCTGCATCTTATTATTGCGAATGTTTTTCATTTGACAATGTCTTTTGCCAAGCTTTCCCCCCCCCCCCCTTTCCTGTTGTTGTAGTTATCAGGGTACGGATGCCTTAGAAAAATCTGAGTATCTTGAGAAAAAGGGAAAAGAAATTTAAATATCTCTGTATATGAGCAAAATATTTCTGTAAAATCCCTTAGAAAATGTTCTTCTATGAAATCTCAAGAATTTTGAGTGCTAATCTAAAATTTAAAAACTTTTTTTACTAAATTTATTTTATGTTAAGCTTGATTTTTTAAAACAAACCACATTATAGTTAGCATCCATTCTTTTGTATTTTGTCATATTTGGGTGCAATTATTCAACTATCATTTCATTCAAAAATTCATTCTTCCAAGATTTTGTATGTTTTTCCTGTTATTTTATGTACAATAATTGCTATTTTAAGTTATTATTATGGATAATTGCTTGTTAGATTTTTTTTGTAATATTACTTGATATTTCATGTATGTGTAAATACAAAAATGTTTTTTGTACCAATATATTTAATTATATTCCTGTAACATAAAGCCATTCTTCTATGAAAATAATAAAAAGTGTTAAAAATATCTTGAATTTGAAGACATTAGATACTGCTCACTCACAATTATGAGTCTGATTTGACTCAGTAATTAGTTTGTAAAATATTTTATAGCACAGGGAAGCTTAGTTATTGAACAATCTATGTATTTTAACTATTAATATGTCAACCTTTGGAGTCTACTTAAGTTTGTGCCCTTTTAAACTCCTTGCTAGAAATAAAGTTTATAAAAGCAGTTGGATTTCTCATATGGAATAGAGACTTTATGCTTAACAGATTACAAAAATTTCTGGCTTATAAAAGTCCTGCTATATGAATTAGAAAAAATTGTAAAGAAAAAACACATTTGTTAAGGAATTATACACAATGTAAGGATGTTATCTTTTATACTTACCTAATAAAGTCTTCTGTTTAACTATGCAACACAAATCAAAATTTAGATTATTTTAAGGCTGAATTTTGTCTGGAATATTCAAATTCCAGAGTTTAGAAGCCTAAATTTGAGAAGCTTTATTTTTTGATTTTTAGTATGCATTTTAAAGAAGTATCTGTGGCCTTAAAAAATTGTATGAATAATGTTAAAAGATTATTTTGGTGAAAAAGTGAGAATATGACCGCTATGTTTTTTCTTATCTCTAATTTTTTGAGTTTTTAAATAAAGTATTCTTGGTTTTTTTTTTTTTTTCTTCTAAGAAAAAGTTAAATAAGGCTCTTTAAGTGCCTTAATTTTTATTTTAGAAGAGGTGTGTTTTGGAAAGTTGGAGAAACATTCCTTTGACGAAAATGAAAAATAAAGCTTTAGCAAAATGCTAAAATTGAATCTTGTATAGTCAATGATAACTGCATTTACAAGCAGCTTAAATATATATTAGTGAAAACAAATATGCATTTTAAACAAATTATTATTTTAAAACACTTTTATTCAGAGCTCCAACTCTTCAAAAACTTCTCCAATTTTTTTTTCTTTCTGGGCCTTCAGTTTTTTTTTTTTTTTTTTTTTTTTATGCTGATTGTATTGCTGAAGTTAACATGGTTAAGCTTCATTTTATTTAAAATGTCAATTTTGTTGAAGTTTAACAACCCAACGCCTGTGTGAATTTTAGCAAAATTGGGTTCTATTTCTTTCACAGTTTGCAAAAAAGTATGATTTAGTTAAATCCCTAGTGTGAATCCTGCCAGTACATTTTTATCTGTGTAAATGTATCCTTTACTAAACCTTTCTATTGAAATATTAAAAAAATTATAAATTTCCTTTAATAAAATGTTTTCATTTGTGTTTCTGATATAATTACTCTTCTATTGATAGGCAAACAGCTTTGCATAAGTATGGGAAATGTCCATCTATTAAGTTGAATGGCCACATCAATGCAGTCTTTCCCTATATCCAAGCTCCTCTTGATTACATCATTCCTGAGCTGTTAAAAAATGCAGTGAGGTAAAAATTGAGAAGCCAAATTTTATATTAAATCAAAATCCCTTTTAATCAGATTGAATTATTGATGTTTGTTATTTTAGTGAAAATATTTATATTAACTTGTATTTCTTACTTAAGACTAATCTGAATAATGGAATCTAGAAATGCTTTGAAAATAAAGCCAGGCTTAATTGTGGGGTTGGTGTAGAGGTCAAATAAAAATGAAAAGAGTAACCATTAATTTGGACCCTAAAAATGTTAGATGGAAAAAATTTAATTTTCTGTTTTAATACAGTTAATTCAAGGTGGTCACTGACCTGAAATTATCAGGAAAGAAGAAACAGTTTTTGGATGAATTGAAATGATTTCGTTATTTTATTATCAATTAATATTAATAAATTGAATATATGGTTAATCAGCAGCTAATAAATTAATGATTCAGTTAACTTCATTTATTGTTCTTATGAGTGATTGGACTGATTTAATGAACTCCCTCCTCCCATATGTTGAAATCTAGTATATGTTGCTAAATAGTAATTATTTTGATTTTATACAGCTGATAGTAGTGGAGAGATTTTGGAGTTTAATCCCTTATTACTCACTTGCTTATAAATTACTGTAGCTTCTGTTTATTAACACATTAAACTAATCCTTCTCCAATGTCTCAATATTAAAAAAAGAATTTAAAAAAATCTGTTAACTGTTTTACTTCTAAATTTCTGCTTGCGACAACTATTTATTCCTGTTGAAATGACTAAAGCAATAATTTTTTTGTACAACCCTGTTATTCAGAAATCTTATAAAACTATGCATATCACGTATTATTCATTTCATATTAAATTCTCTTTTCCCATTTGTTAAGGAAACAATTTCATATAAGGTTTCTGGCAACTAGAAAAATTGTAGTGAGTATGTGTAATGTCGGAGAGGTTAGACTTGTCTGCTTGTCTAGTGATTCTTGTCATTGTTCTTATTCTTAACAATTTATTTTACACCCATATAGCCAGCATTAAAATTAATAAATATTAAATTTATTTCTAATATTAGAAAAAATGCTAATATATATAAAAAAAAAGGGGGGGGTTCCTATATTGTGATTATTCTGTCCTAAACATATGTTTTTAATTTATTAGATTAATCTTCTGTCATACAATAACTTATTATGCATACTTTGTCACTAATAATAATCATTATATTTTCTAAAACAATGTTATATTTAATTGGCCATTCAATAATTTTAATTTATTATTATTCTATATATATATTTAATTATATTAATATACTTGGATACTATTCAAGTATAATAATATTACGTTTTAGTATATGGCAACACCTATACTTTCTTTTTTCCACTTTTATTTTGTGGCAACACCATTTTTCACTTTTTACATTTCTTAACATTGGCAACACTTGGCAACACACATTTTACTTGTATTCACTAAGATTACCATGTGCTCTCTGGTATGTAGAATATAATTGCTATTTCTATTTTTGTTCTCTTTTGGATTCCTTTTTTTCCATTTTTTTATATAGTAGGGTAGGGCCCAGATGTGTGGAGTTAATATCGCTTCTGATATGCCACATAACCGAAACCCTACTATTTGGTTTGCTTTAAATTATAATCCACTGTTTGTGGCCCCTGATGATGGTGACTGGTTATAATTTCCGTTCCATTCTATTTTCACAATAATTCTTGCACTTTATTTGGCTTCAGAATCTGGTTTCTAATTCTTGCTAATAGCTGTTATATTTTTATGCGAGGTATGTCTTATTTGTAGTATGTGTTTTACTTATTGGATATAAATATATATATATATGTTTTAAACTGAACTAACCTACGTGGGTATGCTCATGACCAAGAGCAGGGTGGCCACCAACCTGGAATCGTTAGGTAACAAGGAAATATGAATGAATTTACAGTTTCTGGAAATGTCATCAAATTTATTAAAAATTGTTAAGAACCTGGAGCTGAGCAGATGGTGCTGTGAACTGTAATTTGTAAAAAGTTGCTTGACACATAAAAAATTTTGTTTTTTTTTATAATCAACTAGTCTTTTTTTTTTTTTTAGCACTAGGGTGCTATTTTGCTAATCCCAGAATTTTGCCAATGCATTTGTGTCTATGCTATCTTGTAGACAGATTTTGTAGGCATGAACTGACATGGTGAAGATCTTTCCAAATGTGTTTGCCAGATAATGGGGAGGGGGACATTAATAAAATGTTGAAAGTCTCACAATGTTTGGAGTTTTTGATAGTTGATCGCTAAGTTTGGTGCCAAAATGGTGACAATTTATTATAAATATATTACGAGTATAGTTAGAAAATTCCTGGCAAAGATTGTAAAATAGTTTTAATAGGTGATTTTAATAAGATTTCAATTCCGAAGAAGTGTTTTATGCAACAGAATACAAATACGGTACACTCATAGATTATGATACACTTTCCAAATGGCATTTATAAAGGTGAAGTATAGTTTGACTATGCCTGGCAAAAGTTGTTAAACAGTTTTGGTAGGCGATTTTAATATAGATTTCATTCCGAAGAAGTGTTTTATGGAACAAGAAAGGAAAGCATGGCACATTCATGAATAATGATACACTTTCAAACTTAATGGAATAAGGAAGAAAAATAGAGACAAAGCATAAATTATGATACTCTTTTAATATATAGCACTTTAGTGCATTTTTAAAATCTGAAAGTGTTTCAAGTTTTCTTACTTTTTTTGTTTGTATTTTGAGACTTTTTAGATTTTAAAATCTAACTTTGTTTTCCAACATTCTTTTTTCCCCCTCTAAATTTTATTCTCAATTATAACATTTTAATTTTCTTTAGTATTAATTTAATCATTACCTTTTATCATTAATTCTGTGTTGCCAATTGCTCTGCATTTTGGAAAGTTACTCTGCATAAAAGTTGTTTTCCTCTACATTCCTCGGTATTCTGAACAAGTATTTTTAAATTTTAGTATCTGCATCAAACATGTAAAAAGGAAAATGTCTAAAATCAGTAATCCCTGCAACTTTTAATTTTATGCTATGCCTAGGGGAAAATTAAATCAGTTAATGATTTTTAAAGTGTGTTCTAGCTTTATTAGCATTTAATTATTTTTAAAATACAATAACCTATGTTTAGTTAAATTACAAAAATGCAAGTTTATGTGATTGGTTTTTGCATTTTACTGATACCAAAGTGTTCTGCATAAAAGAAAAGTGCTCCTCACAATTGCTACAGATACTCTTCAAATTTGGGGCCTGATTATGACCTCATATTTTGATGTAAAAAGGAATATTTCAGGACAACATTTGAAATTGGGGGACCTTTCAAGCATGGGTCCCTGGGCAAAGTCCCTATTTGCCCATGGCGATAATAAGGCTCTTCTCAAAATGTTTCTCCAGTGTTGACAATCTCTTTATTACTGTATGCATATCTAGAAAAAACAGTTTAGTTTTGATTTCTGAAACCATATACATTTGAATCCAATTAATCATATTGCCTAAACTGTCTGTAGTAACTGGTATTTGTTTAACTTTAATGCCTTTGTAAAAAATAACTCATTGGTATCTTCTATTCACCACATTTGACAATAGAATTTTATTTCTGGTTACCTTTATTAAAAATTATGGATAACTTTCAAATATGACCTATCAGTAAGGTGTCACTGGCTAATTATTTTTATAAAATAAGCTTAAAAACATGAATCTGAAATTTCACTATTTTTACGTACATGTTTTCGGAGTCTCTAAGCAATGCTGTATGCTTCGCCAAAACCCTAAATCTTACTTCTGAATAGTTTACATGTAAATTAACCACTGTATTTCACTTATTTATGCACCTAACTGTGAAGGCATTTTTCTTGAAACTAGGCAATTAGAGATTTGCATTTTTTGTTACAGTGGTCGTTGTCACATATGTCGAAATATGTTTAATTAATTTTGACTGGAAAAATAATAATAAATAAATAACACTAACATGCCAAATAGAAGTCAACGATATTGATCTATGGCAGCTATCTGTACAAAATGGCATATTTTCTAAGTTTTTATGCGGTGAACTTTTTGAACTGTGGTAAGATTATTTAGTAAGCTTTGCAATCTGTGTGGTTAGACAAAGATTTTGGTTTACTTTAATTGTAATTGTTTTTCTTTCTAATAGGGCTACCATTGAAAGTCATCTTGATGCATCTGAAGACAGTCTTCCACCTGTTACCATAACAATAGCCAACAATCAAATAGATTTTATCATTAGGTAAATGAAAATTTTTATTTTAAAATTTGTTTCTTGACAAAAGCTTATTCACAGGGTCTCATAAAATGTTTGATGGGTTATTCCATGGTAATAAAACAAACTGAAAATGTAACTGTCTTTAATTACTTATTTAAAACTAGAGTTAACTGGATACATCTAAGCTAAGCAAACAGTAGTTTGTACTTTGATATTTAATTAAATATTGGCCTTTTCGGTAACATGAATGTTTTAAGGGATACGTGAACCATTTTGTGCGATTTGCATCTCATATTTCCAGAGTCCTGAAGGACATCCAGATAAAGTTAGTTATAATTGCTTGGCTTTGGAATGCACAAAATATGAACTTCCATTTAAAATATTATCAAACTTCAGTCGCAAAACTGTAATGAATAATGTGTTTTTATTTTATTTTTTGATAAATAAGTATAAGTATTTATTTTACAATTGAAAACAAAATTCACTCTTCATAATAGCTGCATAGGGAGCTAGAATAGAAAATCATTGTCCGACTATTTTTATTGTTTAAAATATTAATTGTAGGAGGAAGAATTTATCTCATGTCCAACTATCCTGAACACAACTTTTTATGGCTAAATGATATTATCGTGTCTGAAAATCATCCACATCTCGCTATATATTGTCAAATAAAAAATGAGCCAATCTGATTTACGATGCTAGAATGAAACTGAACTTTCATAATATATAAATTCATAACTCAATCCTAGACATGGCAATGCAAATGTACTACTATTATGCCACTGGACTTCATATTAAATTAACTTTTTTCTATTGAGTGCTCATATATTTTTATGCTCTCATTTAATTATCATTATTTTTCTCCCTTGAATATAAATTAAAAAGTAAATTGAAAAAAAAAAAGTCAGATGTATAACTTTCTGACAGTTATTACAGTTCTAGTTATATATCTACAATAATAAAAATGAATGTTTGTAAATCTGTATACGTGCAGTCTCCATACAAATGTACAGAACATATAGCTCTGAAAGTTTGTACAAATAAGCAAATGAGTTCCATATTGTGCATCTCAGTCTCAGAATTTTAATTACTTTTTAATTATTAATTAAAAACAGTTTTTACATTGCCATGCTTGGTGAGTTTTGCACGAAACTACTATAAAACAAAACCACCTGCATTTAAAAAACATAGAATGACATGGAAATTTTACCATGTTCACGCCAAATCTATAATAATAAAAATGAATGTCTGTAAATATGTATGTGTGCGATCTCCAGACAAATCTATAGCAAGCAGAACTTTGAAAATTTGAACATATAAGCCTATGACTTTAGTAATGTGCATTTGAGGCTCAGAATTTTGAAATTTTAATTGGCTTTTTAATTATTAATTAAAAACAGTCTTTAGGGTGTCATGCTTGGCGAGTTTTACCCGTATAAAATGATTCATGCTTTTGAGCTGGCAGAAATGCTATTGCTTCAATGAAGAATCGTGTGCATTTGAAAGACATGAAATACCACGTAAATTATGCCAGTTTTATGCCAAATTAAAAAGCATAAGCATGAATTAAATCCAAATGTGTTTCTTAAACTTCATAAATTTTCAAATCCTACTACTATTATTAATGTGTATGTTTGTGTGTTTGGATGTATGCGACTCCGTAACACAAAAACTGATGGGTTTGTATAAAATTATGAATGAAGATAGCTTGTGTCCTGGATTAACATACAGGTAGCATTTCATACATATAGCATAAATAATTCTTTTACAAAGACACTCAAAATAATTCTAATACAGTATGCTCTATGGGCATTTTGTAAATACTGAACTGATTCTAGAACTCTTTTTACTGATTGAAAATTACACTATTCCTGAGTATTATAGGCTATTTTTCATGCGTACTTCACGAAAGTACTTTTACAGGGACAGAGAATTACATTACGTGTATCTCTGTAACTACTGAATCTATTCCAAAACTTTTTCAGAAAGCTACTCTATTCCTGAGTGTTATAGGCTGAAATTAATTTATACAGTGGTATAGCTAGCCAAGGGGGGGGAATAGGGAGTTACAACCCCCCTTCCCCATGAGGAATTTTTTGCCATACAAAATGTATATTCTTCACTCTTTCACACACAAGCATACATATATGTGAGTTGCAGTAGTCGTAACCCCACATGGAAAATTTCTGGCTACACCACTGATGCATATATCACAAATAGTTCTTTTACAGAAACAGTCAAAATAATTCTAATATATTATGCTCTATGGGTATCACTGTGACTACAGAACAGATTCTAAAACTTTTTCACTAATAGAAAGCTGCACTATTCCTGATTAACATAGGCCAAAATTCATGTATATAGCATTAATATTTCTTTTAACACTCTAAACAATTTGCAAATATTGCTGTAACTGTCCCCATTCATCAAAAATGGAAAAAAAAAATCTAAATTTAGTAACTTTACCATGTATTCATTTAAAATAAGTAAAAAAATAAAATAAAAAATCATATTTAAATACAGTCACTTTTCTCTATAGCACAAACATATTTGTTATTCACACAGGCTGCATTTCTCTCTGGACACAATTCCAAAGCTGACACGGACAAAGTCGCTGGTAGAAGCTAGTATATGAATATTTCTGATGCGACATGGCACCAGAGTTAATACTTTTCAAACTTTGACACACTGAGCTCAAAAGCTATGCTTTCAGTGCTCTAGTATTTCTGCATGTGATAAATTTCACAGGGTGTCGACAGATCAGGGAAATCATGGAAAAATCAGGGTACTTTATCGATCTGGAAAAATCATGGAAATATCGGGGAATTTTTCAAAAATATTTAAAAATCGGGGAACTTTCGTTTTTGCTTAGATCATTTTTAATTGTCAATCTGATGCGCGGCTCCATTCTGAATCACACGATACTCAACTGATGCACATATAGACATTTTACGAATCCGAAACCAGAATACAGATCATACGAGAACATAGAAATAGGAATCCAAGACTCAACTGATGTAGGCACTATCACTATACAAATCCGAAAAAGCGCATGTATTCAGACTCATTCTAAGATGCGGATCATACAAGAAACCGGATATGCAAATCATATCGGTATGTGAATCAATTTCGCATGTGAATTGCTTCCTGAATAAAGTCATTGGTAAAATGAATGGTAAAAGATGATATAGTTTTCTACTGCATCGTTGTGTTTTTTAAAGGAATGGGACATTTGAGTGATGCCTGCTAAGCTCCCCCGCAAGACGATTTTTTTTTATATAGATAGTGCTCATTTTTAAGCCGTTTTTACATATTTTTTAAAATTTCAAACGATACATTGATTGAAATAAAATAAGTTGACTAGGTGGCCAGTTTATTTTGATCAGTCATCCTTACGCTTAAAATTGAACACTATCTTTATAAAATGAGGAAACTTTCTTCTACATATTGTCTTCTAGTGTTCAACTAAATTTTATGTTTGGATTTATGAAACTGAACTATAGTTTTATTAATATTAAGCATTTTTGTGGTTTTCTATTATTTATTTCCCTATATGAAGCATTCACCTGTTGGTGCATGATACACAATGGTGATTTACATGAAAGATTATGGTATGTATGTAATTAGTTCTGGAAATTTGACATAGTCAGGGAAAAATCAGGGAACTTTTTTTCTCAATTTCTGTAGCCACCCTGTTTCACTGTCACCTGCTAAGCAGAAATGAATCCAAATGCCTCCAGTGATTTCTCATTCTGGCTAATTTTTGCTTTGCAGAATCTCTGATCGTGGCTGTGGCATACCTCATAATCTTCTTACTCACATCATGGAGTATCATTTCACGACGGCCAATGATAACACGGATCATCGTATTGACGGAGGGCTGTTTGGACAGATGATGGCTGAACCAAATGACGGTCCTGGTTCAGGACCAATGCATGGGTAAGCAGTGGGGCTGTTTTTTGACATACTTCTTGAGGCATAATTCACTAATCCTTTATTAGCAACATGCCTGTCAACTTTTATGCGTTACTGGCAAAACCTTTTAGCGCTTTTTATGAAACTGTGCCTTTTATTGTCATTTTAAAATTTGTTTCCACACATATTAAAATTGATTATGACTAAAATTAGATTGAAACTTTTATTTTTCCATTTAGTTTTGAATAAACTTTTCTCTTGCACCTGATACTAAAAACTGTCCGGTATGACTATTACAAATCCAGTAATAATTAAATTTAAAAGCATTAGTATCTTTTTGCTTTTAAATTTACATGATAAATGACCCGAAAATTTACATGATAAATGACTCAATTATTTATTGTTTTAATTACAACAAAAGCAGATGACTTATAAGATACTGGCTACAGTTATTCATAATACATCAAAATAATTTTATAAGAGGATTTCTTTTCTTTTTTTTTTTTTTTTTTTAAAAAAACCTTTTTATTTTAAGAAGGGAAATATTTATGGGCAAAGTCGCGTTAAATTCTATAGCTGTCTTTGCATATCCCACTGAAATTGTTTACTAATTAATGTATCGGAGATCACACCTGTACAAAAGATTAACAACAATATATTAAATTTTGTAGAAAATAGTAAAACTAATCCATAGCACATACCATTAATATTTAATGATGCTACAAAAGCAAGGGGTTTTAGGTTTAACCTTTTACAGTCCAATGTTCCCGATAGGGAAAATCAAATTAAAATTTATTTAAAAATTAAATTTTATCAATATTGACCTGAAAAATTAGCAGGTATAGTTGATGATTATTTGAAATAAAATTTGCATTTCTATCATTAATAGAAAGCTGGATAAAAAATCATAAATATTGCCATTTTCATAAATTTTTACTCAGCTATCTTGATACACACCCTCCCCCGTCAAACTTAATTCATATCTTTACCTAAATTTAAAAACAAATCTCTCATTTATTCTTAATATTTCACTTATTAAACTATCGGAAAAATTATAGTCAAAATATATCCTCCAAAAGTATAGTCAGAAACAGGGGCGTAGCCAGAAATTTTTCATTGGGGGTGTTACGACTACTGCAACTCACATATATGCATACATGTGTGTGATAAGGCAATGAAGAATATACATTTTGTATGACAAAAAATTCCTCATGGGGGGGGTTATGACTCCCTAACCCCCCCCCCCCCTTGGCTACGCCCCTGGCCAGAAATGATCAGTGTTCTCAATTGGAAACACAGTGAAAATTAGGAGGTACCATTCCCCAAGAAATGAAATGATTACAAAAAATCACAAATAAACTACTTTGCTTAACTTGCCTTTGATCAAAGTGAACTAAAAAGTATGAAATAATGTCTTAGTCCCATGCAAATTCATAACTACAAATAGATGGGCCTAAAACTTTTTTATAATGAATTTTTAATTGTTATGAAAAACGTGTAAGATTTAAACCGAAAAACGTGGGGTATATGCAAAAACTGTAGTAGAGTTTAGAAAGTAGGTGTCTTTAAGAGCACTGCAGCAACAGTCCATATCATCATTTGCAGTGCAACGAAACTGTAAATCGGTGATCGCCAACCCCCAGGCCCACTTACTGGTACCCGTCTGTGGATCAAATGGTACCAAGCTGTCCAAATAACATTAAATTATTTCCACTTCATTTACTGTAGTGTATTGTTTTCAAGTTTGTGCAGATTTATACCTTCGGAACAGAAGACATCTTCTAACTATTTGAAATTAGTTTATTGTTTATTAAACATTTAAAGATCATGAATTAAAATGGCAGTCATAAAATTGAAAATGAATGCACTTTCCAGAATGGAGGCGGAAAAAATAAAAAACCAGGAAACAAACAAACAACTAAAACTACTTTTTGTTGTTGTTGTTGAACAATAAATAAATGTCACATCATTTATAACCAAAAAATATAACCTCAACACTAATTACAGTCGAGATAATAACTCGACAGGTGTTCTGGATTAAAGTCATGGCAGAATACCCTGAGATTGCCACCACTGTCACTTGTGTCTTTAATCCCTACTGCTGTTTCTGACAACCTATCTCTGTGAATTAGGATTTTCTGCAGTGACACCATCGTAACTGAAACAATGGAATAAACTGGACACAAGCAACACACTTTGGGTGTCGTGTTCTAGAACCCACAGATGGTACCATCTTCTTGCAAAGAAACAAGCTCAGGGCAGGGGCTGTACACAGAAAAAAATTCATAGAAGGTCCAAAGGGTGGAAAAGGCTGATATTTTTTTCACAAGCAGACTTCATCTTTATTAACAAAAGTCAAAATTTCAAATTGATTCCAGACCCCCTAAACCTTCTTCTCCTAAAAACCTCCTTGGCTCAGGGTTCTCATTGATTTAGCTTTCTAGTTTAAAATGTTAAATCACTTTATATTCAGCTTTTGATGTAGCTGCATTTTATTTTGAAAGCATATTTAAATGAAATAAAACTGAAATTGCTGAATCAAGACAATCAACCCCCCCAGTGGGACACAGTAAAATTATCAAAAGTTAACCAGTCTGTGTCGATAAAAAAGTTGGGTAACACTGCTGTAGGTGACTTGATGAAACTGAAGTTTTCATGCATGAATTATCTATTCCATGTGCCCCACATTTTTTGTTTTAAAACTTACAGGTAGTTTAAAAGTAATTAAAAATTTATGATCACAGTTTTAGGACAATAATATGTATACAATTATAAATCTATGTACAGCTAAGAAAACATAATTTATGCATTTTAACCTGTTTTAGAAACATTGTATTAAAAACTTTTTCAAAAATTTAAATAATTATGTTTTATTTTAACTTGTAGGCTTTTACTTATAGATAGTTCATATTAGAGCCGTAGGCATTGTTTTTGCAGTCCGGGTGCAAAGTTGACTTTATGTGGCCCTTATATATTTACATTTTGAAAAGTTTTTTTTCAGTATAAAATTATGAAAAAAGGAGCTTAAACTTATCTCATTATTTTCAACTTTGTACACATCCCCCATAAGTACAGTTATTTATACTTTTGAAATATTTTATATGGAGATTTATTTATTCGTTAACAATATTAATAATATAAAACTACATTATTCAACTTAGTTTGAGTATTTTTCTTAATTTTTTCATGTTTTTCAGTAGTGTTATGTCTTATGATGACTCACGTACTGGCATTCTTGTAAATAGGTATTTTTTTCAATGTGCCACACCCCTAATTTCGCACAGAAATGAGTATGTCCGTCATTAAAACTTATAGTGCATTATACTTAAGGTGCTGTGTTGATATGCAGGGAAGTTGAAACGAGTCTTTGTGGAACTGCAATGTAATTATTTAATTTGGAAACGGATAATTCAGATCACAGTAGAAAATTCAGATTTTCAAATTTTATCTGCACTCATGTAGATATTTAAGAAAAATAAAGTATTGACTAACAGAATCTATTGGAATTGTCAGGAATATTTTGATTTATCTGAAAGATTTTCAAGGTAGTGCATAGAATAAAGTTTGACTTTTTGCGGCCCAGTGGGGTTACACCTTAAGGTGCTATCACACGAGAGCTCTACGCACTGCAAAATGCACGTACAACACTTTTGTACTGCAGTTTTGCCTTTCAGTCAGGTGAAAACCGTTGTGTGATAGTATTTCCCTTGACACCGGATTGTTTCGAACAATGTTGAAAAATGTTTGGTATGAATGGCGAAATCAGCCAATCAGAGCTCTAGACACTGTCCACACCTTCATTCAAGATGGCGACCTCCATGCCTGCAATGTGGACGGCGGAAATAGAAGCCGATTTTATTTTCGAAGTGCAAATCAAAAACCATTATAAACTTTTTTACAGTATTTACTTAAAAATGAACCTTCGAATTCCACCGTCAATGTTCGAATGCACGGGGCGCGACAGGACGAGTGATTTTTGTGACAAAAACAGCGATGACATAATAACTGTTTTGTCACAAAACGAGCGATAACGTCGCCAAATCGGCAACCCCGTGCCAATCCAACAGATCGTTTTCTTGCCTTGCAATACAACCCTATACCTTGCTTTTGACAAGGAAAATGAAAGCCGAAAGAGTTGTACGAGCATTTTGAAGGGCGAAAATGCGTCGTCTGATAACGGCTTTAGAGATGAGTTCGGGCTCATTTTTTGAAGCCCGAGCCCGAGGACTTTTAATCCGAGCCTGCCCGAGCCCGAGCACTATTATATAAGTCGGAGCCCGAGCCCGCAATTTCAGCTAAAGATTAAAAAAAAATTCAATTACTTCATTGATAGAATACAATAAATTTTGCCGTTTGTGCAAATTAAAGACAAATAGAGTTGCAAACTCCCAATGCACTTTCTAATTCTTTGTATCCATCCTTTATCAAAAAATGTCGGATCTCATGACTAACTAAGAATGTAAACCGTCATTCTAAAATACCCAAAGAGCTTCACGCACCTTCTAGGCACCCGTGCCGCTATTTTTATTTATTTATTTATTTATTTGTTTATTTTTTATAGGTACTTTTATTTTCCTCATGAATCACTTTTTAAAATCTGTTTCAAGCAGTATGTTCAATAAGGGAGAAATTTTTCACGAGCCCGAGCCCAAACACAATTGTGAATTACAGAGCCCGGGCTCGGGCTGAGCCCATCTCATCTCTATTACACCTCCCCTAAGTTGAGTTCTGATTCATATCTCAATTAAAAAATTGACTGAATAATGACTTATATCTAAAAAAACTTGCATGTTAGGGCTCTTGTATATCAAGGTATTGATACTGTACATTCATAAAAGAACACTTTAATACAAGAATAAAATTTGAAACACATTCACAAATTTATTATATATTTCTCTTGTCTATTATTTTAGGTTTGGGTTTGGATTGCCAACTTCAAGAGCTTATGCTGAATACCTAGGTGGATCTTTGACTTTAGAAACAATGCAAGGCATTGGGACTGATGTGTATTTGAGATTACGCCATATCGATGGAAAATTTGAGAGCTTCCGTATTTAATTTAAAACTTTTGTGATAAAAATTATTTTGTTTGTTCCCTTAGCCTAAATTTGTCTATGTATGTGTTGCTTTATGATTTTTTATATGATGTCGTTTAGATGTAAATAAATGTGCTAGAAAATAATCCAGCAGCCACCTGGTTCCTTTTTATTTACAAGTAATATTTGAAATATAATTTAGTTCAGTGATTTTATACTGTTTATGCCTTTAGTCTTTGTGTCTCTTATTTGAAATTAATTATTGAGGTTTTGGAATGGAATAGAAAGTAAGTGGCCAAATATAATACTTTGACCTGGAATAAGCTGAAAATTTGCCTGGTGTTGCTGCTTTCCAAGAGGTAATTCTAATAACATTTAAAAAAATAGTTTTTGGTGCTTACTTTCTTGAACATGTCAATGCCCCGATTTAAGAAATGTGATAATTGTTGAGTCACTTGCTCTTAGAATCTCATTTTAAAATATTGCCAATTATTAGTACTAAATTAATAAATTATTTCCATTCTCACTAAACTTAAGAAATAGATTCTAATTTTCAATCATTGCACATTTTTGATTGGTAAATTTTTATATTAAATCTGTAATGATTTTTGACCTTCTCTGCGTAGGGGTGAAAAATTGAACTCCTGAATAAAGATGTTAGGCGTAGAATATAGCTATTTCAGCTGCTTTATTGTGTAATGAAATCTTGAAAGTGACTAGAACTTCTGAAGTTTGTGTATAGCTTTATTTTGATCTCCTCTGCTTTTGTTGAGATTTGTGTTGAGCTTGTGTCACACATTCATTTATGTAGTGTTTGTGCTATATATTATTTCTACTTAGGTGTGTACTTTGTTCTTTATATTTAAAAAGAACGGGTCTGATTTTTTTTTTCACTTTTCTTCCTGTAATTATTGTCGTTAACCTTTTGGTTGTAATCGTCTTGGTTTTTATTGTGAAGGAATAGTATATAATTATATTTTTATGTTCTGGACTTTTATTTTATACTTAAGTGTTTTATATTTAAAAAAATCATAATGTATCAACTGAATCCGCTCACCAAAAGGGTTACAATGAGCATACCATTGCTGCTTTCATGAATTTTATTGTACTGATTTGCTGATTGTAATCAAAAAATAAAATTATTTAAAGAGTAAAATGTAAATTTGAAAAAAGAAAAAAAAAGTCATGCATAAATTTATAATTTTAAGAGTCAAAATCTTTTATGGTAAAAATTAATCAGTTTTTATTGAAAAATGCTTGTATAAGAAAGTAGCAAAATATTATCATTTTAAAATAGATTCAAAACTTAACAGCTACTTTTTAGTTGCTGTTATCTGGCACCAATTGAAAGTAGATTTTCTATTTAAATAATTACTACTTTCCATTTATAATTGAACTTTTAAGCTTATGACAAAGTTGCTACCGTTTTTTTGTCAGTGGTTTTAAGCTGCTACATGCGATGTTGGTCCCCTTGGACCATTCAAAGATCAGTCTGCATTAAAATTGTTTGGTACATAAGAAAAATTCATGTCTGATTTTGGAAATGGAGTAAACAAATAGATAGGAAATTATTAAATTTTTCTCTACTTTATAGTGCAAAAATTACTCATCTGATAGCACCAGCCTTTTACTATTTTTACTTGATCACTATTATTATTACCTTCATTAGGGGTTGCGCTGGCTCTTTTTAACATTTTGCCAAATTAGATTTTTCAGGACATCATTAATAAAAGCAATTTTCAATATTTTCACCAAACTATTTTATTTTTGCAATTTATGACGTTGGCGACCGGCAGCGCGACCCCTGTTTCATTATAAAGAACAGAAGTATCAGTGTTGAACTACCCTATGGTGCTTGTTTCATATTAGATTAATGAACTACCATGATATGCACATTGATATGTAAAGGTTCATTGAATCATGTTTTCATTAATTGCACATCATTTATATATCATAGAGGGGAAAATATGAAGTACAAGAATAGTATAAAAGTGCCAAATTTAAGCTAACTCAAATTGGGTTTTTAGAATACTTTATTGTTTGATAATATTTTTTACTTTCATATATGGAGGTATATTGACACAATACATTTACAGTTATCGCTTTCATGAGATTTGTATTTTAAAGTTTCACTCGCCCTAAACATATAACTGTGATGTTATGTATACATGCCTGTTAATTCATATTCATTAAATATAAATCTTATAACTTTTTATGTATTACCTAATATTTATACAAAAATCAAAGTATGAAACTGATTTTATAATAATATTGCTATTTAAAATTTCACTGAACTGAATGCATAGTTTTTCTGTAATGGTAACCTTATGCAGAATAGTTACACTCAGTGCATGATACTCTGTACCGTTGTGTAATTTCTCATATGCATATTAAGCATATATAATAAACTAAATGATAAGTTTGTGTTAAAGGAAAATGCATCAAATCCATAATATTCTGATGAATTAGTCAGTAAATTGTTAATCTAGCTAATATAATGATCCGCAAATTCATATTTTGATTTACAAATGTGATTTCAGTACTATGCTTATGAATGAAGCAAGATATTTTTTTGTATAATAAAAGCTCAAAACATCATGCATGTTTAGTTTTTATCAGGTGGATATATACAAATTTTATGATGCTATATGCCTGTATTATGCATTGTATCATAGTAGTTATGTATAGAGTGCATAATAACTTCATTAGTTTTATGTTTTATATTTTATATCAAAATTATATGTGCTGCTATGAATATTCTAATTGTATATTGCCAATATTTCTACTTTTTAAAGTACATCACAGTCTGCTGGATTTTTAGAAAGAAAATTTGTTCATGAAATTTATAAGTTTCATGCTATTATAATTTTTCTTACTCTGAACATCATGTGAAACTATTTAGTATTTCTTATTTATATTGTGTGCTGACCGAAAACTAATCTGTAAAATGCAAGATTCTGTGTAATAAAAGCTTATTTTTTTGGGGAAAACAAACTTGTTATTGCTCATTATTTTTTATGCAACACTACAGAGCACATTCATGCAAGTTGACTTGTACAATCCTCCAACTGTGACGGTGTAGTTTCTCAAGACTTCAAAATTTTATTGTGAGGATTTAACAGATTTTCCTTGAACTCTGAAAGTATTAAGAGGCTGAAAAGTACTGTCTTTTTTTTTTTTGTATGTCAATATTTCATTTTGCTGAAATCATTGAAGCTAATTAATTAATATGAAATTTTGCATATATTGAGGTTTGTAATGTAGGTGTTCCATAAGAGATAAGTTTTTGTAGTCCATTTGTATGCAAAATTTTAGCTTAATTGGAGACTGAGAAGATAGTGAATGATTAATTTTGTATTGGCAGGGTTGCCACTGAATTTCTGAAAAAAAATTCCCTGACTTTTCCAGGTTTTCCAGACCACCATGTGATAAAAATCCAGGCTATTTTGTATGTTTGATGTCAACTTAGCATATTTTCTTTAATATTTATAGCTTCCCAAAGTAAGATTAAATGCCGTTTGCTTACAAACACTGATTTTCCAGGTTTTGGGCCGAAATTTGCAATTTTCCCTGACTTCTCCCTGACTTTTTTTTACCAAAATGAAATTCCCTGACTTTTCCAGGTTTTCCCTGTTCTCCCTGACCAGTGGCAACCCTGATTGCTCAATTGTAGCAATGTCAGAGTTATATCAATATTCACAAGATGCTTATTTTCTGTTTAGGATTCATATCGGGATTAATAGATGAGTCTGAGATATTTTTACATGCCCATAGACCAGGGGTGGCAAAACTTTTCCATATGTAATATGCCAATTTTTTCACAGATAATTTCAAATGTACCTTACAACTCAAGAACCTTTTTTACTTCCTTATGTTCATGGATAGAGCTGTAAAAATGAGAATATGGGTAGGCTTTAGTTTAGGGGAGGAAAATTAGTAACGTGAACATGCATATTGAAATTCTTGACCTGATGAAGAGAGGATTCTAGACTTAACTTGTCGGATATTTGGTAAGAGATCAGAAATGGCTCATTTTTTTATGACAAGGCAATGTTTTGAAGTGTACAAGTGCTTCTTTTTTGAAGTAGCATAATAAATTATGAGAAATACAATATTTCCGACCACAAAATTATTTCAAAGTGTATGATCAGTCTCTAAGTCAGCACAAATGTGTCAAAGTTGGCACTTGCATCATGATATGGCCACTCCTGCCTTAGACTACAGTGTTTTGGAATTTTTTTTTGTTTGAAGAGAACTATTCATGTTATCCACACCATTTTCAACATTATTGTGTTGTCATTGAATCTTGAAATTTAAAGTTAATTGGCTATGGAAAGTTAGTAAAAAGTTTAATGGATTGGATCCTGATGTAAGACTGAAAAACTGTTAGTTGTAGATTATACAAGATTTTTGTAACATCTAGTTGTGCATCTCCATTTTTGGTTCCAATCTATTGCAGAGTTTATCTGCAGGACTACCCAAAAGAATTTCAATACATTAATGTCTGTAGTCGGTCAATTTGGGTCCATGCACAAAATCTCATAAACTGTCATCGACCTTGGTGAGTTTTGCTAAAATATCGCCAAATTTAACTTGAAAAAATAATCATGTATTTCGCATAACTGTAAAACTTTTAACTCTAGAATGTTGAAATTTTGTATTTAGAGCTATTGTAACATCTAACTGTGGATCTCTTTTTTTTTTTTAACTGCAATTGACTCGGTAATTTATTTACAGGGTCACCCAAAAGACTTAAATACATTAAGGTACATGCATACCTTGATGTATTTAAAGTCTTTTGGGTGACTCTGTAAATAAATTACCCAGTT
Organism: Cheiracanthium punctorium; assembly: GCA_038373885.1. Taxonomy (NCBI): domain Eukaryota; kingdom Metazoa; phylum Arthropoda; class Arachnida; order Araneae; family Cheiracanthiidae; genus Cheiracanthium; species Cheiracanthium punctorium. Next base: position 98,172 of record JAWZYV010002220.1, read on the forward strand.
GGCTATTGGTCATAGCCAACATCTGATTTATTAAAAGTCTATGAATGAATCCGATGTTGGCTATGACTAAAATCTTGCTAATTATCTCAAATCTTGTCGGCTTTTGACGAAATATCGCTCAATTAAGTGCCAAAAGCAAATCTTTCAAATTGAACCCAGGTTGGCGATATTTCAAATGTTTGGCTAAAAATTGCTAAACCTTAGTATTATTGCAATATTTCATCTCTTTCAAATAAAATAAGTTTAGATGAATTGCACAGAAACATTTATAATTTAATAGACGTGCAAGGAAGTTGTGTCCACATCAGATTTTACTTCATACAAGGAAGTAAAAAAAAAAAAAAATTGTTAATGTCACGTAAAAAGCAACAATAGATAAATATCGGGAGAATTGTGTGGAAGCTTTCTAATTTTAATATATTATAATGTGCTTACAGGGGAAAAAAAAAAAAAAAAAAAAAGTGGAGAAACTAGTATTTGTTGCAAAATGTTTTATGAATGCTGGTCAAAAATAATTAAGTAATGTTGAGTAATTATATTTTTATTTTACCAATGTTAGAACTAATATTTTACATAGATAATTACATAAATTTTCGTTTAAACACTAAACAGTATGAATAATTTTTCAAAATCATTCATTTCTCCAAAACCATAAACTTATCATATCCCCTTTAAGACCTGGACTATTTTAGCTTAGTGTAATGTGTTTATAGTGCTCTAGAACTATCTGAAAAAGGGAGGACTTAAGGTGCTATGTTGAATTTTAGCTCTAAATGCTTAATGTGATAAAATTGCAATCTCTATTTTTCATGACCTGATTACTACTGCTAAAGTAGCTATGATGAGCTGAAAGCACTCTAGTTTCGGATGTACCTTTAAAAAAAATTTTTTTTCCCGACTCATTTTAATATAATTTTCAGATTCAAAGAAAGAACAGTTTCAAATGTGAAATGTTTACACCTATGCCAAGAACATAAAAGGACAAATGAATGCCAGGCCTACAATGCTTTTATCTGCTAAACCATTAGAGTAAATGCCACACGGCTGGAGAGGGAACTGTAAATTCCACAATGCTCTTGTCACCTTTGCTACCCTTTCCCAGAGCAAACCCTCTTGGACTTTGCACAGGTGCAGAGTAATCAAACGCAATTTTACGTTGCTGTATCGTGGATGGTTCCACTCAAAGATTTTTAGAGTATTTTCCAGATTTTTAAAAATATTTTTGGGGAGATTCTTGTTATTGCTATATGATAGCTACTGAATTCAAGCTTAGTGACTGTGTACGGTACCAATATTAGAAAAGGATACAAGAAAAAAAAAAATGTATTAATAACTAGCCGTCTCCGGCAACCAGTTGGTTTGCCATCTTAATAAATCTTGTTCAAAGAGAATCCTGTTTCTCGCCGGCTTCCTTGGCAATGAAATCCCTCAGATTTTGAATGGAATTTAAAAATAAGATGGTTACAAACAGGGGTGGCCACAGGGTAATTGGCACCCTCTGCTAAAGTAAAAAAGACGATTCTTTTTATCCTATCCTTAATTTTTGAATTCGAAATGACGCCCCGATGCGTTGCTAACCGTGTCCAGCCACTTCTGATTACAAAAAAAAGATGGTTTAGTGATAAAAACCTACAGAAAGGTGCAAATTATTTTTGTCCTATATTAATTCTGAAGAGCTGGTTATATTGGCTGTTATTTTTTAAAAAAAAAAAGGAAAGAAAATCTGAAACACTTCCAAATTTTAAATACGCAGTAAAGTGCTATATCTATAATCCATGTGTTTTCCCTGTATCATTATTTATGAGTGTGATTAAACAAAATTAAAATTGATGTTTCTAACATCCTTTTCCTGGATGTAATGCAATAGAAATAGAATGGGTAAAAGCTGCGCTGATAAACGCACAATTCGAACTTAATGAAAGTTTCAAAAACTTATTCAGGTGTATTCTTTTTCCAAGCCAGGTATAGCAAATGGTAAAATGACATGTAGTCATTATTTTAACATCATTTAATGATATTCTATAAGTTTCCGCCATCTGTCGAGGACTCTGTGAAATAAAAACTCAATTGTATTCTTTTTTTAAATAAGAGTTTTTTTTATATTAAAGGGAAAGCTTTTTTTTATATTAAAGGGACAGTTTTTTTTTCGCGCGATAAAATGTAGTATATATGTTAATCCAGGACTTCGACTGTCTTTATTCCAAATGTCATCCTAATCCGTCAAACCGTTTCAGCATGAAAGAGTAACAAACATTGACGTTTATATATTAGTAGGATTATCGATGTCTTATAATGAAAACTCTCCTATGCACGAGCCACCACTGTGTAATTGGTTATATAATACACCTTAAAAATAATTATACATTTTGTTTTGTCCTACAACTAACGTCAATAGACTTTAACATGTCAGAAAACTTTTGTGTGTCCCTGCATACCAGTGCTACGTTTAACATTTTAACTGGCGAACATGTAATTCTACACTTAATAATAAATACCAATTTTGTTGGTTTCTTCTACTAACGTTAACAGACCTTACATATCAGCGCTACTTTACCATTTTCAATGACGAATATGTAATTAGTTATAAACTTTAACAGAAAAAAAAATTAAAAAAAGGAAGAAAATCTGAAACGCTTTCAGATTTTAAATACACACTATAGTGCTACATATTAAAAGCGTATCATAATTATGCGCCTTCCCTATTTTTCTTCCTTATTCCATTAAGTTGGAAAGTGTATCATTATTCATGAATGTGCCGTATTTTGCTTCCTTGTTTCATAAAACCCACCTTTGGAATCGAGATCTATCTTAAAATCGCCTACTTAAACTATTTTACAATCTTCGCCAAGTATATTACAACTATACTTCACCGTTTTAAATATTGGTTCGAATGTGCATCGTAATCCATGAGTGTGCCGTGTTTGTCTTTCTTGGGTTGATTCCTACTTTAACGCCCCGACTCTCGCCAAGGTGGCGATCATTAAATATATGCAGTAACCGTGACGATTTTGTGTATTTATGTGGCAATCGTAATTTAGAATTAAAATGGCGATTTGGAACAACCTGTAAATACAGCATTCCGCTACATTTTTATTTATTTTGGGTTGCCAATTAATGTAGTTTTAATAATTATGTGTCTTCAAATTCCTTAACTGATGCGTTTATCGCTAATTCGTTCACTTTAGTTTTCATCTAATTCTTTTGGAGGCACTGAAACCTGTGCATAACTCCTAGAGACCCATGACTGCCAAAGCTCGCCAAAGTGCGGGGAATTTTTAGGTTTGTTTGTTTGCCCGGAGAGGTCAGCTTACTGAATGTGTCGCTTAAAGCTACATATACGTCAATCTCGAAATTACCCGCCACAATTTGGAACTTCATCAGAAGGTGGCGGACTTCTGAATATTGGCACCCCTCGGAAACTGCTAGCGACCGCGGAGAGGACTTTTGGAACAACGGATTTAACGTGCACGTACACCGCATGTACACTTTTAGGCACGAGTACAGGCGTTAAAATAGGAATAAACTCTTTCTTGAACCATAAAACACATCTTTGGAATCGAAATCTATCTTAAAATTGCCTACTGAAACTGTTTTACAATCTTCGCCAGGCATATTCGAACTATAGGCATATTCCAACTATATCGCATAGACATATTTTAAATACTGTTTGGAATGAGCATCATAATCCATGAGTGTATCGTGTTTTCCTTCTTTGTTACATAAAAAACTTCTTCGGAATAGAAATCTATATTAAAATCTCCTACCAAAACTCTTTACAAATTTTCGTCAGGCATAACAGAACTGTACTTCACCTTTATAAATACCATTTGGAAAGTGTATCATAATCTATGAGTGTACCGTATTTGTCTTCTCTGTTCTATAAAACACTTCTTCGAAATTAAAATCTATATTTAAATCGCCTACTGAAACTATTTTACAATATTCGCCAGGCATATTCGAACTATAGCCGTTAAATCCATGGTTCCAAAAGTTTCCGAGGGGTGCCAATTTTCCGAAGTCTGCAACCTTCTGATGAAGTTCCAAATTGTGGCGGGAAATTCTGAGATTGACGTATATGTAGTTCTAAGCGACACATTCAGTGACGCGAGATGTCCTCTCCTGGCAAACAAACAAACCTAAAAATTTCCCGCACTTTGGCGAGCTTTGCAGTAATGGGTCTCTAAGAGTTATGCACAAGTTTCAATGCTTCGAAAAGAACTAAATAAAAACTAAAATGAACAAATTAGCGATAAACGCATCAGTTAAGGAATTTGACGAAAACTACATTAATTAGCAACCCAAAATAAATAAAAATACAGCGGAATGCTGTATTTACAGGTTGTTCCAAATTGCTATTTTAATTCTAAATTACGATTGCCACATAAATACACAAAATCGTCATGGTTACTGCATATGTTTAATGATCGCCACCTTGGTGAGAGTCGGGGCGTTAAAGTAAGAATCAACCCAGGAAAGACAAACATATTCCAACTATATCGCATAGACATATTTTAAATACTGTTTGGAGTGGGCATCATAATCCATGAGTGTACGGTGTTTTCCTTCTTTGTTCCATAAAACACTTCTTCGGAATAGAAATGTATATTAAAATCTCCTCCAAAACTCTTTACAAATTTTCGCCAGGCATAGTCAAACTGCACTTCACCTTTATAAATACCATTTGGAAAGTGTATCATAATCTATGACTGTACCGTATTTGTCTTCTCTGTTCTATAAAACACTTCTTCGGAATTAAAATCTATATTTAAATCGCCTGCTAAAACTATTTTACAATATTCGCCAGACGTTTTCTAACTATACTCAAAATATATTTATAAAAATTGAAAAGTGATACGGCGCGTAGACAAATCGTGTCTACACCAAAAACCGGGATCGATTGAAATAGCACTCAAGTGCTAAAATATTGTCCTAAAGTTAACGTCTATAGACCTTAACATATTGGAAAACTTTTGTATGTCCCTGTATATCAGTGCTACGATTACAATTTTAATGGCGAAAATGTAATTATACGCCTTAATAAGAAATGTCAATTTTGTTTTGTCCTTCTACTAACGTCAACAAACTTTAATACATTGAAAAACTTTTGTGCGTCCTTTGTATATCAGTGCTACGTTTACTGTTTTGAATGGTGAACATGTAACTTAATAAGTATGAATTTTGTTTAGTCCTACTTTCTATCAGCACCTCCATCAACATCACATTAAATCTGACCATTATATGTCAAGGGAAACATACGGGAAATTTTATTTCCGCCAGTTTGCTTAGTTTTCGAGTATTTAATGTTATTTATTTATTTATTTTTAGTTCCATTATTTATGTTATCTAATCTTATTTATTTATTTATTGTAGTTCCATAGTTAATCTAGACTAGTAGAAATGCTTTTCTAGATGGGATGGGCCTGTAACCTGCTAACTCCGCCTTTGGCTACGCCTTTGACAGTTTGCGAATTAACAGGAAATTTAAATGGAAAAGGAGGTTACGGCCAATTAGCTACGCTAGGGATCTAGCAGCTGGATTCTCCGCTCGTCGTTAATTTTTCGCAGTCGTTAACTTTGCCCCACCTTGAGGTGGAGTTTTAAGGAGGAGCGTCAAGGGGTTCATGTGATTGGCTAAAAGACCTCCCGTTTCCCTCCGGAGTTGTTATCGCAGTCGGTAACCAAACAACTGGTTCTGCCCAGTTGGTAGCTAACAACCGACGATTTCGTGAACCACCGGCGGAGAATTCCACCCTTGCCTTTAATGGGGGCTTACAAAGAGATACTAGCTCGTATTACGCGAAGTTCCGGAGAAAACCACTGAAAATCCCGAACCGTTATAGGTAGGCGGACGCGACCTGCTTTCGAATAGGCACTTTCCGTCTCCTAATTCAAAGCGCTATAGCGATATGCTACTGGTGGGGCAAATAACAGAGCGATGAAAATTAATTTAAAAAATCAACTTTTATTTAAAATGAGATTTAAATAACAACTGTCTTGAATACAGCATGGCAAAAAAAAAAAAAAAAAAAAAAAAATTCCAAGAAATTTTCTGTGGCAATATGCAGATGTAAAAATTTTATGAATTGTATTAATTTGAAAATACCTTAATTTCCGAGAAATCCGTGTAGTAACACGCTAAAAGAAAAAAAAAAAAAGTACTATTTTCGCATTGTGCTTAAAGCACACTCTTTTCTTTCATACTTGTACATATCCACTGTTTAATTTTTACTTTCTGAACATGTACCATGTAAGGAAAGTATTGTAATCATGAAAAAATTCGACTTCGAGATTTTGGTATTTTTACATGTTTTGAGGGCTTCTGAATCCATTTATGCTATTTTTACGAGATGTATGTATGTGTGTGTGTGTGTGTGTGTATGTGTGTTTGTGTGTATTTGAGTGAACACGATAGCTCCTGAACGAAGCATTCGATTGAGCTCAAATTGGATATATATGTTATAAACCACTGTTGCAAGACCGGTATTGATTTGGGTGTGTATAGGACTTATAGTTTTTCTACAGGGCTACGACAAAGATTTCTTTTACATTATGGCCTATGGGGGGAATTTCTTGAAAGTGCGCTAGCGTTTAAACGGTAGATTCGATTGAGCTCAAATTGGGTATACATGTTATAATCCACCGTTGCAAGACCGGTATTGATTTTGGTGTGTATAGGACTTATAGTTTTTCTACAGGGCTACGACAAAGATTTCTTTTACATTATGGCCTATGGGGGGAATTTCTTGAAAGTGCGCTTGCGTTTAAACGATACATTCGATTGAGCTCAAAATCGGTATACATGTTATAAACCACCATCCTAAGACCGGTATTGATTTTGGTGTGTATAGGACTTATAGCTCTCCTAAAGGGCTACGACAGAACTTTCTTTTATGTTATGGCATAATGGCATATGGGGAGAAATTCTTGAAAGTGCGCAAATGTTTAAACGGTGCATTCGATTGAGTTTCAATTTGGTATATATGTTTGAATTATTCATCGATTAAAATTTATTTAAGTGCTTGGTAGTGATCTTAATCGTAAGTGTTCGGAAAGTCGAGTGGAGTCACTCCAGATTTTTCCTTTATGTATGCAGAACACATTTTTGAAAAAAAATTACAAGATAAAGTATTTCAATAAATTAAAAGCTTTACATTGCATTTCTGAGCACATTATGTGCTCGGAATTCTACTGGAATCATAAAAACCGGAGATTATATAGATTTACAAATTTTATAATTTTCAGAATATGTTACTTTTAAAGAGATCGTGGTCGTAATTTCGTCTACCATTTAACATTCTCAATGAAAAAAAAATAATTTCTTTAAAATGTAATATGAAATACATTCTTTTCTGTCATACTTATATATTTCTTCACCCACCAGAGCCACTGAGCATGGTAAATGGCTTAAGTGGGAAAGTCCCGGGCTCGGTCCCGTATCGCGGATCTCGAATTAACGGTGTAAAGTTCTGGACAATTTTCTCCAGGTGTAACGTGAATACACGTTAGAATCCCTTAGAAGATGACCCTTATGTAGGTTTCCCATAACACAGAACGTATATATTACCTCAGTTTAATTTAATTTTTTTTAAGCGTGCAGAAATACATTTTTGTAAAAAAAAAAAAAAAAAACGATATGAAGATAAAAATATTTTACTAGATTAAACTCACCAAAAATTACTAATTAAACATGGTTATTTACAGTTTGACATCAAACGCATTCCACTGTAAAAGTCTGTTGCACTCATGAAATGCTCTATTCAGTTGCTGATCAGAGCAAGGATATCTTGAAGATAATTGCGTATTGTGTTCTCAGTAGTCATGCCTGGTATTCTTTTTTTTTTTTTTTAGGCCATGTTGGCGCGAATTTGTATTGGTAGCCTTTATTTGGTCCTTTTTACCTAGGGTTGCTACAAATTTTGGGGGTGTCATGATAAAAGCCAATGTTGGCAGTGTTAAGTACTAACATTTCAAAATGTATGAAAAGACATAATTGGCGACATTTCCATTCATAAAAATACTCTTGAAGGAACGAATAATAACATTCTCTTCTTCAAGAAAAATACTGTATTGGGTGATTTACAAATTAATACAGAAATGCTTCTTAAAAGCAGTTGCTGTGGGGTTAATGTGCCAAAGTTAGGAACCTGGTGTTTTAGAGTGCGGTTGCGTTATTGGTTATAATATTGGTTATCGTTGGTTACAATAATAGCAATGGTACAAAACAGGAAATGAGTGAAATGTGGTTTAGCCCACTGCCTGGCGACTTTTTTCTTTTTACGTGCGATAAACGCGCCAAGCATTGTAAATTCGATATTTTAAAGCTGTGAAAAAATCCGAAGGATCTTGCATTTTCGCGTGTGCATTGTTGTTTTGTAATCTAGCTTCCGCGTGACATGCGTAAACAGTAGCAAATATGCTTCCTTCATTTGACGTCATAGAACTGTTAATTTGGATTTTTGCGCATGTGTTATTGTTATTGCACTAATGTTTATATCTAGCTGTTGCCGTTCACAGAGTGGAAATATCGTCGATTTTGGTACCGCATACGTTTGCGTATTATATAAGTAGATACGCATCCTATTTTTAAAACAGCGTAAATCTTTATTCGCGCATCATATAATGACAAAAGTGAATGAAATGAAATTATGGGACATGATACGCGGTTACTCAACTTAAGTTATAGGTGCCGAATTTAAAAAAAATTCATCTCATTTTGAGATTTTGTGAAAATTCTTTTAAAATGAGTACATACTTATTTGTTCGAGCATCACGTAATAACGACTAAAACGAATGGTATGGAATTTGTTGACATGATAGGTGGTTGCTCAAATAAACTACAAGCTTCGAATTTTTAAAATATTGGGTTGGCAACAAAGTAATTGCGTTTTCTTGTATAAAATTCAAGCAAATAAGTTTTCGACAAGTTTTTAATTACAGGTAAGCTGTGCCTGAACATACGATTCATGTTTGTTACATTTTAAAGTAAGAATTTCATTGGCAGTATTTTTTTTCGTCCATAAAAGATGGCCACCCTCCCCCTTTTTTCGCTTCTATCCTCCTTAAAGGACAATATTAAAAATGTCTTGAAATTAATTTTTAGGTAATCGCGACTGCTGTATTTTACAGAAAGAATTTCACGGATATCTCTATTTTTATTTGAGATCACGCGGGATATGTGAAAAGAACTTTTTGGCCCCTTACCCCCCCTAAGATTACGAATTTTGGAAAATGCTCTCTGATCTAGCACCTATGTTGAAGAGCTCACGTACGTGCCAAATTTCGCATAATTAACTTAAGTAGTTTTGGCCAGGCGAAATATTGACATACGGAAAAACGCAATTACTTTGTTGCCAATCCAATACTTTGATTGTATTTTGAGATTTCGCGAAAATTTTTCAGAATGTGGAAATTTTTGTTCCAGCATCACGAAATAAAGATTAAAGGGAATGAGATGAAATTTGGATGTGAAAATTATTTCAAAATACGTTTGTTCTAGGGTTGGACGCGAGACGAGAAACAGGGCTGTCTCTTTTTGTCTCGCAATGGTAAACCTCTGTCTCGTCTCGCAAACACTTTGTCTCGTATCGCGTCTCGCAGACAAATTGCCAGTCTCGTCTTGCGTCTCGCGCGTCTCTCCCAAAATTTAGGACTGCGATTTTGTTAGCAAATTTTTAGTAACATTAATACTATTTTATTGAAATTTAATATTAATAATAACAAGTAGTTACATATTACCATATTAGTGTATATTAGTTATCATATTACCTCATATGTGCATTTGAAGTGATAAAAATTCAGATTTAATCATTATATATAATGTGAGATGACACCAAAAAAATATTTGTTTTTATTTATTTATTTCCGGAACTGCGTAAATGTAATATGAATGGTTGATGGGAGTTTCATTTGCTTTTGAAATTATATAAAGCTTTGAATTTTGCTAGAAATGATGCAGAACTCAGGATATGTTGCGCAAATAAAACCTTAATCTAATTAAGCGGCCCCAATGTGCGGAATAGTGAATTAATAAAAGTTTCAATTGGGGACGGGATAATTATAGTGAAGCCTGCTTTTCCCCTCTCATTTTAGTGTATGAGGTATGGGTTTTATATTTAACCGGGAACCCGGATTTAACCTGTTCATTCACAGCATCAAAAAGAAGAGACAACAGAGTAGACATCTGACCAGGATTGTTTCTCAACATGGATCTTTGAATGCTCCGCTGAGACCCAGCGTTGTACGCGAAATCGCCCAAGTAGATCATTCATTTAAGTTCGCATAGCTTGGCTTAGGTGAAAGGAGCATTTTTAATAACTCATGGAACATTTTATTTATAAATAATTATTTATTTAAGAGAAAAATATGAAATATCCATAAGATTTATTTGCATACGTATTCATCCATTTTGATGAAATATAGCCAATATTATAAGTAAACAAAATATCACAATTATTAAGTGCACAGGTAGAACATAAAATATCAAAGCAAGAATACTTGCATGAACTATTTTTAAAAATGTAATAATTATTGCTAGACATCTATATAAATAAAATTAGACTTTTGTCTGTACATTTCTTGGAATTCAAAAATTTTGCGATTTCTATCCGTTTCAAGCACCCGGGAATCCGATGCGACCCTCAAAAAAAAAGTTTGTCTGTCTGTCATTCTGTCATTCTGTCATTCTGTCCGTGACGCTTTTTTTGTTTAAGCATCACGTAAAAACGACTGAAGCGAATGATATGAAATTGGGTGTCATGATAGGTGGTCACTCAACTTAAAACATAGGCGTCGAATTTTTAAAAAATCTTGATTAGATTTTCAGATTTTGCGAAAATCGTTTCAAACTGCGTAAATTTTGTGTTCAAGCATCACGCAAAAACGACTGAAGCGAATGATATGAAATTGGGTGTCATGATAGGTGGTCACTCAGCTTAAAACATAGGCGACCAATTTTTAAAAAATTCTGATTGGATTTTGAGATTTTGCGAAAATCCCTTCAAACTGCGTAAATTTGTGTTCAAGCATCACGTAAAAACGACTGAAGCGAATGATATGAAATTCAGTGACATGATAGGTGGTCACTCAACTTAAAACATAGGCATCGAATAAAAAAAATATCTTGATTAGATTTTGAAATTTTGCGAAAATCATTTCAAACTGCGTAAATTTGTGTTCGCACATCACGTAATAACTGCAAAGGTGAAAAAATGATATATGGTGAAATGATAGGTGGTCACTCACCTTAAACTATAAGCATCTAATTAAAAAAAATCCATCAGATTTCGAGATTTTGTGAAAATCGTTTAAAACTGAGTGAATCTTTGTTCCCGTATTACGTAATAACGACTAAAGCGAATGACATGAAATTTGGTCACACGATAGATGGTGTCTCAACATAAACTATAGGAGTCCTATTTTTTAAACATTTTTATTAGATTTTGAGATTTTGTGAAAATTCTCTCAAAATACGTTTATATTTCTTCAAACATCACGTAATGACGACTAATACGACTGATTCGAAATTGAGTGATATGATAGGTAGTTGCTAATCTTAATTTATAGGCGTTGAGAGAGAGAGAGAATTTTTAAAATATTTTGCTTACATTTTCAGATTTTTCGAAAATCGTTTTAAAATGCTGAAAATTTGTTCCAGCATCACGAAATAAAGACTGCAGGGAATGAAACGAATTTGGGTGACAGGATAGGTTGTCACTCAACTTAAATTCTAGGCTTCAAATTTTTCAAAAATGTTGATTAAATTTTGAGATTTTGTGAAAATTATTTCAATATGCGTAAATATTCGTTCGCGCATCACATAATTACGACTAAAGCGAATGAAATGATATTACTTAGTTACACTCTAACCTGTAATATTTTAACAATACATGAAAATTATAACTTCGCTTTCTTTACTTTGGCAACATACTACATCCATTCTGTGTACTCCTACAATGCTGACGAAAGTTCTTGCTTTTTGGAAATTTTCATTCACTAACCCGTCGAGGACGGGTACTTCAGCTAGTTCTAAATAAGTTTGAATTTTTTTCCATTAAAAAATAAGGATACCATACTTGAATAATTTATTCATAATTCCGTATTATGCGTAAATACGAATTAGACATTAAAACTCACTTGAAATTCAAACCTCACTTTTAAGCTGTCTAAAAATTTACAAAAAACAACAATTATCAGAACTATGAAACCGAATATGTGTGTTGACATCAGTGATCAGTTGGGAGGGGGAGGCTAATTAAAAGAATAATCTAAAAAAAAAAAGTTCTCTAACAAGAGAATTGAATTCCATTAGTTTTTATTTACAAGCAACGATTACTCTGCGCAAATTAATAAATTAATGGTTTCTTTAAAAAAATCCTTCTGTATTTATTATATAAGGTTTTTTGCCATTAAACTAAATTGGATTAACTTTCAAAGGTACGAATAGGGAATGCAATCCATCCTGCAGGATCTCGCACAAATATTTGCGGGATTAGTCCAGCGGGATTACGATCCTAATCCCGCGGGATTGATACTGAGAAATAAATTATTTTTTATTAAAATTTCACGCCGCTTTCACAATCAATAGACCGAAAATATTTGAATAAGCATGTCTCTTATCCAACAATAAACGAATAAATAATTAAAAAATTTTAATTTAAAGTTTTATTTTCTTTAAATTATCTTCTAGTAAGAGTCTGGATCAAACATCTAAATCTAAACATCGTAATCTAAATTTTTTGCAAACTTCCCAGTTCCAAATGAACTGAAATATTTCATACTAATTTATCTCTTAGCGAGAAGTCAAGAATCAATTATAAAAGTTTTCAGTTTAGTTTTTAATTGTTTTTAATTCACACTTTTAATTATTTTACTAAAGTTAAATCTAGACTAGGAAATGATTCATTGGATTTGTTAGATTTTGCACGTTCTTTTTTCAGCAACTAAGAAAATAACGTAAGTATGTGAATGTACTTATAAATTGTATTTTTCAGTAAATTCCTCATTTTTAGCACCTAACATAACTAATACTAATATATTAAAACATAACTTAGTATATCATTCGGAAAATTCATGATTATAATTTTCATATTTCTGTAAGTTATTGTATAAATTATCTCAAAAGATTAATTATTATTATTAAAGTTAGCTCATAGTGTTTAAAATCTTACTTTTTTTTTTTTTACTTTCTCTGTTGAAATGAAGCCCTAGCTAAATGAAATGTCAATTCCGCGGGATTGCGGGATCCCGCGGGATCAATAAATCTCAATCCCGAAATCCCGCAAGACGAAAAACAGTGCGGGATTGCATTCCCTAGGTACGAACAGGAGTGCCATATAATAGCCATCCCTGACATAGCGTCCATATGAGCTAATGATACAAATGGGTTACGAATATTAAAATAGAAATAATTTTTAAGAGTAGCTTGCTCAAATATGTGTAAGTAATTTTAAAATTCCATTTAGGAAATCTTAAAAAAATCTTTGCATTGCGAAACTCAACAGCGGTCAAAAATGGGTTAAACTGTTTGTGATAGTAAAAGGGGCTCCAAAGTTAGTGCCCATGGGCCCCATGTAAATATGATCAGGCTTTGGACTTACCATACCGACTTTCCTTTATTTACTTATTATTTTTCTGTCCTCTACTCTTCTCTGTTTTCTTTCTTTTTTTTAAAGTTTCTTTCGTTATCCTCTCCTTTGTGTGTTTTGTATATATCCCTCGTGCTGTCCTAATTTTAAATGTTACGTGTTTTTGTGTATTGTAGAGTACTGAGAGTAAACGAGGAACGATAACAAAAGAGACGCAAGTTAACCCTTTAACGCGCCAGTGATCCCGCTCTGGGAACACCAAACTCGGAAGTTTTGGCTGTTGCCAGTCACGAAGAATAGACTTGATTTCTATAAAAATAGTTGCGGGTGACATAGCTCCACGAGAATCCTTTACTTTTTAGCACGCCATTTCCCGTAAAAAAATTGTCACGATTATTTTACGACCAGACTCTGTCTCGTCTCGCAATGCGAGAAATTTGTTCAAAATATTCTTGAGGCGTAATGTTAAAATCTCTACAGCGAATCAAACAAAATTTAATTACAGGTTAGGAATGACCTCGTGACTTGCAAAGCTCATTCATCCAGAATGAAACTTTAAATTTTTATTTAAAATGAAATTCTCAGTTGTCAAATTCACTCCGCACTTTGTTACTCTCTAACCTGTAATTTTTTAACACAGAAGTTATTATATTACATTCTTGCCAATGACGCTTTCTACATTATTGCCAATGTATTAGTTCCGTTTCCTAATACATTTTGAACTTCTACAATTCTGACGAAAATTCAGGTGTTATGGAAATTTGCATTTTATACTAACCCGTCTGCGACGGGTATTTCAGCTAATAGTATGTATACTACATGCAGTAGTAAGTAGAACAGGAACAAGTTAATTTAATTATGAAACTCAATTTATTAGCGTACTAATTATGACCGATGCCGATTCTTTATTTATAAATTCATTTTAAATAATTGCCGATACCAATGCTTTTAAACTTCAGTATCGGCCGATACATATCACTTTACATGTTTTAATGGCATTAAAGTTACATCCCTATTACATAGTTGCCAACTTTTACAGAATATAATTAACCACTTTTTCTAAACAACGGTCTGTGGCTTAAAACATAGTAAAATTTTTAGTTCAGCGTAGAGTGTGGTTGTTACTTAAAAATAAAATTTAAAAAAATTTACTTTTTGCAAATAGTGGTTAGTTATATTCCGTAAAAGTTGGCAGCTACGATATATAATATTCTGGGCAGTTTCTGCAAAATGCGACGGGTATTCAGTAGTATACATACTATTAGTGTGTGTCAGTCCAGGGGGGGTGAGGTGGGTGAACTGTGGGCGTCCAGGGAGCCCACAGTTCAAAATTTGTAACCTGAAGAAAATAAAAACAAACAGCAACGAGTACAGTAAAGTGATTCTGTAGAATTTTTTTCAACTACTATAATCATGCTGACCAGTGGCCGAGTGGATGAGACGCTGAGCATTGGGAAACATTTGAAGTGAGCTTATGCGGGGTTCTGGCAGTCGATCTAATGGTCTAGAGTTTTGGAATATTTTTACCAGCAGAATCATTTATGGCATAAAATTCTGACAAGTTGCCCTACTTTCCGACTTTTTTCCTTCACATTCTACAATCCAAAGGTTTTGTCTCTCCAATGGTGTAAAAAAGTTAATTGCTTACGGTATTTTAAATTATTAAATTGCGTTGTGACGGTTAAAAATCCAGGTTCGAATACACTTAGTTGCAATAAAAAGAAGACATTGAATTCTTAAAACTATTTATTTAAAAGATACTATTGAGCATTATTACAACGGGCGGTGGTGGCTCAGCGAAATAAAATTACGTCTTATATGGACACTGAAATTAAGATGGAATGAATTAAAAATAACGCCAGCAGAGAATTACACATTGGCGAGAACAACAGCTTGGCTGAGATAAATAACGCCAATCCCAGAGCAACCCTAACAATTAATCCAATAAAACTAAAATGACGTAATCGCGAGCAAATAATTTTAAAGATGTCGCAGGGCAACAAATAATAACTTATGCCAACGCTATGCCAAAGGAGGGGAATCAAAAAGTTCGTCGCGGTAGCAAACGGACGTAATGTAATCTATATTTAGCACAACGGTGCCACCATGTCTGAAGAGACACATAAACAATTAAGAATAATGCATACGGGGAAAAGCGAATATACAGATTTAAAAGCTGAAGTGACCGAAAAATGAGAGCAGAAAAGATTTAGAATTCTTGATTTTGGATAGATTAAATTAAAGAAAGCCAAGCTAAATGATTATTAAAATTAAATATGTGATCTTCATCACAAATGGATTTAAAGGCGGGAGGATGTCGTGAAAGAGTGAAAAAACTGACACACACTTTTTACTTTTATCACCCATTTACTCTATAGCTTTAAAAGTTAATAAGCATTATTGTTTGTAATCCTTCTAATTTGTATAAAGTGCGCATGCTCAGTAACGCAGTAATTAAGCAATCCCTAAAAGATGTGGTGCAATCCTTAGGGAAAAAATCTGGAGTGACTCCACTCGACTTTCCGAACACTTACGATTAAGATCATTACCAAGCATTTAAATAAATTTTAATCGATGAATAATTCAAACATATATACCAAATTGAAGCTCGATCGAATGTACCGTTTAAACGCTAGCGCACTTTCAAGAATTTCTCCCCATAGGCCATAATGTAAAAGAAATCTTTGTCGTAGCCCTGTACAAAAACTATAAGTCCTATAAACATCAAAATCCATACCGGTCTTACAATGGTGGTTTATAACATGTATACCCAATTTGAGCTCAATCGAATGTACCGTTTAAACGCTAGCGCACTTTCCAAAATTTTCCTCCATAGGCCATAATGTAAAAGAATTCTTTGTCGTAGCCCTGTAGAAAAACTGTAAGTCCTATACACATCAAAATCAATACCGGTCTTGCGAAGGTGGTTTATAACATGTATACCCAATTTGAGCTCAATCGAATGTACCGTTTAAACGCTAGTGCACTTTCAAGAATTTCTCCCATTAGGCCATAATGTAAAAGAAATCTTTATTTTATCCCTATAGAAAAACTGTAAGTCCTACACACATCAAAATCCATACCGGTCTTACAATGGTGGTTTATAACATGTATACCCAATTTAAGCTCAATCGAATACACCGTTTAAACGCTAGCGCACTTTCCAGAATTTTCCTCCATAGGCCATAATGTAAAAGAAATCTTTGTCGTAGCCCTGTAGAAAAACTGTAAGTCCTATACACACCAAAATCAATACCGGTCTTGCGACGGTGGTTTATAACATATATACCCAATTGGAGCTCAATCGCATGCCCTGTTCAGGAGCTATCGTGTTCACTCACATACCCACAAACACACATACACACACACACATACACACATACATACATACATCTCGTAAAAATAGCATAAATGAATTCAGAAGCCCTCAAAACGTGTCAATACACCAAAATCTCGAAGTCGAATTTTGTCATGATTACAATACTTTCCTTACATGGTACATGTTCGGAAAGTAAAAAGGGAGCTCATTTTTTATGTTTAACATAAATATGGCAGTAACTTTAAATTAACTATTCCTAAAACTGTAAATTGATTAAATTAGTTTTTTATGACTTACTAATTGATTAATTTTTATCACATTTTGTATAATTAACTAGCCGTTAACCCTTTAACGCGCAGTGTTCCCGCTATGGGAACAGCAAACTCGGACGTTTTGACTGTTGCCAGTCACGAAGAATAGATTTGATTTCTATAAATATAGTTGCGGGTGACCTAGCTCCACGAGAATCCTTTACTATTTAGCACGTCATTTCCCGTCAAAAAATGGTCACGATTATTTTTAACAGCACTGACATCTGCTGAAAAATGGAAGATTGCGAGAAAAATTGGATAGATTGCCCAATGCTGAAAAAAGGGCAGCCGTTGCCATCACTCGACTTAACTACCAGCAAGATGGCGGACGATCGAAACGTTCATTGCGTGCCACAGATCTAGAGACCCTTTTTTTGACGACAGCTGGCTGTGCGGCAGAGCCAGCTGCGTCAAAAAAGTGTCTCGTAGATCTGTGGCACGCGATGAGCGTTTCGATCGTCCGCCATCTTGCTGGTAGTTAAGTCGAGCGATGGCAACCGCTGTCGTTTTTTTCAGCAACGGGAAAAGGTTGCGCCTCAAAGGGTTAACCATGTCATTTGGATCGTGAGTTCATTAAACTTAAATTTCCTATTTACGATGTTATAAAGACGGAATACAATAACAGGCATTTAAATTATTTTAAGAAGGATAGATTAGAATGGAAACACAACCAGGGTATGAGCGGAAATCGAACCCACAACCTTAAGTAAGTTGTGTAAAGTAGGAAAGGTCTTTAACGTCCAGTCCACCGACTGCCGAAAGTGCTGTCATTTTGTAAGCGAGATAAGAAAATATACAGCAATGCCGAAGGTTGTGTGGCTACATGTAATTGCTGCTTAAATTTTTTATGGTTTTTTTTCTTGCATAAAAAGTGACATCGTGTAGTAAATAAACTTCAGAATAGGAGATTACAAACAGTTAATCATTTTCGCTTCTTTCAAAATGTTGTATGCACGTGTAGTTTTTTTTTTAAAGGGGAAAAAGAAAATGGAATTTCACTTCATGCTCAAGTTGAAGACAAGTTATTTATTACGTAATATATAGATGTCTTCACATGCACATAATTTACATCAATTTTCAAAAGAAATGCATCTTTTACTCGTTATTTTATAATCATTTTTCTTCTTGGAAATTAGTAGAAGCAACCTGAAAAAGAGAAAACACATTAAAAATATAGTTTTACATTTGGACGATCTGACTCATTGTATTAATCGGCTTTAATTTCATGCTCCTAATACTTCACACTTGATCAAATACTTTTGTATTGATTCATATTCATACAGAGTTTACAGATTTTATTTTTATTTTACTCCAACACGTAAAAGTATATGTACAGGGGGTGATTACTTTTTACTTTCCGAACATGTACCATGTAAGGAAAGTATTGTAATCATGAAAAAATTCGACTTCGAGATTTTGGTGTTTTTACACGTTTTGAGGGCTTCTGATTCCATTTATGCTATTTTTACGAGATGTATGTATGTATGTGTGTATGTGTGTGTGTGTGTGTGTGTGTGTGTGTGTGTGTGTGGTGTGTGTGTGTGTGTGTGTGTGTGTGTGTGTGTGTGTGTGTGTGTGTGTGTGTATGTGAGTGAACACGATAGCTCCTAAACGAGGCATTCGATTGAGCTCAAATTGGGTATATATGTTATAAACCACCGTCGCAAGACCGGTATTGATTTTGGTGTGTATAGGACTTATAGTTTTTCTACAGGGCTACGATAAAGATTTCTTTTACATTATGGCCTATGGGGAGAATTTCTTGAAAGTGCGCTAGCGTTTAAACGGTAGATTAGATAGATCTCAAATAAGTATATATGATATAAACCAATGTTGCAAGACCTGTATTGATTTTGGTGTGTATAGGACTTATAGTTTTTCTACAGGGCTACGACAAAGATTTCTTTTACATTATGGCCTATGGGGGGAATTTCTTGAAAGTGCGCTAGCGTTTAAACGGTAGATTCGATTGAGCTCAAATTGGGTATACATGTTATAAACCACCGTTGCAAGACCGGTATTGATTTAGGTGTGTATAGGACTTATAGTTGTTCTACAGGGCTACGACAAAGATTTCTTTTACATTATGGCCTATGGGGGGAAATTCTTGAAAGTGCGCTAGCGTTTAAACGGTAGATTCGATTGAGCTCAAATTGGGTATACATGTTATAAACCACCGTTGCAAGACCGGTATTGATTTCGGTGTGCATAGGACTTATAGTTGTTCTAACAGGCTACGACAAAGATTTCTTTTACATTATGGCCTATGGGGGGAATTTCTTGAAAGTGCGCTAGCGTTTAAACGGTAGATTCGATTGAGCTCAAATTGGGTATACATGTTATAAACCACCATCCTAAGACCGGTATTGATTTCGGTGTGCATAGGACTTATAGTTCTCCTACAGGGCTACGACAAAACTTTCTTTTATGTTATGGCATAATGGCATATGGGGAGAAATTCTTGAAAGTGCGCTAGCGTTTAAACGGTGCATTCGATTGAGTTTCAATTTGGTATATGTTTGAATTATTCATCGATTAAAATTTATTTAAGTGCTTGGTAATGATCTTAATCGTAAGTGTTCGGAAAGTCGAGTGGAGTCACTCCAGATTTTTTTTTATGTTGACACTATTCAGAGTCACGTGTAGCTGGATCTAACAACTTAAATAGCTCCAAACGTAATATAACGACAAATGATTACAAAATTCCTCGAAAAAAATATTTCGTTCCAAAAATCGCCGATAGGGGTTATAGGGTACAAAATTACAAAAACTTGCTGAGGTTTATTCACTACGCCATGCATCCTCTAAGAGCGGCGGTCACGTTGAATGTGGTCGAATTTCTCGACAGGGAAATGAATGTAGTGAATACAGATTAACATTTATCTACAATTTTGTATGCGTTATTTTCCCTTTATTTGTGACACTTTTTTACTTTTTACACAGCCATAAGCACCCCTATATTTAGAAGAATAAATATATAAGTAAATAAAATAAAACACATACAAAAACTGCGTAAAATTTAAAAATCTGGAGTGACTCCACTCGACTTTCCGAACACTTATGATTAAGATCATTACCAAGCATTTAAATAAATTTTAATCGATGAATAATTCAAACATATATACCAAATTGAAACTCAATCGAATGCACCGTTTAAACGCTTGCGCACTTTCAAGAATTTGTCCCCATATGCCATTATGCCATAATATAAAAGACATTTTTGTCGTAGCCCTGTAGAAAAACTATAAGTCTTATACACACTAAAATCAATACCGGTCTTAAGATGGTGATTTATAACATATATACCCAATTTGAGCTCAATCGAAGGTACCGTTTAAACGCTAGCGCACTTTCAAGAATTTTCCCCGATAGGCCATAATGTAAAAGAAATCTTTGTCGTAGCCCTGTGGAAAAACTATAAGTCCTATACACATCCAAATTAATATCGGTCTTAAGATAGCCGTTTATAACATATATACCCAATTTGAGCTCAATCGAATATACCGTTTAAACGCTAGCGCATTTTCAAGAATTTCCCCCCATAGGCCATAATGTAAGAGAAATCTTTGTCGTAGCCCTGTAGAAAAACTATAAGTCCTATACACACCAAAATCAATACCGGTCTTGCGACGGTGGTTTATGACATATATATCCAATTTGAGCTCAATCGAATGCTCCGTTCAGGAGCTATCGTGTTCACTCACATACACACAAACACACATACACACACACACACACATACACACACACACACACATACACACATACATACATACATCTCGTAAAAATAGCATAAATGGATTCAGAAGCCCTCAAAACGTGTAAAAATACCAAAATCTCGAAGTCGAATTTTTTCATGATTACAATACATTCCTACATGGTACATGTTCGGAAAGTAACAAGCTATTTGAAACTAGTGTATAGTGTATAATGTCAAAAATACACAATAAAATATTCGCTCTATCTGCTCTCTATCCTAAGAAAGTCATCATAAATTCTTAGTTAGCATTGTCAATTGCTATTAACGTAGTATTACTTTTATTATCATTATGCAGGGTATTGATAATTAAAATTCTCAGATTCAGAGCGGCATATTATTTAGAATAGTTTATAGATAATTTCTATATATTTTCAGCGCTCTTTTTTGGAAGTAATATAATACCAGAGAAATATAACGGTAAAATCTGCCATTCATCTCCCATGATTGTCTCTCAATTAACGTACTTGAAATGTCACGTTGAAAAACTGTGCAAGTAAACACTCTACTTCCCTTTTCTGACCATAGAATTATGCATACACGGATCACGCATTCCATGTTCTAAATCATGTGATTTTTGATGCAAAAATCTCATTCCATTTTCGACACTATCATGGCTGCCGTCAATGTAAAATGAAACATTAATTGCGTTACTTTAGAAAAACAAATAAGTTCCCAGGAAACTAATTCGATACGAGTAATTTTTGTAGTACTAATTGCTCTAAACGTAATTGAACGTATCATTATAATTTCAGTTACTCTCATTCTGCGCATGCGCATCCCACTGGTATGGCTAGTTTTTAGAGGCAACAAGTTTTCTCCACTTATGATCAATTAAGCCTTACCCCCACCAAAATAATAATAATAATAATAATAATAATAATAATAAATAGAAATCCCCGTAAGGATTTGAAAATTTACTCGTACTTCGACGTTTTGCATATTTGTAAGTCAGTAAACTAATTTGAATAAATTCATTTATTTATTTTTGCCGCGATTGCTTTATTACCACGAGTATAAGAGGAGTTTATGCAATTGGGAATTTTTCTCGAATACATCTTTTCATTATAACATTTGACATTAAATTTTTAATAAAAAAGCAAAAAATCGTTATTAAACTTTCATAAATTAAACACACATTTGCGAAATAAAATTACTTACAATCAGTACGTACAATATCATTCTATTTTTTCCTTCCTCAACTGAGCTGGACTAAGGACTTGATCCTCCATAGGGAGATTCCGGAGGAGAAGGTGGACCCGGAGGTGGTGGAGGACGTTCTCCACCCGGAGGAGGAGGAGGACTTGCACCCGGTGGACCCGGAGGTGGTGGAGGACGTTCTCCACCCGGGGGAGGAGGGCTTGCACCCGGTGGACCCGGAGGCGGTGGAGGACGTTCTCCACCCGGGGGAGGAGGGCTTCCAATGGGTGGACCCGGAGGAGGAGGAGGAGGACTTGCACCCGGTGGACCCGGAGGAGGAGGAGGACTTGCACCCGGTGGACCCGGAGGAGGTTGTCCACCCGGCGGGGGAGGCTGTCCGAAGCCACTTGGATTAGGGAATCCTTGTCCTGAAAATTAGATAAAAGGTACGGGTAAATACAATTAGAGCCAATAGTGTTTTGCATAATTATATTGATGGGCGATACTGTCTACGAAAAATAAAATCTCATAAATATTGCTGAAAATCTGTTTTTAGGCTTGTTTGCTTGTACATTCCGTACAAAAATGAATATCGTTCAAGGGCGTTAAATTTGAACAATTAGGCAAAAGAAAAATACTACCCAAAGAATAAATCAATTAAGGTTCTCGAAACTTTCCTGTGCCTCCAGTTCAGCAAATTTGTAAGTCAGTAAGCTTTCTTTATATAATATAAATTAAAGAAACGCTATTTATTCATTTATTTTATTTGGGATCACTTTACTGACACTAACGTAAGAAACGTTTTGCGATGGGAGATATTTTATATCATGAAAGGAACTAAAATCTACAATCAGATGCTATAAATAAAGTACGAATATTTGAAGTAATTCGCAGAAATAACTCCTAAACGAAATTTCAAAGTTTTTTTTCTTATATGCTATTTTTTAAGATGGCTCTAAATATTTTACTTAAACATTGGTGTTAGTGTTCTTTAATATTTTCTGACAGTAAAATATTTATAAATGATTTGTTCTCTTGCTGCTTCTTTTACTTGCGTTTAAGGTGGAAAATTATGCCTGAAATGATATTTTTATTCTAAATTTAAAACTTTTCCAATTTCGTAAAAAAAAAAGTTAACTGGTTTAGGAGTTCTTATTCAAACGGTATTTCATCCTTATCAGTTGTTAAAATTAATATCCATTTCCGTGCGAAAAATAAAAATTTTAATTACATTTCATTCTTTTTTTTTTTTTTCAAAGCCATGAAACCACACAAAATATTTTCCACGGTATTCTTAAAAAAAAAAAATCGGCACAATCGTATATTTATATCTTTTCTTAAAAGAGTCTCATTGCAAGCTCAAAAATAGTTCCATGTGATTGCTCTAGTGTAGACTGTTATTATTACAGAGCCGCATTATCGTTATTCCTTAGCATTGCTGGCTTACTTGTAAAGTTGCCGTCTCTTGGTACACCGAGGCCCCCCAGAAGAGCCATAGCTACTACTTCGAGTGTTTGGTAAAATGGATCGCAACTAGGTGTGGAAAGGGGATGTGCACTAGAGATGAGACGGGCTCAGCCCGAGCCCGAAAGCCCGAGCCCGAGCCCGGACCCGAACCGGGCTCGGGCTCTGTAATTCACAATTGCGTTCGGGCTCGTGAAAAATTTCTCCTTTGTTGAACATACTCCTTGAAACAGATTTTAAAAAGTGATACATGAGAAAAATAAAAGTACAGTCAACTCCGGTTATAGTGAACCTCTGGGGACCATCAAATTTCGTCCACTATATCCGAAGTTCACTAAGTGTCACTAGACCCAAGTGTCTTCATGATGGATAGAGATACTGTATGTGAATCGGGACTCATGGTTTGCGTTCACTATATCTGGGTTCCTATAACCGGAGTTGACTGTAGTTATTTAAAAAAAATAGCGGCACTGACGCCTAGAAGGTGCGTTAAGCTCTTTAGATATTTCAGAACGGCGGCTTATATTCATTAGTTAGTCATGAGCAGGGGCGTAGCCAGAAATTTTTCATGGGGGGGTTACGACTACTACAACTCATATATATATACTAGCTGCGTACCCGTTCTCCGCACGGTAGGGAACGAAACTTTTTCTTACATGTATAATTCGAATTGATTCCAGTAATGTGGAATCTAAAAATAAACAAAATGATTTGACTCTTGGCGTAAAGTTACTCATTAGTTATTCGTAAAGTTAGTATAAATACTGATCTGAGAACATTGTTAATATTATGAAACAAAAAACTATGTCGGTGTCATTGGCGATCAGAAAAAGAAAAGCGTGACGGTTCCTAAAAATTTCTAACTTTCAAAATGTCTCATTTCTACATCGTACTCTTTTTTAGATTTAAGTTATACCATTAATACCTTAGATACTACATGATGTGAAGAACCGTTTTTTTTAATAATTAAATAGTTGTGTGTACCCGCTCTTCGCAAGGCAAGAAGAGAACATTTTCCTAAAATGTTATCATAACTACTTGTGACAAACAGAATCTCCAAGAAAAAAAAAGTTCAGGTACAGAATTTTCTGTTGAAATTACCGCGGGATATATTAACGCGACGTAGAATTATTTAATGTTTAGTTAGCTGTGATGTAAGATGGCTGTTGAAAAACGAAAAGAAACGAATAGTTTCACGAAATATTTATTAACGCGGTATATTGTGCTTTGATCAATATTGCCCTAGCATATCTAATAACTATTACTAAGAGTATCCTTTACTGATACCAATATATTTTCGTTTTTCCATCTTTAATGTTTAATTTAAAGAAACGGTTTAGATATTTGCCACTAATGTAGTTTTTTATTCTTTGGTGATTCTTTGCAATTTACGCATTAGTATAAACGATAATCATTTCACTTTCTGGCTGCCATTAAAACAGCTCTCCATACATTCTTATGCATAACTCTTGTCAGATTGGCGTATTTAGCACGTAAAATATTTCCTGCGATTCGAAAACGTGTCCCGTTTAAAAATTATATCGAAAATAATGCTGGATAATTCATCGTTGAAAAAACAGCATTCAATTCTTTTTCTGGCAACGTATTATAAAATAGGGAATAATTTCGTGCGTGGCGTATGTTTTGTTTGTGAGCCCGAAATTTTGATTGAGTTTCGAAAGGGGTTTTAATCTCGTGAAATCTAAGTCATTTTGATCTAACATGTGGAAACTCAGTTATTTTAAAGTCATTTTATTTATGTTTTTCAAATGGCAATTTTATTCATTGTTACTGTTTCCCAGACAACCATAGCGGAAGATATCATACCGAAATCTTGAAACAGCTTTTATTAAATTCAAAATCCTTCTTTACATAAAAATTCGTAAAAAATCTCCTAATTTATATTTTTCCTCCGTTCTTCTTTTAAAAGTGGGCGAAATATATGCTCCGTCTTTCGCCGAAATATAAAAAAGTTATGACAGATAGAATGAAAGATGCAACAGTTTTAAAATTACTTTTACGCAAACGTCGTCAAAAGAGAAATTCTTTTTAAAAATTCCCAAAAATCGGCAAAATATGTTACATAGTCAAAACAAACTGTTTTCGAAAGAAAATTTTCTCCTCTATCCGATGATGCAAATATCGTTTTATTGCGAGTGCAATGACCGACGTTATTACGTATTATGCAAGAAAAATCGCTAAAAATCGGACAAAACATAAAATAAAACATTTTCTAATTCGAATTTCGAAAAAATCGCTCCGAGGCGTGTTAGTATCTGTCCTAGTGAAGCCGTATGCAAAATTCGGTGGGTCTGCGACCAACCGTCTCGGCGCAATGCGATCGAGAGACGCGCGCAAGAAGATCGGAGGTCACAAACCTACCTACAAACCTAGCTACATACAATGTTTACTCTCGGATTTTATTATATATAAGACTAGCTGAGTGCCCGTTCTTCGCACGGTAGGAAAAGAATATTTTCCTAAAATAAATACCTGTGCCATAAAAAAAAAAAATACAATTTAGGTAGTCTCTTTTGTTGAAACTATCACGGTATACATTAACGCAACGTAGGATTATACTTTAGTTAGTTGCAAGATGACCGTTGAAAAATGATGAAGAGACCACTTTTAATTTCACGAAACATTTATTAATGTTGTATACTGTGCTTCAATTCATATTAACCTAAAAAATCTAACTAATACTACCTATAGTTGTCTATTACTTATTAAATGTTATTGATCTTCGTTTCCCCCTCTCTAATGCTCAATTTAAATAATCAGTGTAGGAATTTGAAACCAGTGGTGCCTTTTCTACTCTTTGATGATTCTTAGCAATTTATACATTAGCATAAACAATAAACATTATTTATAATGGTTGCCATTAAAACACCTCTCCTTATCTTTTTAAGCATAATTCTTGTCAGATTGGCGCAAATTTAGCACCGCAAATTATTTCATCTCGCCGTGATGGAAAATATCCAAGGTGTACCAATCTAAATATTTAAATCCTCTATGGTTCAGTTTTGTGATAAACATCAAACTGTGTAATCTCGTGGAGATATTTAGAATCGCTCAAATTGCGAATAGGGTGTTAAATTGTGTAGCAGAGTTTAGAATTTCACGCAATTTTTTAATTTATGATGTTACGTTCTGACCATGCTTGTTTAGTCTGGTTATTTATCACAGTTGTTTTCAAACGGATTAATATTGTAACTCACTTGCAACAGAGCTTATTAAAGTTAATTTTGAGATGCTGGTGTGATGCCTAACTAATCAGTATTTCAAATATTTTTCAGAGCTATGTTGCTAATGGCCTAAATTTTGTGGAAGAACTTGTTAAATTTCTGGATTTCCGCCAAAAAAATGTATAATTAATATATGTATACCGCCAAAAGTTGTCAAAACTTGGCGACATTTTGCGCGATTTTTGGAATTCATACTATGGCTGTCGTTAGGCCGATAATGAATACTATGTTTTATGTTAATTAGTATTTTCCCCCCTGTGGCCCCTTTTGAATTTCTCACTATTTTAAAAATTGTAAGTTTCCTTTCGTTGTTATGGTTGCTGAAAAATCATAGTGTTCAAAAATCGTCAAGGGTAGCTCATGCATTAAACAAAATACTTTTAAAATTTCATAATAGTAAATTTTTACGTAGATTTCTAACTCATTTTTAAACTCATGACGGCAAAATTCCTTCATTGTCAGTTGCGATATCTAACATGAATTAGTGAATGCAAGTGGGAAAAGACCAAAACTCACGTTATTTTACTTTTCTACAGCATCTGATAATACAGAAGTTTATTATTTCACTCGTGGTGTAATATTTTGTCTAAGCTTGGAAACCTAATTAAAAGAACCCCTATAATACGTCTCGAAAAGTTGTCCAAACCGAAACTACCCAAACCTATGGGGTTGTTATCTTTGACGCACTTCTCGCTACTTTGGCATATTAATCTGGCTAATTTGGCATTTCGTTAAAGTAAACGTAATTAGTGACAAACTTTAATATTTTACTAGCTGCTTACCCGTTCTCCGCACGGTAGCAGGGCCGGCCCAAGGGGGGTGCGAATGTAGGCGATCGCCTATGGCCCCGCGCTTATAGAGGCCCCGCTCCTGGGCCATTTTATTGCTATCTCATAAGACATGATAGAGAAGAGGCCTTGCTCTTGCGCTTCGCCTGGGGCCCCGCACTCCCCTCGGGCCGTCTCTGACGGTAGGAGACGAATATTTTCCTTACACACATATAATTCGAATTAAACCCAGTTATAGGAATCTCTAATAGTGAAAAATTGCTGGAGTTCTGACGAAAAGCTGACTCCATGAGTGGAAATGTGAGACGATTGCAACATGATGACACAAAAATTGCGTCATTGTCACTGGCGATCAGAAAAGTAAGAACTTTACGGTATGCAGACGAAACGTTTCTCTTTCGAAAAATGCCTTATTTCTACATCATATAGTTCTCTTTTTTAGGTTTAATTTATAGCATTCATACATACCATATGAATAACTTTACATGATGTTGAATACTATTTTATTTTATCTTGCATTTCATAAAGCGTGGACAATGCATTAGCACAGTTATGTTGCAGATGACTTTATTAAATTTTACTCAAATTTAAAAAACCTACACAAAACAATCGATGCACATTGTACGTTCAGAAACCAAAAATGCATCCTGTTTCCGTGAAGATCTTGTCTCTTTCGCAAATGAAAAAATTTGTGACGTAACTTAAGCGGAAAAGCTTATTACCCTTACTGAACTCTTAATGCAGTAGCACACTTGTTACATAAAACTAACGTTGATCTCACTGCCAATTCACACTAAATAAATAACTAATTTCATATTTTATTTTTAACATAGATTAATTGCATAGTGTCAAATTCAATATTAAATAAAATCGGAAATCGTTTCTAGAGCTCTAGGTCTTGTAACTGGAGTAACTGGAAGATATAAGAAAAAATAAATAGAACTTTAACAAAAAAGTAATTTATATGAAATATTCTAAGCACATTGGATCCCGTTATTCGGAGAGATTCCACAAACGCCATGGGAAGAAAGAGCAATTAATTTCATATTGTATTTTGTATTCCTGCAAGCGCCTTTGTTATGTACATGATTGCAATATCATTCTCGTACACGATGCTTATCCTATAGTCTCTGGTGATTTATTTTGGATTTTCATTTCATATTCCTGACCTTTCATACTTTTGAAATTTTGTTGCTTTGCGCATGTGAATAATCGATTATCATTTCGCATTACGGCTACCAATTAAATAGTTTTCCATATCGCTTCTTTCACGTTAACGACGTTAATCTGCCTTTTTCTAGTTAAAAAAAAAACGCCTACAAAATTTCAATGCTTCAATTTAGACACACAGAGGGGTTAGGCAGCACATACGTTAGCGTGTAATGTGCTTCTCCGGATAATCTGACAGCAAAACAGAAGACAATGACGTGAAAATGACGTCACACGCGAAGGAAATATGTTAAAATTCTATTTGTTTCATATTTAATGCGTTTTCACTTTTTTGGGTCTTAAGAGATGTAGAAATGAGTGGTTTCATTTAATTATTAAATTGAACAACTTAAGTGGCAACAATGGATTCCGTTGCTACGGAAACTGTAGCAATGTTAAAAATAGAATATGAAATGATTTACTTATGTTTACTTTGCTAGAACTGCCATTTTGGCGTAATTAACGTCGGCAGTCGATGGCAAATAGCCAAAATGAATCACACATTAATCTTCACAGTAAATGCAATAATTTAAAGGCATTACCAGCTAGTCTAACTGGGTTTTAAAAATATTCTCATTCATCTCAAACAGCATTCGTATTTATAAAGACTTCCTATTTTATTACACCTTGTTTGGCGGGATTAAAAAATATTATCTATTCATACGCTCGTAACACCAACTCATATCAATCGGGGCATAGAATTAGCAATACAAATGATAAAGTTTAATTTTCTGAAATTTGGCGGGTTTCCCTTACTTAAATCAATTTATTTAACTTGATGAAAATCATTTAAAATCGCCTTAATAACTGCATTATTTCTGAACAGAAAATTAAAATTTCAGGCTAAATTCTAGTAAAACCTGCACTTGTTTTTAAAAATACTATTTCTTTACGCTCTCAGTAA
The DNA here is from genome assembly GCA_038373885.1 of Cheiracanthium punctorium. Lineage (NCBI taxonomy): Eukaryota > Metazoa > Arthropoda > Arachnida > Araneae > Cheiracanthiidae > Cheiracanthium > Cheiracanthium punctorium. The sequence goes on from JAWZYV010002220.1 coordinate 127,892, forward strand.
ATTGCCCCAAGCCTAAAATTGTGTGCAAACCACTAGAATTCACTTTCCCAAATCGCCATATAAGCAATTTTTTTTCGCCAAATTATAAGGTTATGCACTTTAGTCTCTGAAATTTACAAATCCTTTTTCTTTTGCGTATAAAAAATATTGAATTCCTGCTCTGATTTCCCGCGCAGACGATATTTTAATTAAAAAATAACCTAGCAAATATTCGAAACAGAAAAAAAGTATTATTCCTTTATTTTTAATGCAAGAGTGTAAATCATTTAATAAATTCGCCAAACATGGCAACCTCGATGCTTATTTCTCACATTTTCACTACAGGGATTACAATCGCGTAGTTGCGGAGAGCAAAAATTAGTGTTTTTGACGGTTTTTTTTATCAATATCTCCTAAACTAATTCGAATTTCGAAATTTAAATTAGCGGAAGACCTTCCTCGGAATTTTTCGAATAAGTGGACACCTCGATTGAAACTCAACTCCCAGCGGTTTCGGAGGAGATGATGCTACACACAGACAGACAGACAGACGCGCACAGATTTTAATAGTATAGAAGAAGATACGTGTGCGTAATAATGCAGTGAAGAATATACATTTTGTACAGCAAAAAATTCCTCATGGGGGGGGGTTATGACCCCCCTAACCCCCCCCCCCGTGGCTACGCCTCTGGTCATGAGATCCGATATTACTTGATAAACATATGGATAAATAAAGAAATAGAAAGTGCATTGAGAGTTTGAAACTCTATTTGTCCTTTAACTTGCACAAACGGCAAAATTCATTGTATTCTATCAATGAGGTAATTGAATTTTTTTTTTTTCTAACTGAAATTCCGGGCTCGGGCTCCGACTTAAATAATATTGCTCGGGCTCGGGCGGGCTCGGATTGAAAGTCCTCGGGCTCGGGCCGGCTCGGGCTTCAAAAAATGAGCCCGAACTCATCTCTAATGTGCACTACGCGCGGTGCTAATGGATGCGTCAAAATTACTTGGCGCCGTAATAGAGATTTGCCCCTGGTTGCCCCTCTTGCTGTGGCATTGAATCAAATACTCGACACTAAGATGTTGGACCATTTATTTATCTTAGAATGGCGGAGATGACGCTGCAGAATGTACCTAAGCCACGAAATTCGTTCGAAATGTACAGAGCAACATAAGTTTAAGGGCCTAACGACTTAATTTTCGATTACATTAATACATTCTTTTATGTGTCAACTAAAGTTGTTGAAATTCAAAATAAAATGAAGGAATCAAAACTTGAAATAAAAAGTAAAAAGCAAAATCATAAAAGTTTTTGTGTTTTGCGTCATCAATTTTTTATAAATCTTAGTGAGTGAAAATCAGCTAACCTGACAAGGTTTGCTAAACATACCCAATAAATATATAATGTCTGATAAAATGGCAGTGTATAAATTAGCAGCAGGCTCACAAGAAGAAAAACTATTAGTCAAAATTTTAAGCACGTTGTCCCATGTGAGCTTTTTCCATGTTAAATAACATATCTTTCACGTTACATGATCCCTTTTCAAGATCTTGGCCCTCCAGAGAAAGAAAAAATCTTGCACTACGAATCTTTTACTAAGCATTCAGTAGAATTTTAATATCCTCTTACGTTTTATTTTGGCTTTTATCTAAATGTGTGTTCGAAATTGTATGATTATTTACCGAGCACAGTGTTCGAAAGCAGGTTACATAAGAAGGAAACAGTTAAACATTGCCGAAAGATTGTGGCCAGATGGAAATACTCAATTCTCGGCAGGGCACTAGCTGGGAACGTATGTCCGACTTAAAACACATATCTTTCAGGCTGCAGCAGGCCAGCAGGCATAGGCGTAGAGTTATATGGGCCCGTGGGGCTCGAGCCCCCCCCCCCCAATAAATTGTGAATAGGGGCTGAGCCCACCCAATAATTTACCACTAAATACAGAAAACTAATTTATACTAACATAAAAAAAAGTATTTCACGCCATTTACAAACGTTTAAAAAACGTTTTCTTTGCTTCTATTTTTAACTTATATAACATGGTAGAAAGATACTAACATGGATACTTACCTTACATAGGTGTAGAATTCTATGGACCCATAGAGCTCGAGCGCCTCCAATAATTGACACTTACACATAGTAAGTCATAGCTGCCAACTACTACGGAATATAATTAACCACTTTTTGTAAACAGTATATTTTAAAATTATTTTTTTCAAAATAGTAACCAGCTCGAGCGCGCAGCACAAAAATTTTGCTATATTTTAAGCCGAAAAATCATGTAGAAAAAGTGGTTAATTCTATTCCGTACTAGTTGGCAGTTAAGAGTAAGTTATATGTACATAAATCAGTGGCGTAGCCAGAAATTTTTTAAGGGGAAGGGGGGTGGTACGACTTCTGCGACTCACATATATGTATACGGTACGGGTGTATGATAAGGGAGTGAGGCATATACATTTTGTATGGCAAAAAATTCCTCATGTGGGGTATAACCCCCCCCCTTGGCTACTCCACTGACGTGAATATATGTGGCCCGGCCCCCCCCAATAATTTTGAAAACTTTACGCTTATGCCAGCAGGGTGTCTGTTATATCTGTGTGACTTGGCTCAGGTTTGCAGTTATGAAGAAGACACGTACATCAAATATATGCGCAATTTGAAGAAAATATAACTTAAGGTTTACTCATGCTAAAAAGAAAAACAATTCAAAACTCTCTCTATTTGCTGTGGTTTGTTAAACTGCAGTATACAACTTTTAGAAGGTTAACTTTTAACAGGTAACTAACTTACATTTTTGAAAAGATTGCGCTTTAACGTTTATCGAAGTTAACTTTTATATTAATTTTGGCCATCTCTGATGGTATGCTTATGAGTAGAATAAAAATAGCATGCTTACCAATCATAATTGTCGAGAGCAGGGTACACAGCAGGAGAGCGGTTAAACCCTGGCGAAACATCGTGACCAGCTGGAGATACTCACTTCTGGGAAAACCTCTTGCCTGGAACGTTATCCGGATCGAAATGTATACCTCTCAGGCTGAAGCAGTGTGCCTTTTATATATGCGTGACCCGTCTCAGATTTCCTTAAGTTATGCAATGTGAAGCATCTAGCTTTTGGTGAATCATTCACACAACAAAAGAAAATTAAATTAAGCATTGCAATACCTGGTTTCTCATTGCTCAACTGCATAATGGAAATTCAATTTTGAAAATAATAGGTCAGTAGAGAAAAATAAATATTCCCATTTCAGATGTGCTCTCCTTGAAAAGAGGTTAAAAATGAGCCTTTATTATATTGTGCAATTGCTCAATGAAGACAAATTTTAATCGAAATAATGTAATAGCAGAAGGGAATTGTTCATTCAATTTAAAAGTAAATCGAACAACAAAATATGTTTTCATAGGATAAAAAATTACATCTCTGCATTTTTTTTGTCTGTGTTCGTTTTGAAATCCTACTTCTTGAATTTTAATTAACCCTTTAACGCGCAGTGTTCCCACTCTGGGAACACAAAACTCTGACGTTTTGACTGTTGCCAGTCACGAAGAATAGATTTGATTTCTATAAAAATAGTTGCGGGGACATAGCTCCACGAGAATCCTTTACTTTTTAGCACGTCATTTCCCGTAAAAAAATTGTCACGATTATTTTTAACAGCCCGCACATCTGCTGAAAAATGGAAGAATGCGACAACAGCTGCATAGATTGCCCAATGCCGAAAAAAGGGCCGTAGTTGCCATTGCTCGACTTAACTACCAGAAAGATAGCGGACGATCGAAACGTTCATCGCGTGCCACAGATCTAGACACCCTTTTTTGACGTAGAAAAAGTGTCTCTAGATCGGTGGCCGCGATGAACGTTTCGATCGTCCGCCATCTTGCTGGTAGTTAAGTCGAGCGATGGCAACGGCTGCCCTTTTTACAGCATTGGGAAAGGGTTGCGCCTCAAAGGGTTAAGAGAGAAAAAAAATAAAACAAAAGGGCCAGATAGTGGATGCTTTTCCATTTCAAGAGATTTGATTACTTTTTTTTGATATTTAGGAGGTTTAACTAGATTCGATTAATGAAAATTACGATAATTCAACATGTATTTAAATGCATTATGTCTATACATGTGCCTGTATTAATCAGCATGCGATAAGTACAGCCCTATGGAGGTTATAGAGCAGAGGCGTGTACAAGGGGGCTTCTACCCCTCCTTGACGCAAAGTCCATACATTTTTTGACACAAAGTCATACATTTTTTTATTTTTTACAAAATGATTATGCCTTTTACAATAAAGATTATGTGTATAACCCCCTTTCTTGAAGGTAGTCTGCGTACGCTACTGCTATGTAGTATGATCGCTGTCTTAAAGCCATGCAAATTTTCGTAAATATTTTCTCCAGTGATGAGGGATGGTATCTTGTGGTGAATATCTTGAGGTGTTTCAGGGTGGGCCGAAGGCCCAGATCAGTCATGATCATTCTTGAGGTAAAGCATAAGCAGAGCGGCCAGGGACGAGGAGCGAAAATGAACAGAATGGCCTTGGGCCGTTTCCTGTTAGGAGCCTCGGATGGATCATAGTCCGGGTAGGATGCTATGATTTCATGGGGCAAGTTGTTGAGCCGGCTGTAATATCTCACAGCGGTCTTGTAAATGAATTGTCTGAGGGTTGTTATTCGTAAGTCCTTCCGGATGACATCATTGTGAACAAGAGGGTGTTCTCGATGGATGGAGCGTAGAATGGCATTTTGTTTTTGTTCAAGACGGTCTATGTTCGATTTTGCGGCATAGGCCCAGATAGGAGAGCATACGTCGCCGTAGGCCTTATGAACGATTTGTAGAGTAGGGTCTTGTTTCCAACGAATAGATGTCTGCTTCTTATGAGTGGGGAAAGCTTCATGAAGGCTGCAGCCATTTTTCCGCAAGCGTTGTGTGAGTGTTGTTTCCAACACTGGGTCCGGTCAATGGTGATGCCTAGATACTTAACTTGTCGTTCCCAGTCCACAGGGAAACCATTAACCCTTTGAGGCGCAACCCTTTCCCAATGCTGAATAAAGGGCAGCCGTTGCCATCGCTCGACTTAACTACCAGAAAGATGGTGGACGATCGAAACGTTCATCGCGTGCCATAAATCTAGAGATCCACACATCAGAGACCCTGACGCACAGCCAGCTGCGTCACAAAAGGGTCTCTAGATCTGTGTCACGCGATGAACGTTTCGATCGTCCGCCATCTTGCTGGTAGTTAAGTCGAGCGATGGCAACGGCTGCCCTTTTTTCAGCATTGGGAAAGGGTTGCGCCTCAAAGGGTTAAGAGAGAAAAAAAATAAAACAAAAGGGCCAGATAGTGGATGCTTTTCCATTTCAAGAGATTTGATTACTTTTTTTCTGATATTTAGGAGGTTTAACTAGATTCGATTAATGAAAATTACGATAATTCAACATGTATTTAAATGCATTATGTCTATACATGTGCCTGTATTAATCAGCACGCGATAAGTACAGCCCTATGGAGGTTATAGAGCAGAGGCGTGTACAAGGGGGCTTCTACTCCTCCTTGACACAAAGTCCGTACTTTTTTTGACACAAAGTCATACATTTTTTTATTTTTTACAAAATGATTATGCCTTTTACCATAAAGATTATGTGTATAACCCCCTTTCTTGAAGGTAGTCTGCGTACGCTACTGCTATGTAGTATGATCACTGTCTTAAAGCCATGCAAATTTTCGTAAATGAGTGATGAGGGTGATTCAGTGATGAGGGATGGTATCTTGTGGTGAATATCTTGAGGTGTTCATAGATCTTTTAAGGACTAGATAGGAAATCGCCATGCTTTGCTTCGACCACCAGGTCATGTGATTCGTAATCCCCACCCTCGAGTTGAGGACTGGGTTAATTGGCGGTAAAGCCTCTTTGCCTAGTTTGAGTGACAGCTTGTTCAGCAAATAGCTTTCAAGGCTTTCAACCTTGCTGGTATGATTGATGGCGATTACGTGCGTTTGAGTTCGCAGAGCCAGCTGAGGCCCAGATCAGTCATAATCATTCTTGAGGTAAAGCATAAGCAGAGCGGCCAGGGACGAGGAGCGAAAGTGAACAGAAGGGCCTTCGGCCGTTTCCTGTTAGGAGCCTCGGATGGATCATAGTCCGGTTAGGATGCTATGATTTCATTGGGCAAGTTTTTGAGCCGGCTGTAATATCTCACAGCGGTCTTGTAAATGAATTGTCTGAGGGTTGTTATTCGTAAGTCCTTCCGGATGACATCATTGTGAACAAGAGGGTGTCCTCGATGGATGGAGCGTAGAATGGCATTTTGTTTTTGTTCAAGACGGTCTATGTTCGATTTTGCGGCATAGGCCCAGATAGGAGAGCATACGTCGCCGATTATGAACGATTTGTAGAGTAGGGTCTTGTTTCCAACGGATAGATGTCTGCTTCTTATGAGTGGGGAAAGCTTCATGAAGGCTGCAGCCATTTTTCCGCAAGCGTTGTGTGAATGTTGTTTCCAACACAGGGTCCGGTCAATGGTGATGCCTAGATACTTAACTTGTCGTTCCCAGTCCACAGGGAAACCATTAACCCTTTGAGGCGCAACCCTTTCCCAATGCTGAAAAAAGGGCAGCCGTTGCCATCGCTCGACTTAACTACCAGCAAGATGGCGGACGATCGAAACGTTCATCGCGTGCCACAAATCTAGAGATCCACAGATCAGAGACCCTGACGCACAGCCAGCTGCGTCACAAAAGGGTCTCTAGATCTGTGGCACGCGATGAACGTTTCGATCGTCCGCCATCTTGCTGGTAGTTAAGTCGAGCGATGGCAACGGCTGCCCTTTTTTCAGCATTGGGCAATCTTTCCAGCTGTTCTCGCGCTCTTCCATTTTTCAGCAGATGTCAGTGCTGTTAAAAAGAATCGTGACCATTTTTTTTCGGGAAATGACGTGCTAAAAAGTAAAGGAATCTGGTGGAGCTATGTCGCCCGCAACTGTTTTTATAGAAATCAAATCTCTTCTTCGTGACTGGCAACAGTCAAAACGTCAGAGTTTGGTGTTTCCAGAGCGGGATCACTGCGCCTTAAAGGGTTAATTTGGATCCTGGGGGAGGGTGACGCATAGATAAGTAGAGAGCTTGGCATTAAGGGACATTTAGAAGGAGCTTCCATCTAGAGATCCAGTTGGATATGAGATCCATATGTGTTTGCATGTTGCTGACGAGGGCTTGTCCCGTGGTGGCATGCCCTACAATGGCAGCATCGTCGGCGTACACGGCTAGTGTGTTAGCAGTACTGGTAGGGATGTCGTTTATAAAAACGTTGAAGAGCGTGGGTCCCAGGATGGACCCTTGGGGCACACCGCTAGTGATGGGATAAATATCAGATATGGTTTCACGTACCCGGACCTGGAACTTCCGGTGCACAAGATAATGGTTAATTAGGTGGATCAGAGCATCAGGAAACTTGAGCTGAATCAATTTGTAGATTATGCCAATATGCCATACCTTGTCAAAGGCTTTTTGAAGATCAAGGAGAAGGATGGCGGTGTGATTTTTACACAGGAAGTTGGAAGCCAGGGTTTTCACGACCCGGTGAAGTTGATGGACGGTGGAGTGTCCGGGACGGAAGCTGAACTGTTCAGGGAGCATGATGTGGTTAGCGTAGTTTTGTTCATTCAGTCTGTTGTGTATAATGCGTTCCGGAATCTTGCTAAGGCAGCTTAGAAGGCTGATCGGACGGTAGGCGCTAGGGTATGTTAAGTCCAGACCAGGCTTTGGGATGGGTACCACACTAGCCAGCTTCTATGCCTTGGGGTAGTATCCGGTTCTTAGAATGGCGTTAATGATTCGAGTCAGTTCAAACACCATGCTCAAAGGAAGATTCTTCAGCATTTCATTTGAAATAGTGTCTGGGCCAGGTTTTTTATTCTTTTTAGTTTTGAGGATAATGTTAATGACTTCCGTTGGGACAGTCGGCTGAATGCAGTGTCTGGGAGGCTGCAGAAGAAAGTGGTAAACGGTGCGGTTAACATGCATGTCCCAGTCAGGGGCGCGGTTCACCTCATTAGAGAATTGTTTTTCATAGTTGGAGGCAATCAGGTTAGCTTTTTGGGAGTTTTGGAGGTAAAAATTTACCATGAGCCTTGAGGGGCGGCATATCGTGAGCTTTGCCAGTAATGCGGCGAACGGCTTGCCAGATCTTTCCGTCTTCAGGAGGGTTTGTGATAAACTGTTCCCACTGCTCTTTGCGAAACTGGCTAATGGCAGTTCTGACTGAGGAGCAAAGACTGTGGTAGATGGAGTTGTCTGCAGGATTTCTGGAGTGGTGGAAGGTTTTTATGGCGCAGTTCCGGTTACGAATGAGGGCACGGATGCGCAGAGGCAGCTTGCAATTCAACCGCAGAGGAGCCTGGGACGAGCTGAGCTTGTGGGCAGTTTGAAGGTTCTCAGTCATTCTCGCAATAGCATCATCAATGTCTGAGGGGGTGGAAATGTTTCTGAGATATTCAGTAAATTAGCACCAGTCAGTCTTTAAGACGAGGCGATCACTGGAGCGCTCGTGTAGCGAGCAGATATCGAAAACCACAGGAAAGTGATCAGATGTGAAGGACTGGAGAACAGAGCATGGAGGAGCAATGGCAAAGTTCTTGGTAATGGCCACGTCCAATGTTGTGTACACCAGATTGCCATTGTAATTAGCAACGTGCGTCGGGCTGGCTGGGAAGGAGAGTTTCAGCTTCTCGCTTAGCAGAAGCTTTAGGAGAGCAACGCCATGGGTGCAGTTGTGGTTCCCGTTCCATGCATAGTGATTTGAGTTGAGGTCACCAGCGATGAAGTTCTTGGGACACCTTTTAAGGAGAGTTTTGACATCCTTGACAGGGAAGGGAGCATTGCATCTGACGTAAACAGAAGAAATCATGATGTTTTCGTTAGCACCATGGACGAGAATGGAAGTGGATTCCAATGACTCGAGACTAAGGTCCGTGATATGTGAATTATTGTTTATCAGAAAGGTATTTTTATTTTTATTTTTGTACTTAAGATATTTTCTAATATTTGTATCTTTCACCAGAAATTTTAAATAGTTTTACTTTGTGAAAGTAAAACAATGATGACGCCATCCTAAAATCCCACCTCAAGATAAAGAACCACATGATTTCTACTTCTCATCACTGGAGATAAAGCTTTTATGCTACGGCGCTCCATGAAAACCAAAACTTCAGTCAGTCAGTCAGCCATCCTAAAATACTTAGTGATGACGTAAAAGCTTTTGTTATCAGGCCTTCTACACCTAGGAGGTGTTGATCTAACGCGCATTCACGTTACATCTGGAGAAAATCGACCAAAAGTCCGGACAGTTAGATCGACGGCCGCTCGACGGGGTCCAAACCCGTTATCTTTACACTTCGGCCGTCTACTATTTTGAGTGTATTATCCACTCGGCCATGGTGGCGCATACCTTCTTTGTACAGCTACGAAAATCGAAAAGTTTGTTTATGTTACGTAACCATATTTGCTACGTTAACAATTTTTAATAAATTCTAATTTTTAAACAAAGATGAAGTCCTCGTTATGATTATTCATATGCTATGGTAACATGCTCCAAAATTCGTCACGAATGTCTCCTTTTAACTTAAAGGAACCGTCGATTGTCAAATATGGCGCATTAATTCTTCCCGAAAACGACATCGCAGACTCTGCACCTCAGTCCAGCCTTTCCTACAATTTAACCTTTTAGTGCGTAGTTCTGCACATTTGCAAAGATGCATATAAAAAAAAAACACCCTTTCAAAAAGTTTTCTATTGCAAGTCATTTCATCATAAAGTGTTGTTCTTCATAATAAGTAGATTATGTATTATATAATAACAAGTTCTAATGTTTCTTATCAGTTGTATGCTTTATCAAAAATCAATCAGTTACTCACAAAATTAATATAGGAAATTTTTCTCATACTCGAATACTTTTCTCAGTGGAAGTACTAACTATTGGTATTTCTAGAAAAATACGCGCATTGGAGGGTTAAAGCAACTGCTTTAACCCATTCGTGCCCAGTTATTTTTGCGACTTTCTTCGATTTTTGCCAATACCAGAAATAATAGCTAAATTTCTGATGTCAACTTCTTGGACAAGGGATGATTTCTTTTAAAATCATTATGTATAAAAATTGAAATGTTAACATCCTACTGGGTCATGTTATAATATTTTGTGGAGTTGAGGTTCAATATTCGTGAATAAAGGCTAGGAAAAATAAATAACCTTTTCGAATGATAGCGAAAATGCCGTCCCAAAAAAGGGACGCTAGGCATAAATGGGCTAACCCTGTCGTCACTGATAAATGTTGGCGGCAACTGGAAAATCATTTTGATTAAATGGAATGAGTAATTGTCTCTCTTGCAATTTCCGCAGCTATGCGTAACAAAAGTTTTTCTTTTTCTATTACATTCATCAGCACGAATGTCATTGATAATGGCTTTTAATTTCACAGTAAAAATATATGAAAAAGATATTTTTTGTGAACCATCATTATGTGACACGAATTTTTTAAAATTGTGACAGTGGTTTTTAGGCATTTGTGTTTACTAGATTCGAAATAAAAAATTTTCATGGTATCTTAGTAATGAGGTATCTTACTAACTACACTTTAACCATTTGACTGCTATGCAGCGCTATTGCGCTTTTGGAATGTACACCCTCCAAAAGAAGCATTCGAGCAAGAGAGAAATTTCCTACGTTGGTTTCGTATATTAAAAATTATTTTTCATAGAATATGAGTTAGGGTATGCATGAATATGACATTCCATATTTCTATTAAGTTGTGCGTTTTTCGAAAACTGAATTATTTTTCGCAAATCTAAAATAGGAAATTTCTCTCTTTCTCGAATACTTTTATTGGAGGGTGTATGAGGATTTTGATGCATAGCAGTAAAACGGTTAAGGTATCTGCCTATGTGCGGAGGACTTTTTTTTAATTTAAAATGCAAAATTTTGATGTAGTTTATGCATTTTTATCTGAAAGGGCATAAAACATGACAGAAAAAATAATTTATTTTACAAAATTTTCATATTTTTTTTTAAAATTGCATTTTAAAGAAAATTTTAACAAAATTTCATAGTTGCGCCAACTGCTGTATACTACATTCTTCTCAATATATTCATCATTTCCTTCACACAGCATACTCCTATAACATTTTTATGTGTTTTGTATCAAAAGTTTTATTGTATTTTAAAAATTCACTGACGTATTGCCAATTATGTACAAAAACGTTGAAATTTTGAGAAAAAAATTAATTTTTCGTCTAAAAATGCCTGCAAATGTATTAATTTCATGCGTACAACTTAACTTTTGCTAAAATACACACTTTAATACCAATAGAATGTTTATGTAAAATTTCATTAAGATATCTTTAAAAATTTTAGAGTAGTTACAGTTATCGTGATGCAAGGTAACAAAAAACACACTTTTCCAGAAAACATATTTAAGATTTTATTTTAACACTGATGTTCAACCAGAAGTCACATTCAAACAGCTGTATCTTCCTTTCTATTTATTGTAGAAACACAAGTAAAACAACTTTGGAATCTTAAGAATGTGCTCTTTGAAATATGCTGTTAATAAAAAAATGATTTTTTCCCCTCAAAAATGTCTTTTTAGGAGTAGGCAGATACCTTAAAAGAATTTCAGAGAAGGAGATCTCAGTAACAGGTGTAAGCCAGTGCTTTCATACAATGCGCTTTGTGCTTTAAAAATTTGACGTAATAAGACAAAATGGCAACAAATTTTCCAACGTCATGCTAAGGTGTACTAATTGTTAAAGGAAATACGGTATATTAATTTGTCTGGAACAAGTACTTTGGAAATAAAAGTTCTGTCAAAAATGAGATGCAGGACAAAAGCCACCCAGACACCAGAATGTAAAATGCCCCTGATATATCATCGAGGTGTATTTTCACCGCTGTTTCTGATACGTCAGATTCTAGAGTCTTCCTTTGTAGTTCAGCCAGGAAGTCTCCATGGCCTAAGTTCATTTCTAAAATTCCCGAAGGAAGGATTCGATGAACGACCACATTCAAACGATCCGGACAGCAGAAATTTCTCGAGAACGGAATACCAAGTAGCGCTATAGAAAAAGAGTCTTCCGATATGAAGTAGTCGTTTGCGTAGGAATACATCCCATGCGATCCTCCGACGAAAGCCTTACTGGGTGCACTCTCATGGAACGCTTCGTAAACGTCTCCACTTTCCACTTTGTTGCGATCCAGGCAGTCCCCTATGGCTCTCCAGTGTCGTCCTGGGATTCCAGGAAATATCCTAACAGGTAGCTGCCCCTGAACGTGAAGCACTTAAAAGATTTGTCGGTCGATGCTACGGACAAGTCGGATATGTCTCGGATTCCACTGAGAGTGGGAAATGACAAGAAAGACAGTAGTACAGCTTTGTAGCTATAGCTGAGAATCATCATACCCAGTACCCATGCGAGGGTAAGTATCCTGAGTGAGTTTGTTTTCATCCTGAAATCGAGCGCCTGTTCAAAGATGCTTCCTGCGGTCATCAGCACCACCAACGCCCCCTAGAGAGGAAAGCCGCGGCGCTTACTTGTGACGTCACAGCGAGTAGGTAAAGCAAAGCGTTTCCATTGGGTTTCTCCTCTTTGCCGCGGCGTGGGAGAGAGGAGAAACCCAATGGAAACGCTTTGCTTTACCTACTAGGTGTGACGTCACAAGTAAGCGCCACGGCTTTCCTCTCTAGGGGGCGTTGGCACCACTCTCTGAAGACATATCTTCCTCTTCACAAAGACGTAGAAAAGAAGAGCGACCGCTGCGAAGAGTAGCGAGAGGATGATCCGAACCTGGTAGGAGAACGGGCAGAATATGGCCAAGTTCTTGGACACTGGTTGTGGCCTGTCCGTCATAAACGTAATTCTACTCAGGCTGCGGGGAAAACTAAAATTCATCGCTTCGTATCTCTCTTGTGTAATGAATGGCCCATTCATGCCTAGATCAGCTTCGGAACGGACGATCATTCCAAGCATTCCAGTCCAGTTCCCATCCGGCTGCCTGGTACCGTATGCTCCGTCAGATGGCGTGAGTATCTCGTACTGGACTTGAAGACGTTTAGAAAGAAGACGTATAAGTTCAGCATCTCGGACATAAATCGTACTTCCGTCTTTATCCACTATGCTATTTTGCGGTAATCTTGGCGCGGTTAAAGTGACAAATTTAAGTACTTTTGGCCCATGATTTTCCATAGTTTCTGATGATTTCTTTAGCACTATAATTTATTTTATACTGCGGTTACATAAAGTTTAATTGAAATTTATAAATCTTCTGCAGTCTTGTGTTCCTTATCATATATTTCTTTCTTCCATGTAGGAAATTTTGTGGTTAAGGTGTTTTTTGTTTTCCTTTATTTTATACATTTAATTTTTCATTTTTGATATGAAAACGAAAGTTAATAATTGTGCTGATTCAATGATAAAAAAGCTGTATTTTCAGAAATAAAAAGATTAAGATGCTTTTCATTTATAAATTTGATTTTTTATGTTGAGCAAACAATCAGAAAGTACCGAAATGAATTCTAATCGGAATATATGACGGGATATTATTCATTTGTCTTGTATAATTATATATTTAAAATGATGAATGTATATAAATTCTTAAAATTGCCCTTTTTAACACAACACTTTAAAACCCACAATGTACCTAGACGCCCGGCATAAAGTGTATCCCGTATCTCCCAGAGAAGACTGAGAAAAAAATGACATCCCCCCTCTCCTTTCTGCACATGTTAATTGGCTTCTCTTTTAGAGTTGGGGGAAGGTTGGCTTCTATTCATACGACCAAAAGCAATTCGTCAGTGTCAGCGATAAACCCCCTCCCTCTCTGCTCTCTTCTCAATTACCGGGGGATAATTCCAACAATGAACTATTCTTCGCATTTCACGTGTACATGGAAAAGGCGAGAGCAGCTTGGTTTCTGATCGTCCTTAAAAGAAGCCGAAATTTCTCAAAGGGGGGATGAAATTTCGGGCGCATCTTCGGGACTCTGAGGTTTTGAAAATATCTGTAACCTGGGAATGAAAGGGTTAAATCGGAAAACATAGAATTATGCACCTTAATAATAAATTCCAATTTCATTTTGTTCTTCTACTAATGCCAACAGAGCTTAATATAACAAACGCTTCTGTGTGTCCCTGCATATTTGTGCTACGTTTAGTATTTTAACTGGAGAACATGTGATTATACACCTTAATAATAAATGTCAATTTTGTTTTGTCCTTGTACTAACGTCAACATAATATACTGGAAAACTTTTGGGTATCCCTGTATGTGAGTGTTACGTTTACCGTTTTAAATGGCGAACTCGTAAGAAAACGAAAATCTTTTGGGTATCCCTGTATACTAACGCGACGTTACCATTCTGGGTGGCAAACATGTAATGGTACATGTACAAATCAATAATAAGTAGGCTAATTAATTCCTTTTTTTTTCGTCAATAATTGATCGGGACATTTCGGAACTATTTTGCGTGTTCCGGAATATGAATGGTACGTTTATCTTTTCCAATAGCGAGAATGGAATAATACTCCTCAAAAGCAAATGTTAATTTGATCTGTCCTACTACTACTGCTAATAGTCTTAGCTTATCGGAAATCTTTCTGGTTTCCCTGTATATTCACGGTAGATTTACCTACAAATGGCGGAGGACTCGGAAAAAATATTGGAAATTGTTCCATAAGCAATGTGTAGGATAGGATGGTTCTGTTTAAAGGTAGTATTAAGAGCGTTGGAGAATTGTTTCAAAATGTATGCGTGGAACATGATTTTTGTTGCTTTCCGAATACACTAGGTGAATAGGGAAAAAATTCCGAAAGGAAAATAATCGAACGAATGACAACCAAAAAAACAACCTGAAACTCCCTTCGAAAAACATGTTAGAAAAGAGAAATCCCTACATAATCTCCATAGGAATTTAACCCAGCGGAAGTTTAAATCAGAATCTCAGAGGTTCATTTCACCATTTGGGAAATGCTGCTCTCTCTTCGCATGGAAAATAAATAGTGAGATTTGTTGAAGAATTAACAAACGGTGTCGACGGCATTCATACAGTAATTTGCAATTTGTCTATCCAAATTTTATATCTATTTTTAATTGTTGTTCCTATAAGAAAGTATTTTAAGCGAGGAACTTAAAGGTGGAACATCAGGGAAAGTTTTTAAACGCGGTCTATTGTTTCATTTTATAAGCAGACGATTTTTTTGAAGTGTTTGGAAATATTGGGAGTAGAGAAAACAAATTTTATAAATACGTACTTACGTCATAAATGGATTAAAGGTGTTCTAAAATGGATGTGAGAGATTGGAGTGAGGTTTCACAGACGCAACCTATCGCAGTTGGAATGCACGAGATGATTATGTTTCGATGCTATTTCATGTAGGGAATGTGAGATCCTTTCTCTTCATTATCATTGGTTCGAATGTTTTAATAATTTAGCGTTTTACTTTAGAGAGGATTTTGAGGATATTCAGATAGTTCGAGGCTAAACTTGATCAAAGCCGATTGCATGTTATCATCAATGATGCGACGGATAACAATAACACGCGAGCAGAGATCTAGTTCAGCCTCGAACAATCACTCTAAAGACCCCATTGTATGGAGCGTTTGTTTTCTTGAATCTGCCCAAGGGTAGTTCCGATTACTGGGCTTGCAAATCCCAATCTCCTCCACAGTAATCAGCACGAAAAATCATATACGAAGTGTGACGATTATGGAGGATTTTCCATCGCTATGAAAACATCGATGATCTTATATTGACCTCTACTTAGAGAATCACGATTAGTTAAGGGTTACTAAAAAAGAGAAATCATTCAAAACGGATTGATTATGAGACACCTTCCAATGTTAATGGAAACATTCTTACTTCCTGGTACGAAGTAAAAGAAGTATTGTGATTTTGAAAAGTTTTGTAATTTGGGATTTTGACCATTCTAAATTTACTTTGAGTTTATACGTGACGCCTCAACGTACTAGGTATTTATGAACCTACTTTTGCATATGTACGACCCACTTTGACTGTGAATCCGACTAGTTTTGCGTAAAAAAAAACAAAACAAAACAAAAACCGCCCACTTTCTCTTTATTTGACAGTCGTTCGTCGTAGAGCAAAGTTATAAACACCATTCGTTTGCAAATCCCGTATACTTTAATTTACTATTAATTTAATTTGCACAAGAGGCTGCCTTCATATTTAAAATTCTACATCAACTACGTTTTTCTCAATGGCAGCATTCTATTTTGGAAAAAAAAACACACTCAAAATACTGGTGTTAAACGATAAAATAAATAAAAACTTTGTGAAAAAACATTCATAAAATGTTACTTATAACACGATACGATCGTTTCGACCAAAAGTTCTTTCGGTCTTTATCAGTCAAAGCCCTTTGTCTTCACTAAACAGATAACACGATACGATCGTTTCGACCAAAGTTTTCTGTTCCTTCTGTTTAGTGAGACGAAGGGCTTTGACTGATGAAGACCGAAATAATTTTTGGTCGAAACGATCGAATCGTGTTATAAGTAACATTTTATGTGTGTTTTTTCACAAAGTTTTTATTTATTAGCGCCAGAGTGCTATTAATTTCAACTTTGCTTTCTATGTAGACACGATTTTGGTACAATTTTCGCGTCGTGTCACTTTTGAAATGTGTTTGCAGGATAATGTGGAGGGGGAGGTGGCGTAAATAAAATGAAAGTCGCACAAGGTTTGCCATTTTTGATAAATGATCGCTAAACTGGGTGCCAAAACGCGACAATTTATTATAAATATATTTTGAGTATAGTTAGAAAACGCCTGGCGAATATTGTAAAATAGTTTTAGTGGGCGATTTAAATATAGATTTTAATTCCGAAGAAGTGTTTTATAGAACAGTGAAGACAAATACGGTACACATCATAGATTATGATACACTAATGGTATTTATAAAGGTGAAGTGTAATTTGACTATGCCTGGCGAAAATTGTTAAACAGTTTTGGTAGGCGATTTTAATATAGATTTCTATTCCAAAGAAGTGTTTTATGGAACAAAGAAGGAAAACACGATACTCCCATGGATTATGATGCTCACTCCAAAAAGTATTTAAAATGTCTACGAGATATAATTGGAATATGCGTATAGTTCGAATATGCCAGGTAAAGATTTTAAAACAGTATCAGTATGAGATTTTAAGATAGATTCGGATTCCAAAGATGTGCTTTATGGTTCAAGAAAGAGTTGATTCCTATTTTAACGGCCCTACTTTCGCCAACCTAAAAATTCCCCGCACTTTGGCGAGCTTTGAAGTCATGGGTCTTTAGGAATTATGCACAAGTTTCAACGCTCCCTAAACAACTACATGAAAACTAAAGTGAACAAATTAGTGATAAACGCACTACTTAAGGAATTTGAAGACACTTAATTATTAAAACAACATTAATTGGCAACCCAAAATAATTAAAAATGTAACGGAATGCTGTATTTACAGGTTGTTCCAAATCGCCATTTTAATTCTAAATTACGATTGCCACATAAATACACAAAATCTTCATGGTTACTGTAAATGTTTAATGATTGCCACCTTGGCGAGAGTTGAGGCGTTAAAGTAGGAATTAACCCAAGAAGGCAAACACGGCACACTCATGGATTAGGATGCACATTCGAAACAATATTTAAAACGGTGAAGTATAGATGTAATATACTTGGCGAAGATTGTAAAATAGTTTTAACAGGTGATTTTAAGATTGATTTCGTTTCCAAAGGTGGGTTTTATAAAAAAGGAAGAAAAATACTGCCCACTCATGAGTAATGATACACTTTCCAACCTAATGGAATAAGGAAGAAAAATAGGGACTACGCATAAATTATGATTGTCTTTTAATATATAGCACTTGGGTGCGTATTTAAAATCTGAAAGCGCTTCAGTTTTCTTCATTTTTTTTTAAAAATTCTATTTTGACTTCATTAAAAGAAAGAAAACCTTCAAATTATTCTAAATATTAATTTTAACCACTCTTCCATGATAATTTCCGAAGATATTGTGAATTTTTTTTACACGATTTTAAGGGACTTTCTGCAAATTGAAAAACGCTATTTGAAGGTTCCCAACTTTTCGCCTTTAGTTAATTTTGCTCGTGATTGTTAAAAGCAATAAATATTATTGGTACTCGGTACTCAGGTCCGGACTGGGAGGGTAGGGGCCCGCCCGTCTCAAGAGAAGGGGGGGGCGGGTTATTGTGCAACCGATAAATAATAGGATGTGTTAACTTTCGGGGTATGGGGGTAAGGTATATGGTGTTATTATTAATTAATTATGATTGAAATTAATGCATTAATAAAATATTGATCTATTAATTAATATGCGTCATTCATATTAATTAATCCCTTGTTCATTCGGGAACCCTCACTCAAAAAATTTTGAGAACTACATTTAAAATGAAGTGTTTTGAAGCCTTCTGGGGCACAATTACAAATGCAAAAAAAATTTATGTGTCAAACTTCATCAGTGTAGCACTTTTTAAAAAAATTTTCTTTCTTTTTTCTGCTTGGGGGCCCACCCGTCTGCAGACATTCGAACACCCTGGCCAGTCCGGACCTGCTACTACTTACGTATTATCCCGGCGGTCCGCCAAGACGAGCAATTTTTCTCCAAGATAAATGCCGGACACATGACATTATGGATGGTTTAGAATACGATTGGCAACAGTTTGCCAGCACATTTGACGACAAAATAGTTTGTCGGGAATGACCGCCGGCATGATATGTACCATATAGGGGAAATACTGTTCCTAGTCTTAAAGTTTTTTGTACTGAGAATATCAGAGGAATAGAGAATTACAATGTTACATACTTATGTAATTCATATAACTCAAAACGATTAGCCGCACAATATCGAAATTTTGTACTTAGATCTACTTGTGTATCTTTTTTACTTCCTTGTGTTAAATTATTAAAGTTAGTATTTTTTGCTAGTTATATTAGTACTGGAGTTTTAGTCTTTAAGATGCCTTGTTGTCACATTAACACTGCATCCTGAGAGAAAGAGAGAAGGAAAAAAAAAAAAAGTCTTTACACCAGAATTTTACATTTTCTTGTTTTCTATTTGAAGATAGATGGCAGCACTAAACAATTTTTGTACAGCCGTGATTGTGAATAAGTGCGTAGAGGGAGCAGGTTCCTACTAGCGTGCGTTCCTACGATGCTTCTAACTCCAATGATTGCGAATACGGTAAGAGTCTCGATAATTCGAGGTGGATCCCTAGTAGCACCAGGGGCGAGGCGTGAATATATGCCATGGTCATCGCTGCTTACAGATTTATCCCCCTCTCCCCTCTTCTATATTCTCCCGAAATTTTCGCGCTATTTGATTGGCCAAGGAACTGCGCGCGTCATCGGAAGAGATGCTCTGTTATGAGCGCATCTCTTTTCCGGTCGGGACGATTTCCTTTATGACCAAAAGATGGCAGCAGTAAGAATCTTGTATAAACGGAGGTTTCTCTGCGAAACCAAACAAGAAAATAATAAAATTACCTTATAAGCCATTTCTTTGAAAAAAAAGAAGATTATTCTATTGCGAAAATTTATAAAATTGGGTTTTTAAATACGCTGAATTCAAGTTCAAAACTCTTCGCATTTTTCAGAAACCTGCTACTCATCTGCGCATCGTGCGCGGACTGAAGGCTTCGCCCCTGAGTAGCACAATCAGTCCAAAAGACGTTTAAAACACGTTTTTTAACGTTAAAAAAACGTGTTTCCAACGTAATTTGAACGTTTTTTGAACTATTTGTGTTACTAGGCATGGGACCAGGCTATCCTCGAACTATAGAAAACTCGAATTATCAAAATCATAAAATTTAATAAACAAATAAATGTTTCTGGATTAAGGATGATTGACTGCATTAGGTTTCTAAGTCTATAGGAGGAATGCCCTCCGTAGAAGACTTTCTAAGGGTTTCTAGCCCCGTATTTACGCGAGTAAACAAATAAATGAAAAAAAAAAGCAATTTTTTAAATTCGAACGCATATTTAAATGAAAACTATTATTGTATTACTGATGATTTGAACAGGTTAATTATATCGGAATGTAATAGTCATATGTTATTACTTTCCGAACATGTACCATGTAAGGAAAGTATTGTAATCATGAAAAAATTCGACTTCGAGATTTTGGTGTTTTTACACGTTTTGAGGGCTTCTGAATCCATTTGTGCTATTTTAACGAGATGTATGTATGTATGTGTGTGTGTGTGTGTGTGGTGTGTGTGTGTGTTTGTGTGTGTGTGTGTATGTGAGTGAACACGATAGCTCCTGAACGGAGCATTCGATTGAGCTCAAATTGGATATATATGTCATAAACCACCGTCGCAAGACCGGTATTGATTTTGGTGTGTATAGGACTTATAGTTTTTCTACAGGGCTACGACAAAGATTTCTTTTACATTATGGCCTATGGGGGAATTTCTTGAAAGTGCGCTAGCGTTTAAACGGTAGATTCGATTGAGCTCAAATTGGGTATACATGTTATAAACCACCGTTGCTAAGACCGGTATTGATTTTGGTGTGTATAGGACTTATAGTTTTTCTACAGGGCTACGACAAAGATTTCTTTTACATTATGGCCTATGGGGGAATTTCTTGAAAGTGCGCTAGCGTTTAAACGATACATTCGATTGAGCTCAAATTCGGTATACATGTTATAAACCACCATCCTAAGACCGGTATTGATTTTGGTGTGTATAGGACTTATAGTTCTCCTAAAGGGCTACGACAAAACTTTCTTTTATGTTATGGCATAATGGCATATGGGGAGAAATTCTTGAAAGTGCGCAAGCGTTTAAACGGTGCATTCGATTGAGTTTGAATTTGGTAAATATGTTTGAATTATTCTTCGATTAAAATTTATTTAAGTGCTTGGTAATGATCTTAATCGTAAGTGTTCGGAAAGTCGAGTGGAGTCACTCCAGATTTTTTATATTAACACGTTGATCCGTTTCCGTGCAGCCAATTCGCGCCATCGCCAAAGCAGCGTGTCAAAACTGCACAGAAATGTCTGTGAGGGTAGGGTTGCCAGGTCGCCAAAGCAAATTAGCCTGACAGACCAGCCAGTTTAGCCGGACATTTGGGTAAAATGGCCGGACAGCCTACACTATTGACGATTTTGTCTCAGTATTAATAGGTACGACAAAAAAAAAAAAAAAAAAAAAAAAAAATGTATGTAAAAAAGCTTTTTTGATTATTACCATGAATCTTGTTAAGTTCTAATGAAATATAAATAACATCGAATGCCAAATCAGTTCAAGTACTTTATTACTAATCAGCCAAAGTCACCAGTAAAAAGCCTAACAAAAGCCGGACACCGTTTAGTTTGGCCGGACACGCAATCAAAAAGCCTAACTATGTCCGGCTTTATCCGGACGCCTGGCAACGCTATGTGAGGGCATCTATAGGAAAAATACACCCACTTTCTTTGGGAGGGGGATTTCCGAGGGGGCTGCCAGATGCGCCAAGTATTTGAATTTCGGGGTACGAAAAAATTCTTTCTCGGCATTTTGTATGTGTTGGTCATTATTTTTTCACTGACTCTGATTTATGGGAAATTTGAACAATCGGGACTCTATTGTAACGCAACATACAGTGGGTGCCCAAATTAGTAGGAACAGTCACAGTTTTTCATGCATTAGAGTACAATGAAGAGCTATACTCCGTCATGAGACTTAAGTTACTGTTGAAAAGGATCCTACATTTGGATTAAAAATTCTAGTGCATTGAATCCGGTAGCACTTTACTTAGATTGACTGAATCATAGATCACTATCACCTTATTATTGACAGCTAGAATTTCTTAGTACAGTACAAGTCACGGTCAAATTGTTGTTAGTAGGGATTTCATTCCTATAAACATTTAGTGCGTGTGAACATCGGTCTGGTCAGTATATATTTTGAAATATCACTAAGTTTTTCTAAAAATGAAGTGAATATTATGCACATTTTTTTCATTTTTACTTTCCGAACATGTACCATGTAAGGAAAGTATTGTAATCAAGAAAAAATTCGACTTCGAGATTTTGATGTATTGACACGTTTTGAGGTCTTCTGAATTCATTTATGCTACTTTTAGGAGATGTGTGTGTGTGAGTGAGTGAACACGATAGCTCCTAAACGGAGCATTCGATTGAGTTCCAATTGGGTATATATGTTATAAACCACCGTCGCAAGACTGGTATTGATTTTGGTGTGTATAGGACTTAAGAGTTTTTCTACAGGGCTACGACAAAGATTTCTTTTACATTAATATGGCCTATGGGGGGAAATTCTTGAAAGTGCGTTAGCATTTAAACGGTACATTGATTGAGCTCAAATTAGGTATATATGTTATAAACCACCATCGTAAAAACGGTATTGATTTTGATGTGCATAGGACTTATAGTTTTTCTACAGGGCTACGACAAAGATTTCTTTTACATTATGGCCTATGGGGGAATTTCTTGAAAGTGCGTTAGCGTTTAAACGGTAGATTCGATTGAGCTCAAATTGGGTATATATGTTATAAACCACCATCCTAAGACCGGTATTGATTTTGGTGTGTATAGGACTTATAGTTCTCCTAAGGGCTACGACAAAACTTTCTTTTATGTTATGGCATAATGGCATATGGGGAGAAATTCTTGAAAGTGCGCAAGCGTTTAAACGGTGCATTCGATTGAATTTCAATTTGGTATATATGTTTGAATTATTCATCGATTAAAATTTATTTAAGTGCTTGGTAATGATCTTAATCGTAAGTGTTCGGAAAGTCGAGTGGAGTCACTCCAGATTTTTTATATTAACACGTTGATCCGTTTCCGTGCAGCCAATTCGCGCCATCGCCAAAGCAGCGTGTCAAAACTGCACAGAAATGTCTGTGAGGGTAGGGTTGCCAGGTCGCCAAAGCAAATTAGCCTGACAGACCAGCCAGTTTAGCCGGACATTTGGGTAAAATGGCCGGACAGCCTACACTATTGACGATTTTGTCTCAGTATTAATAGGTACGACAAAAAAAAAAAAAAAAAAATGTATGTAAAAAAGCTTTTTTGATTATTACCATGAATCTTGTTAAGTTCTAATGAAATATAAATAACATCGAATGCCAAATCAGTTCAAGTACTTTATTACTGATCAGCCAAAGTCACCAGTAAAAAGCCTAACAAAAGCCGGACACCGTTTAGTTTGGCCGGACACGCAATCAAAAAGCCTAACTATGTCCGGCTTTATCCGGACGCCTGGCAACGCTATGTGAGGGCATCTATAGGAAAAATACACCCACTTTCTTTGGGAGGGGGATTTCCGAGGGGGCTGCCAGATGCGCCAAGTATTTGAATTTCGGGGTACGAAAAAATTCTTTCTCGGCATTTTGTATGTGTTGGTCATTATTTTTTCACTGACTCTGATTTATGGGAAATTCGAACAATCGGGACTCTACTGTAACGCAACATACAGTGGGTGCCCAAATTAGTAGGAACAGTCACGTGTTTTTCATGCATTGCAGCACAATGTCGAGCTATACTCCGTCATGAGACTTAAGTTACTGTTGAAAAGGATCCTACATTTGGATTAAAAATTCTAGTGCATTGAATCCGGTAGCACTTTACTTAGATTGACTGAATTATAGATCAATATCACCTTATTATTGACCGCTACAATTTCTTAGTACAGTACAAGTCACGGTCAAATTGTTGTTAGTAGGGATTTCATTCCTATAAACATTTAGTGCGTGTGAACATCGGTCTGGTCAGTATATATTTCGAAATATCACTAAGTTTTTATAAAAATGAAGTGGATATTATGCACATTTTTATCATTTTTACTTTTCGAACATGTACCATGTAAGGAAAGTATTGTAATCATGAAAAAATTCGACTTCGAGATTTTGGTGTATTGACACGTTTTGAGGTCTTCTGAATTCATTGATGCTATTTTTACGAGATGTATGTGTGTGTGTGTGTGTGTGAGTGAGTGAACACGATAGCTCCTAAACGGGGCATTCGATTGAGTTCAAATTGGGTATATATATATTATAAACCACCGTCGCAAGACTGGTATTGATTTTGGTGTGTATAGGACTTATAGTTTTTCTACAGGGCTACGACAAAGATTTCTTTTACATTATATGGCCTATGGGGGGAAATTCTTGAAAGTGCGCTAGCGTTTAAACGGTACATTCGATTGAGCTCAAATTGGGTATATATGTTATAAACCACCATCGTAAAACCGGTATTGATTTTGATGTGTATAGGACTTATAGTTTTTCTACGGGACTACGACAAATATTTCTTTTACATTCTGGCCTATGGGGGGAAATTCTTGAAAGTGCGCTAGCGTATAAACGGTACATTCGATTGAGCTGAAATTAAAAAGACTAAGAATTTTTGCTGAATTATTCATCGATTAAAATTTATTTAAATGCTTGGTGATGATCTTAATCGTGAGTGTTCGGAAAGTCGAGAGGAGTCACTGCAGATTTTTTGAAATCTTACCGGAAGAGACTGTTTTTTCTTTCCGTATAACTTATAACACAGCTTCAATCATACTGTTATTTTACATGTCAGTTCTTAAATGAATGTACTTATCGCTTCAATTGTTTGTTTTTTACCGTGCTATACGCTCATGGTAACTATCAGGTAGTTAAAAAAAAATTTCATATATGAAATCGTGTCTTGGCGACTGTACGTGCGAAAATATGGTTTTCGAGGTGGACGGGACTGGGCCTCTCTGGAACTATCGAAATCAAAATTTAATAAGCAAATAAATCGCACTTTTTGTAAGTTTAGTGTATATTTAAATAAAAAAATTAATTACATATCACTGCATTACTGATCATTAGAGCAGGTTAATTATATCGGAAAAATAATAACCAACTATTTTTACTTTCCGAACATATACCATGTAAGGAAAGTATTGTAATCATGAAAAAATTCGACTTCGAGATTTTGGTGTATGGACACGTTTTGAGGTCTTCTGAATTCATTTATGCTATTTTTTTACGAGATGTATGTGTGTGTGTGTGTGTGTGTGTGTGTGTGTGTGTGTGTGTGTGTGTGTGTGTGTGTGTGTGTGTATGTGAGTGAACACGATAGCTCCTGAACGGAGCATTCGATTGAGCTCAAATTGGATATATATGCCATAAACCACCGTCGCAAGACCGGTATTGATTTGGGTGTGTTTAGGACTTATAGTTTTCCTACAGGGATACGACAAAGATTTATTTTACATTATGGCCTATGGGGGGAAATTCTTGAAAGTGCGCTAGCGTTTAAACGGTACCTTCGATTGAGCTGAAATTGGGTATATATGTTATAAATCACCATCTTAAGACCGGTATTGATTTTGGTGTGTATAAGACTCAGTTTTTATACAGGGCTACGACAAAAATTTCTTTTATATTATGGCATAATGGCATATGGGGAGAAATTCTTGAAAGTGCGCTAGCGTTTAAACGGTAGCTTCGACTGATCTGAAATTGGGTATATATGTTATAAATCACCATCTTAAGACCGGTATTGATTTTGGTGTGTATAAGACTTATAGCTTTTCTACAGGGCTATGACAAAAATTTCTTTTATATTATGGCATAATGGCATATGGGGAGAAATTCTTGAAAGTACGCAAGCGTTTAAACGGTGCATTCGATCGAGTTTCAATTTGGTATATATGTTTGAATGATTCATCCATTAAAATTTATTTAAATGCTTGGTAATGATCTTAATCGTAAGTGTTCGGAAAGTCGAGTGGAGTCACTCCATATTTTTTTGTATTAAGACGTCGACTCGTTTATGTGCAACAGTAATATCGCCCAAGCAGCATGTCAGCCGGGCACAGAAATGTCTGTGAGGGCATCTACAGGAAGAATGCATTTTCTTTGGGTGGGAAGATTCCTGATGGGGCTT
Source organism: Cheiracanthium punctorium (assembly GCA_038373885.1). Lineage (NCBI taxonomy): Eukaryota > Metazoa > Arthropoda > Arachnida > Araneae > Cheiracanthiidae > Cheiracanthium > Cheiracanthium punctorium. The sequence continues at coordinate 153,801 of JAWZYV010002220.1, forward strand.
CCGGTTGCGCCAAGCAGTGACGTAGCCAGAAATTTTTCAGGGGGGGTTACGACTACTGCAACTCACATATATGTATACTTGTATGTGATAAGGGAGTGAAGAATATGCATTTTGTATGGCAAAAAATTTCCTCATGGGGGGTGACCCCCTTTTCCCCCATCCCCCTTGGCTACGTTCCTGGCGCCAAGTATTTGATTTTTTTGGTGAGAAAAAATTATTTGTCGGGTTTTGCATGTGTTGGTCATTATATGGGAGCTATATCGATTTTTTCACTGACTCGGATTTATGGGAAACTCGAATAATCGACACTCTACTGTATTGATTTTGCATGTGTTGGCATGTGTTTTGCATGTGTTTTGCATGTGTTGGCCATTATATGGGAGCTATATCGATTTTTTCACTGACTCGGATTTATGGGAAACTCGAATAATCGACACTCTACTGTATTGATTTTGCATGTGTTGGCATGTGTTTTGCATGTGTTTTGCATGTGTTGGCCATTATATGGGAGCTATATCGATTTTTTCACCGACTCGGATTTATGGGAAACTCGAATAATCGACACTCTACTGTATTGATTTTGCATGTGTTGGCATGTGTTTTGCATGTGTTTTGCATGCGTTGGCCATTATATGGGAGCTATATCGATTTTTTCACTGACTCGGATTTATGGGAAACTCGAATAATCGACACTCTACTGTATTGATTTTGCATGTGTTGGCATGTGTTTTGCATGTGTTTTGCATATGTTGGTCATTATATGGGAGCTATATCGATTTTTTCACCGACTCGGATTTATGGGAAACTCGAATAATCGACACTCTACTGTATTGATTTTGCATGTGTTGGCATGTGTTTTGCATATGTTGGTCATTATATGGGAGCTATATCGATTTTTTCACTGACTCGGATTTATGGGAAACTCGAATAATCGACATTCTACTGTGATTTGATTTTGAGGCTCTAGATCTTGGCATCTCTAAGCTATTTTTACGGCTGTAGGCATAAATAGGGATGGACGCGAGACGAAAAATAAGCGTCTCGCGTCTCGCAAAATAGCCTAAAAGCTTGTCTCGTCTCGCAAAAATCCCTATATCGTAATGTTAAAAATGTGTGTCTCGTCTCGCAAAAAAGCTGTAAATCTCTGTCTCGTCTCGCAAAAAAGTCGTCTCGCGTCCATCCCTAGGCATAAAAAAAACGGTTGTTTGCGTCAGCTCGTACTTCTATAGGAACATAAAAAAGAGTTCCACTTGAAACGATGGCCTAAGCGTATAGGCTATCACGGTTCTTCCCGCACTGTTGTTCTTTACGTGGGATTGCGTCTATTGTTGCGTCCACTACTATTTACCCTAAAATGAAATATTTTCTATGCATAGAATTGGATGCAGTAGATGTATGATGCTTCCAATACAACTAGGGAATGCAATCCCGCACTGTTTTTCGTTGAGCGGGATTTCGAGATTGAGATTTGTTGATCCCACGGGTTCCCGCAATCCCGCTGGATTGATAATTTCATTCGAATAAAAATGAATTTCAATTTAGAAAAGTAGGATAAAGTAGGATTGTAAGCACTATCAAGTTATAATTACTACAATAACTTACATAAATATGAAAATTATAGTCATGATATAGTCTTCCCGCGGGATAGGGATTGCATTCCTTACTTGGATTTACGGCGTAAGAGCGTAATTAAAAAAAAAACAGATTTCATGAGTGATATAAGAAGTAAATAAAAGAAAGAAACTGACACTGCAGAAGAGGAAATATATTTCAGTCATTCATATATGAGTATATATAGACAGTTACATATGTATAGTTATGTATAGGTATTTATAGATTAAAATTATAAATATAGAATTTTTCAAAACGGCAAAATAATCAAAATTATTCGCATATACATATATATATATATTATAAAAGGAAAGAAAATGTCAGTATTTGAAAAACACATCGACATGGAGGAACGCCGTAGGGTTGCTGTATACAGTTTTAAGTTTTTAAGTGAATGACTTGCAGGGCTGACTTGAAGCGCTTTTGATTCATAAAATTCTGTCGAACCTCATAGAGTTATGGTTCCATAAAACGGTATTTCGCTTAACCCCTTAAGTGGTTTCGCTCTGAGACCACCAAACTGTTGACGTTTTGACTGTTGAAGGTCACGAAGAATAGATTGGATTTCTATAAAAATAGTTGCGGGTGACATAGCTCCACGAGAATCCTTTACTTTTTAGCACGTCATTTCCCGCAAAAAAAATTGTCACGATTATTTTTAACACCACTGACATCTGCCGAAAAATGGAAGAACGCGAGAACAGCTGGATAGATTGCCGAATGCTGAAAAAAGGGCAGCCGTTGCCATCGCTCGACTTAACTACCAGCAAGATGGCGGACGATCGAAACGTTCATCGCGTGCCCGAGATCTAGAGACCTTTTTTTGCACAGCCAGCTGTGTCGAAAAAAAGGGTCTCTAGATCTGTGGCACGCGATGAACGTTTCGATCGTCCGCCATCTTGCTGGTAGTTAAGTCGAGCGATGGCAACGGCTGCCCTTTTTCCAGCATTGGGAAAGGGTTGCGCCTCAAAGGGTTAAGAAGACGCCAACAGATTTCCCATCGGATGTAAGGCGAAGGATAGTGGACAATTTTCGTAACATCTTAACTACCTATTACGAGTGTTGAAACAGGAAATTCTGTGCAAGGCGTAGCAGACATTGCGCTATAATGGTTAGTTGGAAAGAATTATTCTCCTGCCTCTGTTCGAAAGTCGAGAGTACGCCTGTATCATTCGCTTGAAATGGCATCTTTTGGTGACAAGACATGCTTTAATTGTCAATATCGGTTGGGAATCAGCAAAGGCAGGGTAAAACCGTTGTAGTGGAATTCCCACAACTGCTACCGGTACGAAAAAGTTTTTGACAAGCGTCGGGGGACTGTTTCTGGTTCTGTGAATTTATGTCCAGGCAGTGTGTTTTGCAAGAGGTCCGAGCTCTAACATTTTCAAGCTTTTAACGGCTTACAAGAATTGAAGAAGCCTGAAACTGTAATGTCATTAGTGACCTGTAAAAACCACTGCCGGAGCACATAGCTTTAGAATAGAAATTGGCAAGTGTTAAGCTCACTGACAGTGGAGTGTTATGGGCTGGCTTATATTTATAGGGTTAGATTTTAGAAGTGTAGCCAGGATTTTATTTTTTTTCACAGCGGCTGAAAATAAAAACTGGAATGCAGTACAAGTTATAAGAATAACACATACTTTTTTTGTGGAGGGGGAGAAAATTTAGCCCCCATTATTTTGTCTTACAGTTTTCGAATATAAAAATGAATTAAAAAACAGAAATTAAAAAAGAAATTCGTAAATCGAGTTTAAAATCTTTGCTGTCCGAAAAACATATATGCATGAGGGGAAATTAAGTTTGGCTTAAGTCCGTAGCTGAATCTTAAATTTCTGAAGGGGAACTTTCAAGTATATCATGAGGATAGCAAAGGAAACTTTCGAAATTTATCTACGAATACGTAATTTTCTCTATACCTTAACCCTTTGAGGCGCAACCCTTTCCCAATGCTGTAAAAAGGGCAGCCGTTGCCATCGCTCGACTTAACTACCAGCAAGATTGCGGACGATCGAAACGCTCATCGCGTACCACAGATCTAGAGACCCTTTTTTGACGCAGAGGGTCTCTAGATCTGTGGCACGCGATGAACGTTTCGATCGTCCGCAATCTTGCTGGTAGTTAAGTCGAGCGATGGCAACGGCTGCCCTTTTTACAGCATTGGGAAAGGGTTGCGCCTCAAAGGGTTAAATAGTGTCTTCTCTTCGATGGCTACACCAGCAGTTACCGAGTGAGGTGTTGCACCCTCGATATGCAACAACGGCATTATCCCACTTTTTAAGAGAAATGTCCCCTCCTAAAGATTTAACTTCGTGACTTTATTTTTTCAGGTTTTTTAAATTTTTATATCAACTTACGGAGAAAGTAAAAAGGAATTTTATATCATCTAGTTATTTCCCGTCAACAAACAAATACGTTTTGAAACGTCTTGGATTACGTTTTATTTTATTACCGCTCAGGAGAAAAGAAATAAAACGTCATTTTTTTGATAAAATGAGCGTTCACTATGATTTAGAGGAACTTTTACAAAGGCAAAAGTTTGTAGATCACCAGGAAAGTACTCTTGGAGTGTTCTGAACGTTCAGTTTTTACGGTATCAGAAAATCTGTGAGAAAAAATAACACCGGTCAACAACAAATTTTTTTTTTTTTTTTGGGGGGGGGGGATTCTGTTCTCATGCTTAAATTTGGTTTCTAGACATTGAAAAACATTTAAATTTTCATTTTTAGTTCTTAAAGTTTGCTTTTGTCTGATTTACGTCGAGAAATATATTTTAATTTATTTCATAAACGAAAGATGGCAGCACTTTGATTCACCCGAAAGTAAACTGTATTATTATTTGTAACTCTGTAGTATTGCTTGTAGTATTATTTGTAGTATTATTTGTAATATTATTATTTGTTTGTATTATTATTTGCACATACGAACATAAAAGAAAGACGAAAAATATTCACGTTTAGACATTCATTTCTTATTATTTTACATTTATATGTTATTGTTTATCACACATCTTGAATAAAAAAGACTTTTATATCCAGCAAAAACTTTTCTGATCATAATTTTAGAGTGGAATTAATAAAAAAAAAATATAAAAATCAGTGATTTTTTGCTAAATAATCGAAAAATTGCTTTAATTTCTACAAAAGCAAACTTTCATTAAAAAAAAAATATTTTCCTTAGTTTTGTCGTAGGAGAAACTAAAATTTATTATGTAGGAGTCAGCCCCAAAAATCATGTTGACCGGTGTAATTAGTTATTTAATTTGCATGACTATACCGATCTTTTGTTTTGTTTTGCTTCTTTCCTTTCTTTTCCTTTTTTTTTTTTTTGTTTCTTTGTTTGTTCCGAAAAAAAATACCGTTTTTGTACATGATATAAATTTCCCGGTTTTTAAACATTGCACCACAATCTTATAAATAAACTGAAAAAAAAAAGTCCATAGTCTTTCGATTGTGGGCGGACATGAGTTCTTCAAAAATATTTTAGTTTCAAAGGTTCATGATAAAGGTAATATGACACGTCACTGCGTGTATATACGAAGCATTCAAAGATCAATGCTGATCAATAACTCTTGGCATAGAAGAGATTTTTTTATGTGAGAGTACCTGGGTTCAATAAAAGAGGGGAAGGGAGTTAAATTGAATATCCCCTTGTGTATGCCATTACTTCGTACCTTCTTCAGCAGAAAATTCGGTGCTAGCCCTTGTACGAAAGAAATTGTTTTGAAAATCACTGAATGTTTTTCGAATTTTATGAGAGTCCATTTTAAATGGATTCAGAGTTTGCATTTTATTTAACCAGCCAGCCCTGCAAGTGTTCAGTCGAACTTCAATCCACTTCAATGTCCGGGGAGCAAGCTCCCCTCAGCTAGACGATGTGCTTTTCCGGCTTTTGGCTTCAGCTCTTCCCCGGCTTGTCACTTCTGCGGTCTTGAGGGTGATACCGAATATATCTTCATGGTACCGGTTTTCTTCCTGAAAGCAAAGATATGGGTGATTTTGTGCAGGTGCATGCTATAGGTGTCGTATGAGATTTAAATACATACAGTGGTAGCCAAAACTGTGGATACGTTTGGAAACTTTTTACTTTCCGAACATGTACCATGTAAGGAAAGTATTGTAATCATGAAAAAATTCGAATTCGAGATTTTGGTGTTTTTACACGTTTTGAGGGCTTCTGAATCCATTTATGCTATTTTTACGAGATGTATGTATGTATGTGTGTATGTGTGTTTGTGTGTATGTGAGTGAACACGATAGCTCCTGAACGGAGCATTCGATTGAGCTCAAATTGGATATATATGTCATAAACCACCGTCACAAGACCGGTATTGATTTTGGTGTGTATAGGACTTATAGTTTTTCTACAGGCTACGACAAAGATTTCTTTTACATTATGGCCTATCGGGGGAAATTCTTAAAAGTGCGCTAGCGTTTAAACGATACATTCGATTGAGCTCAAATTGGGTATACATGTTATAAACCACCATCTTAAGACCGGTATTGATTTTGGTGTGTATAGGACTTGTAGTTCTCCTAAAGGGCTACGACAGAACTTTCTTTTATGTTATGGCATAATGGCATATGGGGAGAAATTCTTAAAAGTGCGCAAACGTTTAAACGGTGCATTCGATTGAGTTTCAATTTGGTATATATGTTTGAATGATTCATCGATTAAAATTTATTTAAGTGCTTGGTAATGATCTTAATCGTAAGTGTTCGGAAAGTCGAGTGGAGTCACTCCAGATTTTTTTTTTTTTTTTCTAAGTTCGTACGAGTATAAAAAAATGTTATGTTACACAAAATGCAAACTATTATACATCATTTTAGAGATAATCTAATACTGATTTCAATTCAAAAAACTAAATTAAAATATTTGCAATGCAAAAAATGTTAAACGGCAATAATTATCGAGATACATTAGATATTGATGACTGCAGTGACCTTTCAACAGTTTGTAGGGTAGCCGTAATTTTTTATTACAACTTCACATCGATATTTTATTGAGCTGACGAGAGTTTTAAGTTCAGAAAAATAACAGTGATTGACCTGGAATCGGAAAGTTAGAAATTACAATCCTCTTCATCACTGTATTTGTTATTCAGATTAAAGTAATTATAACTTTTATCCTATTGCACGTATTGAAATTTAGTTTTGTGTATTGAAATCAGTATTAAATTCTCTTTAAAATGATATATGAGTTTGCATTTTGTGAAACGTAGTACTTCCTATAAGCGCACAAAGTTACAAAACCTAAACATTTTCAAAAGTGTCCACAATTTTGGTCACCACTGTATATATTAGGTGTACCGAAAAGTTCTGTCGTTTTTTCGTATGTCAATATTTTGCCTAGCCAAAACTACAGAAGCTTATAATACGAAATTTGCTAGGTACGTGAGTTTTATAACATAGGCGCTAGAAAACAGAGCATTTTCCAAAATTTGTAACTCATGGGGGATAGGGAGCCAAAACGTTCTTTTCAGATATCCTGTGTGATCTCAAAGAAGAAAAGAGATATCCATAAAATTCTTGCCTTAAAATACAATGCTCACGAATACCTAAAAATAGATTTCAGAACATTTCGAAGAGAATACTCCAAGGAGGGTAGGCGTGAAAAAAGGGGGAGGGTGGCCATTTTTCTCTCAGAGGGAAAAAAATATTATCTATAGAATTCTCGATTTGAAATTATGAGTCCTGTGCTTAGGCACAGCTTGTTTGCTAATTCAATAATTGATGAAAATTCATTTGTTTGAATTTCATGTAAAGCAACGACATTTTTTTCCGGTACACCTAATACATCGCAGCTGACTCATGAATGTTATCATTTCGATGCTTAAACGTTGGCAAATGTTGTGGGCAATTGCTAAATTTCAAAATGGAAATATTAACTCCAGCTTTTTTAGCAGTTTGATGGGTAACCGTTTGCATCCTTTAGATCCGAAAATATGTTCATAATAGCTTATTTTTGTTTAGTTTTTTTTTTTTTTTTTTCCTGAAAAGAAAGTCGAGGATAACTTTAAATTTGAAAAGATGCATGTTATCAGTGTCATCTGAGAAGAACTACAAACCTATCATAAACAACACCGAAACAGATTATTCGATGGCTTAAATTTTAGAAAACTGAAGGGCTTGCTGCAAAAACTAGATAACTTCAGCCTACGGAAGTTAGGAGTTACATGTACAACCTTGCAGTAAAAAAAAAAAAAAATCTTTTTCGTTTGGTACCAAATTGATGTAGCTCCAATCGTTAGTTTTGTGTTACTTAAGGGGTGAAGCTGCCTGTCTCGTTAGTTTGTGTTCAATCTCCAAACTTTTTTCACAGTTTTTCGCAAACTTGAGTTGCTGGAGCTTGGAGCAAACACTTGTTTGTTTGCCATTATGGAGAATTGCTAGAGAAAATAATAAATGTTAACTTACGATTAGCAAATAGTTTCGTATGCAAACCTTTGATATTTAGCAGCTGACAATTCAAAACTTAACAATATTATTATAGATTATAAAAATAGAGCGTCATAACCATTGGTCATCCAATGGCTTTCTATTATGCTGACTTAAAAAATCCTGAAAATTTTTTACGACAAAAAAATATTGAAAAAAAATCCTGATCATCTGGTAATTTTTAACCGTTTTTCAACATTACATTTCTAATGTGGACCAACCTATGCAGCGATCGCATGGTTGAGTGAAATATAATTTAAGAACTATAGTACGTGAATTTTTAAATTTTTATGTATGCATTATTTTGAAGGTTTTTAACGAGAGATAGGTTACCTGAAGTCTTTTAATCTCGTTGTCCACTCCTTGCGCGTTGAGTTCTCCTATTTCTTGAATAACGCTCCTCAGTGTTTGGTTGACATCTTCTGCCATGCTGACGTCACCGCACACGTAGAAGTGTCCCCTCTGCTCCACAATCTCTCTGTACACCTCATCAGCTTTTTCTCGGAGGACGTGCTGGACATACCTCTGCAAAAGAAAGGAAGTGAAGTGAGTCATAAAGCAGTGGGTTCTCCATGTCCGAAAGTCCGCAATCGTCAGTCATTTAAAAAAAAAAATCTCAAATAACCCTTTGAAGTGCAAGATTTTCAGGTCAGCATAGAAGACCAACAGGATAGAGTGCCAAATGCTGAAAAAATGCAGCCGCTGCCATCCATCTATTAACCCTTTAACGCACAGTGTTCCCGCTCTGGGAACACCCAAATCTGACGTTTTGACTGTTGCCAGTCACGAAGAATAGATTGGATTTCTATAAAAATAGTTGCGGGTGACATAGCTCTACGAGAATCCTTTACTTCTTAGCACGTCATTTCCCGTAAAAAAAAATGGTCACTATTATTTTTAACAGCACTGACATCTGCTAAAAAATGGAAGAAAGCAAGAGCAGCTGGATAGATTGCCCAATGCTGAAAAAAGGGCAGCCGTTGCCATCGCTCGACTTAACTACCAGCAAGAGGGTTGAGGATCGAAACGTTCATCGCGTGCCACAGTTCTAGAGACCCTTTTTTTGACGACAACTGGCTGTGCCGCACAGCCACTTGCGCCAAAAGAAGGTCTCTAGATCTGTGTCACGCGATGGACGTTTCGATCGTCCGCCATCTTGCTGGTAGTTAAGTGGAGCGATGGAAACGGCTGCCCTTTTTTCAGCATTGGGAAAGGGTTGCGCCTCAAAGGGTTAACTACCAGCAACATACCGGTCGATCGAATCACCCATCTGGTGCTACAGAGCTAACGATGTTTTCGGACGCAGCTGGTTGCTCATTGCATAGATTTTTAAGTGTCTTAATAGATGATAGTTATCAAAGATATTCAAACATATTAAACTAACTTGCTTTAAGAGATAGAACTCTTCAAGCTGAAGCCCTTTTACTCACCTTCGGTTTTCCCGGTACTCTGGAGTAGGCCGTGTGCACTTGCGACAAAACTCCACGCTTCACCATGAGCTGCGTCTCGTCTCGGTACAGCTCGACGCCCTGGTGCCGGCAACCGACGAGGAGCGTCATACGACCGAACTTGCTCTCAGTCTCTGAAGAAAGGAGAACAGAATTATACATATTAGTACGCAGTTGAGATTCCCTTTAAATCTTACAGATTGGATAGGCTGTGAAATTTTGCTATCCCGAAGTCTGGCAGATTCGCAATGTGAAACTCATAAAACGTAATCGTTCACTTTACTGCCACACTTATAGATACAGAAGACCCAGACATCATCAAGAACAACTTAAGAAGAACAACTTTTTGAGAGAAGACTTTTTTAGAGTTTAAATTGTTCTTCTAAATTAGATTTAGAAGAACAACTTAAACAAACTAAGAGCAGAATGTACAAAATTCTTCAAATCACAAAATTCACGGTGTGGAAAAATTACTGCAGCTAAGTCATTTCTCCCTATGCTTCTCCTATAATCTGTCGCACAACAAAATCTTCACACCAGCAGAATTACAAGTGGATTGGAAGGAAGCAGTTCTCTCTCAGAGAAATCAACTCAAGTAATTTACAAAGCATATCTTCGTACCGAAAATAGGCAACGTGCTAGAACCATCTTTAACTTTGAGGGAACACAAACTCTGTAACCTGTTGCCAGATGACCTACACTTTACAAAACAAGAACTAAGGTCAGCACTTTACGCTCTGAACCTCCAAAAAGTTCCGAGCCCTGACTAGATTGACTTCCGTATGCTCCAAGAAGCATATCCTAGGTTTCTGACGACAAGGTTAAACAATTAAGCCTGGGATCCTTCCTCCCCTGCTTGAAAACTGGGGAAGTATTTTACTTCCACAAGCAGGGAAAAGATCCAAAGTGTCTCCAGACTCCTACCGCCCAATTTGCCTGCTACCAAAACTTGGCAGATTCATGGAGAAACTTCTAGTGCAACGGATCACGCATCATTTGGAAACAACTTGTTATTCTCCGACCAATAGGGCTTCAGGGGCAGAAAATTCTGCGAGCAGCTTCTTCCTCAATACGATAAGAGGGAACATCAACAAAGGCTACTACACAACCATTATTTCACAAGATATCAAGGGTGCATTTGATAATGCTGACTGGATTGTTATAAAGCGACAAATATCCACTAAAAATAGTCCAAGTGACAACTTTAAAACCCCCGTAAATTACCTCGAAAAAAGAAGGATAACTAGAAGCTGGACAGTGGCAATGAAGAGCGTCCCCTCACAAGAGGGTGCCTTGAGGGCTCCTGTCTAGGTCCAGTGTTGCCGAACTTAGTAGCGAACGCCATGCTAAAGTTACAAACAATGAAGGGAATTAGGGTACTGTCTATGCAGACGACTTTAGCATCTTATTTAGTAGTAAACGTAGATAGGACATAGAAGAAGCGGCAAGCTTCTTTTTACCAATCTTCGAGGAAAAGCTTACTGATTTAGGTATTTTGCTTTCAGGATACAAAACTAAAGCCCTCATCCCAAACAAGCCGAGAATAAGACTAAACCCGGTCATTCGAATCAATAACTGGAGTTCCAAGCATGTTGAAACTCTACAAATGCAGAGTATCTTCTTAGATAAAAATATAAAGTGGATGCCTCATCTAGAAAACCTACGAGTAAAGTTAGTGAAATCACAAATGAATATAAAGTTAGCGGGAAATCCTGGGGAACCAGCAGCAGCCTCCTGAAAATAGGGTATCAAGCAGTCCCACATAAACAGGTTCTTTAAGCAGCGGGAGTGTGGTGAGCGAACCTCCATCGAAAGGCTAGCAACACTTCAAAGGATCCCTCTTCTAAGCATCACGATTGCGTACAGGACGGCCTAAACAGGGGCACTGGGTGTTATCTCTGGTCTCACCTCCTTTTCACCCCCTTTTCTCCTCACTCTCATCCTTTTCACCTCCTAGTAGAAGCAGAGGTTGAATGGACGTACAAGGATAGCTGATGAATTAACACCCTGGCAAGAAGACCTCACCTAGCTCCCACCACTACAGTTTACAGCTAATCTCTGATTGATCCACCTAGAGGTCTGCGTCGCCGCGCTACTCCGCCGCCGTCGGGGTCTAGGCCGGCGTGCCGGCTTACAATCGGCATCAGAACTTTACAAAAATGTTTAGCATAAATTATCAACTACTGCTGGATACTTCTTACCACAGGTAACTTGTGAAGATACAATTTAATTTTTTTGAGTCAATGGCGTAATTTGATTCCTATAAAAACTGTTTAAACATTGCATTATGCCTTTAAAAGAACACAATATCATCGGTTTGGAATATTTGTGAAGGTTGAGGAGAATAGAAAACGATAAAAAGCAAATAATGTATCAATCTTATACTGATAACTAAATGTATCGTGAATGTGCCATATAAACAACATAAATCTATCCGACGTTGAGAAAAATATGTTCTTTCTGTTTTGCAGTATAACTATTTTAACCCCTCGTTTACACTCAGCCCACTTTCACGCCAGGGAGCGGGAGAAACGTCAGTAACAGGAGTGTAAACACCTCTCTCGACCAGCTCATCCCAAGACTTTTCTTGCTGACCTCTATGCCCGGCGCGAAGTACAGTGGAAAACTACATACAGGATAAGGCGAGTACAGCTGAATGTAAACGCTCACTGCTTTTGGAGCTGACGCAGAAGTATCTCCTGGAAAAAAAAGCTGCAGCGAGAGAATAAGTGGGAAGGGCTGAATGTAAATGGGACATTAAGCTGTACTACAATGGCAAGCTCATACTCAAGACTAGTCTTCATAATCTTAAAAAATCTCATTTGAACGTCAATTTATACATAGTGTGCGTGTGTGCATGTACGCATACACCCCTTTTCACTATGCTCTTACTTACAAAATTTCCTACGCCGCGGCGCGCCACCACCGCTGCGAATCTGTGCGGCGCAGACCTCTATAGATCCACCCAGTCAAGGAATCTCGTCCCCGCCAGACTGTTTCAACTATTCAACTGCAGGAAATGAAACATGGGGCTCTCATATACGCAGACGGCCCAAAGACCGATCTCGGCACAGCAGCGGCCTCTGTGGTCCACAACAAAGTAGTAGACACTTACCACAACTCATTCAAACTAAGCAACTATGGCAATTTTCAAGTCGAGACAGCAACAATAACAGAAGCTCTCCCATGGTGTAGAAACACTAGAACCAGCAAAGTGCTCATTTTAAGCGCAAAAATCTTTCCTGTATCACCGCACAGTCCCAAGCTCGTACTACAAACCTACAAGTCAAAAAACTACTACAAAAATTACCCCAGACCACAATAAAGCATATCAAGGCATACATTGGCCTTCAGGGGAATGAGCGTGCGGATATCCTAACATAAAAAGGATACCAGTAGGACGGTAATTGATATGTCCATTGCAACTTTCCTAAAGGGAAGGCTGACAGCTCTAGCAAAGGCAAAATGGACAAAAGAATGACGGAACATTCTTAAATGTATCAAACATATAGAATGTTTAATATTTCGATAAAATATGTTCCGCGAAGAGCTGCCAATGGACGAATTTCATATTTCATTGAAATATTAATTGTTAAGAATGTTTAATACACTTACGATTGTGGCATCTGTGATACTTTTTCAACATATACACAAAAACAGAATGAAAATCGGAGTTATAGGTGAGAAACAAACTAGATCAAACATATTTTAACATGGGGTTTAATAGGAACGTCCAAAGCTATCTGTCCTCCTTAATCTATAGAACTGATTTCTGGAGATATAGTCCAGAAAGAGTGAGTACATCATTGCTATAATGCTCAACAATGGCAAAGTACTTTTAAACGCAATCTTATTTTCTCGCATGCTCAATCTTTGCTTGCAGTTATCGTCTTTGCTTCCCATCGTTGCCACAGTGAGGCATACAACTCACCATTCCAGATAGCAATGGTGAACTCCAACAAGGAATCAATGTCCCACGAAAATTCTTTACCTCAATCTTATTTTCTCGCATGCTCAATCTTTGCGTGCAGTTATCGTCTTTGCTTCCCATCGTTGCCACAGCGAGGCATACAACTCACCATTCCAGATAGTAATGGTGAACTCCAACAAGGAATCAATGTCCCACGAAAATTCTTTACCTCAATCTTATTTTCTCGCATGCTCAATCTTTGCGTGCAGTTATCGTCTTTGCTTCCCATCGTTGCCACAGTGAGGCATACAACTCACCATTCCAGATAGCAATGGTGAACTCCAACAAGGAATCAATGTCCCACGAAAATTCTTTACCTCAATCGAATATTTCCCATCGCCACCCAGTTGTCTCAGCTGCTGTATTTGAATCAACGAAAAGTAAAGGTGTCCCAGCAATAGTTGCTGTATTACTTTCAATGGTGAGGACGATTTATTTTAAATTCAGAATGCGTTTTTCACAGGAATCAATGTCCCACGAAAATTCTTTGCCTCAATCGAATATTTCCCATCGCCCCCCAGTTGTCTCAGCTGCTGTATTTGAATCAACGAAAAGTAAAGGTGTCCCAGCAATAGTTGCTGTATTACTTTCAATGGTGAGGACGATTTATTTTAAATTCAGAATGCGTTTTTCACAGCAGGTTCAGAGACTGTCGGCAACTACATTCACTATACGTACCATTTGCACATTCCTGCATGTCCAGTTCCCTTTGCTGCCAGAAACTTCGGAAGGGGGCAATACCAGTTCCGGGTCCCACCATGATTACGGGAGCTCGAGTGTTGTCAGGCAGGCGGAAATTCGGCGCGCTGTAAAGGAACAGGAAAAAACAAATCATGCAACACGCATAGATTATTACAATTTTCAATGAACTTATTGGTCATTGCAACAATATTGATTTATTACAATTTTCAATGAACTTGTGTGCATACGAGTAGTTAATCCTTTGAGGCGCAACCCTTTCCCAATGCTGAAAAAAGGGCAGCCGTTGCCATCGCTCCACTTAATTACCAGCAAGATGGCGGACGATCGAAATGTTCATCGCGTGCCACCAAATCTAGAGACGCTTTTTTGACGACATCTGGCTGTGCGGCACAGCCAGCTGCGTCGAGCGATGGCAACGGCTGCCCTTTTTTCCGCATTGGGCAATCTATCCAGCTGTTCTCGCATTCTTCCATTTTTCGGCAGATGTCAGTGCTGTTAAAAATAATCGTGGCATTTTTTTTACGGGAAATGATGTGCTAAAAAGTAAAGGATTCTCGTGGAGCTATGTCACCCGCAACTATTTCTATAGAAATCAAATCTATTTTTCGTGACCGGCAGCAGTCAAAACGTCAGAGTTGGGTGTTCCCAGAGCGGGAGCTCTGCGCGTTAAAGGGTGAATATAAATTGTATAAAGCCAATACTACAACCAAGAGAAAGTTGTTGAAACTGTTTGTTGACGTCGTTGAAAGTTTTGCGTTGTAAAAAATGCACTTAAAACACTTCTGTATTGGATTTCTGATACAGCCCGGTATTAGTGTTTTTTGTAGTACAAAATATACAGGTCGTATCTAAATTGTTTCAACAAAATATTATGGGAGATAGGGCATATAATAAGGAATCAGAATCACATGGCAATGTAAAGTCAAAAACGTTGTCTTCATGTAGCTGTTAATAATCACTTTGGAACGGGTGCTGAAACAACAGTGAACTTTCCAACCTTTGTTTGTCAAAAACTAACGCGTATTTCTCAGAAGATATGTGAGTAAAATTCGCAGTTTAAAATTTCTACTTTATTTCTTGGATGAGATTTTTGGAGACAAGCCCCCTGTATATGAAACTTGCTTAAGAAAATTGACCAGCACTTCAACACTTTTCCCAAAGTGATTATTAACAGTTACGTGAAGACAACGTTTTTGACCCCACATTTCTACGTGATTCTGATTCATTATTATGTGCCCTATCTCCCATAATATTTTGTTGCAACAATTTATATACACCGTGTATATGTAATAGAGATGAACGACATTATCGCTCTTTTTTGTGAAAGAATGTTTCGATAGTAATATCACGTCATCTTGCTTCTAAAAGCTGAAGGTTTGAAAACCTATTTTTAAAACGGTAATCAACAATTTTTCAGCACAATTTTATTACTAAAATCTGGTTTTGCTCTCGCAAGCCAAGAATTACAAGGACAGACAGACATCTTGAATGAAGGCGAGACGTCTTTCAGAGTTTTTGATTTCGCATTGTATTATCACCATTTACCAGCTATGTTCACAAAAGTCTGGTTTCCAGTACGAAAAACGCGGCTAACGCGCCTTTTTCAGTGCATAGAGTTTTTGTGTGACATACCCATCGCTATTTCAAAGTATTTTATGAAAATGTTTTGGCTGTGCACATATTAACCTTTAAACGCGCAGTGTTCCCGTTCTGGGAACACCAAACTCTGACGTTTTGACTGTTGCCAGTCACGAAGAATAGATTGGATTTCTATAAAAATAGTTGCGGGTGACATAGCAAAACAAGAGAATCCTTTACTTTTTAGCACGTCATTTCCCGTAAAAAAATGGTCACGATTCTTTTTAACAGCACTGACAGCTGCTGAAAAGTGGAAGAACGCGAGAACAGCTGGATAGATTGCCCAATGCTGAAGAAAGGGCAGTCGTTGCCATCGCTCGACTTAACTACTAGCAAGATGGCGGACTTTCGAAACGTTCATCGCGTGCCACAGATCTAGAGACCCCCTTTTTTGACGACAGCTGGCTGTGCGGCACAGCCAGCTGTGCTGCCCTTTGCCCTTTGCCGGCTGCCCTTTTTTTAGCATTTGGAAAGGGTTGCGCCTCAAAGGGCTAAAGAAAAAAACTCTACTTACTTCCGCACAAAGCAAGCAGTTTCAGAACCGACAGGTAAAGTTGCCAGGTAGTTAGAACAGACTCCAAAATGTTGGGCCCCAGCTGTAAACAAGCAAAAAAGACATACTCTAAGTAAACAAGACATACATAAGTATGAGGACATTCTTTCTTCAGATTTTAGTTATGTGTAAAAAAAAGTTTTTATAAAAATTATCCTGTTATTCCTCGTAAAAGCATGTTATATTTAGGTAGGCTGTTTCAAAAAGAATTTTTGTCAAACTTTCAGAGGGGAATGGGCATATAACAAAAATTGAGAATTGCTTAGCAATAAACAACACATGCTTAGCATTTTAACAATGACAGGAATCGTCAGGGGAATGGGGTAGCAGAGGTAGAGGACTTAACAAGATAGAGGGGGATATTCATGGGATACATTTATTGGACATCATGAGTACAAATGGTATGTATGCAGTTCATCACGTTACAACAGGGAACAGATGCTCGAAACATGTACCTTCAGACGGCAAGCATGCTTCACAGCGATGGAGGAGTGATTGCCTGGCACTCTCGTACACACCTGGAGCATTATAGTATCAAAGCAGACCAGTCTTGTGACGAGATTTATTGCAGATTCCACATAATAATTGTATATTGACATGCACTTGAAGGTATATATTGTACTTTATTACTTTCGATGTTGCCTAGTAGTATAGAATTTTCTGGGAGCAGTAGTGGCTCTAAGCCAAGAAGGCTAGCTGCTCTCAAGAGGTTACGATACGTTTGAAGTCTCCCCCCCCCAGAAAGAAATGAAGACTTGATAAATCAGGTGAGCGTGGGGAACTTTGCCAGTCCATCGGCAAGAAGTATTCTTCAAGTCTGATGGCACAACTTTGAGCTTCTGTTGTAACATTACGAAATGTATGTATACTCATGATGTCAAACGAAAGTTTCCAATGAACCAATTTGTCTTTTCAGATCTTCTGTCTCTGTGACTACTTTCGTCTTACGTTTCCGGTCATGGGTTGCTTGATATGCAATTCTCAATACTTATGACGCGCTTTACCTCCCCTGAAAGTTTGATACAATATTTTTGTGAAACCTTTTCAGCATTTCTTTTCCATTCAGCACCCTGCAGAGTTCGCATCACATTGAACTAAGTATTCATGAAACCATCCATAGTTTTCAGTAGATATCCTGCGAGTCTAAATGTCTTAACCCATAAATGCGATCATGTTATTTTATGTTAAATCTTACAATAAACATTCAATTTAAATTTCACATAATAAAAGATCCACGTTTCAGGAACAGAACGCGAAGCATTCAATCTCATTTTTAAAGATTTGTTTCGAAGCATCTTTTATCTGATTTACACATCATTTATTTTCAAGCTATCCCAACTAGCCCTAAATGTGGAGGATAATGTACCGATATAGAGGCCGGTTATTTGATCTGGTTCATTAAAAGGATTACTTAAAATATAAATGATAAATCATTTAATTTTTATTAGTATTATGCAATATTCTGAAAAACAGCAATCTTGAATATAAGATGAACTTATATGCAGAGATGTAACGAATAGTGATTCGGCCAATAGCCGAATATTCGGCACATAGTTTAGGCCAAATACAGAATATTCGATGGCCGAATATCATTTTAAAAAAATTTCATTTTAATTGTAAATAAAATATCGCTTTTCAAATATGTAATTAAATACTAAACAAAGACTAATTAAAATTCATTTTATATTATTTGTAGGTACTTAAAAACACACAATATATTATTTGTAAAACTAAAAATATTTGGGTATGAAAAAATATCTTTTACAAACTCTAATAACAGCATAAGGGTCATTCCATGGTGACTGACGTTACAAATTTACTACATTTGTAACCTTTGAAATTCACCAGTGGCTTGAAATATATATATTTATTTATTTAAAATTGATCAAGAATATCGTAAATAAGTACTATACTGTTATCCATTCTCAATATAAAAAATCTTTCTTTCTTTCTTTAAATAAAGGGAAATGAAAAAACGTGACAGATGTTACACAGTCGTATAGACAACAGTATGAGAATGGATAACAGTATAGTACTTATTTACGATACTCTTGATTAATTTTAAATAAATAAATATATACATTTCAAGCCACTGGTGAATTTCAAAGGTTACAAATGTAGTAAAATTGTAACGTCAGTCACCATGGAATGAGCCATAATTATATTTTGAGATATTCATAATTTAATAAATATGCTATGGTAAATGTACTTAATATGGTAACTACACATAATCAGATCTTGTTATGTGTTTTACAGCCTATGAGCGATATATATATAGCATCTTTTCGAAATTATGCTTGTAATTGTGGATCTGAAAAAAACTAATCCTACCCCCACCCCATTAAGAAAAGTAGAAAATCAACTCAAGTATTGTCACCACGTAGAAAAGTCTGCATTTCTGTGATATTATTAAATACATCAGATTATGTTTAATGCAACTTAAAATTCAATGACTTAGGATATTTTATTATATGAGATTAGCATACTGAAGTATAATCAAGCAATATTATTTGTAAATGCATTAAAAATATTTTTTTCTCTCTTTGTTCTGAAATTATTCAGGTGAATATGTAGCGATATTCGGCAAAACAGCCGAATAGGCCGAATACCGAATAGTGGCCGAATATTCGTTACATCCCTACTTTTATGCATGGAATTTTCGGTCATAGATAAGGTAGTTTCATTATCTTAATCAAATTTCAACTTCTGTAGAAGTGACAGAGAGGATCTAAATGTGACAATGATATTTAAATCTTTTTTAGATAACTGATAATAGTTTAATTTCCATAAATACATTAACATAGAATTAAAACGATGTTTCTCAATTAGTTTAAGTAAATATTCAATAACGCGCTGAATATGTCCTAAATGTGACAAACCTATGAGGAATTGTACCCTATGGAGGCGCAGTGACCTTGATAGTTTTTTCTAAACAACATGTACAAAAAGAATTCAATAAACGTATGTTAATTAGCAGGTTTGCATTCCTTTACCTTGCGTGCTGTATATGACGACTGCTACAGTCAGGTGCAGGCGTCCAGGTCTGTAATCAGGGGCCGAACTGATGCTGTAAAACCGCGGCTGTAGCGGTGTCAGATGCGTCAGTAGGAAGCCGGGGGTCGGCGTGACAGACGGGAAGTTCTCCAGCACTTCCAGCAGGTTGGGATACTGATGCGATTTCCAGTCTTCATAACGGCTAGAATCCTGTAAGTGTTCGTACAGCATTAAAAAGAGATAAAAAAATATTAACTCAAAACAAAATAACTGCATTAATTATTATATTAACCCTTTAGCATGCGGGGGCTTACCTATTTCTAACACTTTCAACTGCTAGTGGCAAAAAAATGTGGTTAAATGGTCCCAAAGCCGAAAATGTACAACCGTTGCCATCACTCGAGTTAACTACCAGAAAAATGGCGGTTGATTGAACTGCCCATCGCGTGCTACAGAGTTAAAGTCCTTTTTTGACACAGCCGGCTGGTGCGGCCGCACACGACGACTACCGCGGGGGCGCCGGTCGATTCAAAAACCAATACACAGAATTTTTTAATGATGGTAATGTACATGTACATCATGGTACATAGCCTTTATGCTATTATATAACAAAATTAGTAAAAAAAGTTAAAATTAGAACTCATGGAACATTTTTTCGAAATTAAAAAAATAATTAATTTTTAATTAATTACTAATATTTTATAAATTTATTTTAAATTTTTTTCACTTATTTATGATGCTTTTAGTTTAACATATTAAAATACAAAATTTCATAATCCTATCTTATTAAATAGAAAAGAAAACTTTTTAATGTCCACCGTCCCCTTAATTCGAAATACCAACCTACGCAATGCGCTTTCTCCTTTCTCAGTTACAGTCGCCTTAGGTAGAATGAATATTCCCGCACCGTCAGTGCTATTTGAAACTCACGAAAAATCCCTATTGGTTTTCATTTCTGAAAACTGTAGATGCAGCGCCATCTATAAACACATTTTGGAAGTAATTTGTTTTAAGATGGAAAAATAAATTCCTGATTCTGCGAAGCTTCACTGTGCGAACCGCATATTCACACAACAATTTGTTGCTTTACTGTGAATTTTTGAAATGTGTCAAGGACTTCTCGGACACCCTGTATATTAAGCAACCATTAACCCTCTCGTCACCGAATTATGAAAAATCAGAGAAAACAAATCTGTCTAGCATTTAATGCATCTGAAATACTATTATAAATCGTGCAAAAATATTTTTTTCTAATGTCGATTAATATTTGTCGATTAATGTCGATAATAATAATTTTTCTAATAATAATTTCTGCATTTTCGGAGCATTTTGTTATGCTAAAATTAATTTAAAAGGTTGCACATATTAGGTAAAGGTTGAGGAATAAGAAAAAAAACTATACTTACCTTAAAAAGAAAAAAAAACGGTAAAAAAGCAGCGTCAATATTTTCTTAATTTTTCTCCTGAAACAATGCAGCGAAAACAGTAAAAAATTATCTAAATTGACTAGTACTGCAATCTAGGCACGATTTATGCTTCTAGTTTCCTATACTTTCTACACAAATTAATGATATTGATATCACTGAAAGAAAAATATACTAAATTCAATTGTTTTCTCTCTAAATATTGCTATTTGAAATAGGAACCTCATATGAGGCTCAGGGTGACGAGAGGGTTAAGTCGTACAAGACAATATTTGCATTTCGAGTATTTTTGGTGCATTCTTTACTACCTAGAAATTTGTTAGAGGTATTAAACAACCTGCATGTAGAAAATTATTAAACCACATTTTGTTTCCTCCATGGGCTCGCATATCTGATGCTAGTACAATTCGTCTCTCACCGTGGCTAGGAGCTGTATTTTCCTCTCGTCGCTTTCGTCTGTGGCCATCGTCGCCAGCATCCTCAAAAACTGTTGTCCAGGGGGCGTGGTTATATCCAGGTATCGAGTCAGGGCCGTTCTCATGCTCAGGGCCGGTATCCGTTCATGGGGATACCATCGGTGAGTTGGACCTAAAGAAGGAAGACGAGGTCGCTGTATTAAGTCATGCGAGATCAAAGTTCAGTGTTTTATCAAAAAAGTTCTTACTTTTTTTATTTAAAAAACTATCCGGTACTTTACGAGTTATTATACTCTGAATAAATTTTATTTAGTGGGAGATGAGATGAACTACTGTAATCAAAAAGTTCCTAGAATGGTGACATAAAGCCAACACCTCCTACAAATAGAAAGCCTAACAACTCAATCTGTGACGTCATCACTGGGCCTAGGAAAATGACGTCATCACAGTTTTACTTTCACAAAGTAAAACTATTTAAAACTTCTGGTGAATGATACAAATATTAGAAAATATCTTAGATTAAACATTAAAGTTAAAATACCTTTCTCATAGGAAATTATTCATTCCGATCTATTTCCTAATCATATTACCTAATTAGTGAAGGTTAAAAACTGACATTTGCCGTAAAGTAATATTTTTTTATCTCAAATTATTAAAATATTACATGTTATGCATGAGTAAATTCACCAGAAATGTTTAATAGTTTTATTCTGTGAAAATAAAACTTTTAAATGTAGGCCTAACGATGACGTCAAAGCTTGGTGACGTAGGAGTTGTTAGGCTTTCTTTGTCTAGGAGGTCTTGATAAAGCGAAACGTCAAAATTTATTGAATTCCCTTCAAAGCAATCTCTCTTACAGCAATGCATTTCTGCCAACGTTTTATTCAATCACCAAAAAACATGTCTTAAGTCAGTTCTTTTAAACCCTGTCCAGAATACGTAGAGAATTTATTAAAATCCAATTATTGGACTCCAAACGGTGACCAAGGAAAGGACATTTCATCCCAGAAAATGAGAGTCACACTGTGCCATATCAGGCGAATACGGAGCTGATGCAGCCGAATGCGTTGAATGCTTGGTTAAAAACATTCGGAAAGCAAATGACTCTAGAATGCGTTTGCCGTTTAGGAAAAATCAACAGAGTGAAAATTCTTATGTCATTATGAAGAAATTTATTTTCAAACGATGACATGAAATAAATTATGGCTGTTACCTGTAGTGCCAGCACTCATTTTTCATTAAGTTATGTGCAAAATGGTAATATATAGATATTGAATAGTTCAAAACATTTAGAACGGTGATAACTCTTTAACGCGCAGTGGTTTTGCTCTGAGACCACCAAACTGGTGACGTTTTGACTGTTGAAGGTCACGAAGAATGGATTGGATTTCTATAAAAATAGTTGCGGGTGATATAGCTCCACGAGAATCCTTTACTTTTTAGCACGTCCTTTCCCGTCAAAAAATTGTCACGATTATTTTTAACACCACTGACATCTGCAGAAAAATGGAAGAACGCGAGAACAGCTGGATAGATTGCCCAATGCTGAAAAAAGGGCAGCCGTTGCCATCGCTCGACTTAACTACCTGCAAGATGGCGGACGATTGAAACGTTCATCGCGTGCCACAGAATCTAGAGACCTTTTTTTTACGCAGCTGGCTGTGCGCGAGCACAGCCAGCTGTCGTCAGAAAAGGGGTCTCTAGATCTGTGCCACGCGATGAACGTTTCGATTGTCCGCCATCTTGCTGATAGTTAAGTCGAGCGATGGCAACGGCTGCCCTTTTTTCAGCATTGGGAAAGGGTTGCGTCTCAAAGGGTTAATAAGTGTCTAAAGTATACGTGCATGCGTTTCGAAAGGTCGTACACACACCCTATCCTGCAGCGCGAAATTATCACTTACGCGAGTATTTTTGGCACGCCTTTCGCGCGTAAGTCAAAACTCTAAGTATTTCTGAAACATTAGAAGTTGACAAAATGTAGGTGACAGCATAGTACTGGAAGCATTTTCAAAAATATTTTTCTTCCGCCAAACATAGCTACAATTTTGCAAAAAGTTTCCATATCTGAATGACACATCTGTTTGATATACGTACGTACTTTCGCCACTTTAACACTTGTCAAAATGAATCCAAGGATGATCAAAAATCGATACTTACGTCAAAGTAATGAAAATTTTCGCAATTACAATACGTTCTTCATTCTGTACAGGGAAGTACAAATTGTCAGTTACACGTGCTCAAGCAACGAAAGAAAACCATCTCACATTTGTGACGATACTATGAGGCCTAAGTAGTGTAAGGAGAAAAAAATTCTGGAGGGGTCACAAAATTATTTCTCTCCTTTTTTCTTGTAAATTCATTTGAATTTACAAAATACGCCAATCTTCTACAGTGCAAACTTCGTTCATCTGGCAAAGGGGAGGGGGAACGTGCCACCCCCCCCCTCTGGATCCGCCAATGTCAAAATTAAATTTTCAAAACTACCCCCAGTTTAGCAATATCGTGAGAACGAGGTAAGGAATTTCCAAATCTTAATACCAACCAATAAGAATTTAACGATCAATAGTTTGTCAACTCACATTCAACAAAAATTACATTTTAACTATTTCACTCGTAGAAGATTAATTTTAGACTACAGATTAAAATATTTAATCTATACACACATAATACATGTACACTACTGGCCAAAAGTATTGCAAGTTTCAGAAATCTAATCCTTTTCAAGATTAAGCCCCCTCTCCCCCCGTCAAAATTAAAAATCAATATAATTAATATTTTTGAATGTCAACATGTTAATTAATTACTTCAAAGACAAGACAACATTAAGTTAAAAACAAAAATAATTATTTAATTTATTGAAAAAATTGAATAAAAATATATAGGGTATTATAGAAATCATAATCCATTTTGGCTCGCCTCAATAAAATTAAATAAAGAATTAATTTCAAGTTATTCTGCAAAAAGAAGATAGTAAATAAATGCAAAACTAAAGATCATTTATTATGTTCCTGAGCAGCCTTGTCTTTGATCACAACAGCCACTCTTTTAGATATGGAATCCACAATGTTTTACAGCACTTCCTTCGGTGTTTCAGGGTGCCAACTTAAATTATGGGATCCTGAAGCTCCCATTTTGTTTTTTGGTGATTTTCAGATGTATTCTTTCCAATTATACTACATAAATTCTCAAAAATACTAAATCTGGCAAATTTCCTGTCCATTTTTCTGGGTTTATTCTTGAAACGATGGCTAGTTTTTCAAACTTGCAATACTTTTGGCCAGTAGTGTATATACACATACAATTCTTCACAAGTGTATGGATGAAGAATTATATGTGTATGTACACATGTATATACACATATAATTCTTCATCCTGTGTAATACCTAAAAGCATTTTCGAAAACACATCCTGTTGCTAAGCGATGATCATTACCGAACAACCAGCAAATTAAAAAAAAAAAATCATAATTTCCAATTCAAATTATTTTGTCTGTTAGTTTACATCGATCACACCACCGACAGGTTTATAAAGTACCCAAAAGCTCATCAAACTATAGACTATGCAGTTTTATGAAAAGGCACCGTGCAAGAAGAGTTGTTTAAAGGATTATTTCTCACTCACCTATTCGAATCCCCAAAAGTTTTAATTCATCACACCGAATAGATTATCAAATTGAATGTTAAGTGCGTGTCCATCATTATGAGGGGAATTGCTGATCTTCACGATACTTGCATCAACCATCAGTAATCCAGGTTATTTGGAAGAATAATTCACGAGTAGGGTTGGGGAATCCACGCTGCTGTCTATGAATTTTGCAGAAATTCCAATCTTTCAAGATTTTCTTTCAACGATAATAATTACAGGGCTATCCAGTAAAGGGACACACGACTACAAAATTTAATAATGTCCATGATAAAGGACATAAAATTATAATTAATCTGTCATTAAAAAGGAAAAAAATTATTCCACAAGTGTTCTTCATGACTTGCTTTAGCCACCCTCATTGGAGGACCATGGCCTAGAGGATGAGATAAACATGGTATACGACCGAAGTGTGAAGGCCCAGCGTTCCGGCCTACCACCAGAATCCTGGAGGTGCTAGGATTTTTGCAATTTTAGGACAAACAGAACTTTTCGGAACATATTTCACGACAAGGTAATTATCAATATACTGCGGAATTTGCTATAAATAAACTTGTTTTCAGGGAAAATTTCTATATTTTGAGTTATTTTAGGATTTTGAAATAAGTTTTTTTTTCTTGGTGTACATATAATCTTGCACTTCGAATTTGACAAAGCAAATTACATACAGAAAAACTAACCAAAGTTCATAAAAGTTTCTTCAGAAGCTGCATTGCACGTTTTTTTTTTTTTTTTTTTTTTTTAACAAATAATAAATCGTCATAATGAAAGTTATATTTGTGTTGTGTTGCACTTTCTTATGGAGGAGTACGTTGGTCGGAGGACTTTTTAAGAGGTTCCAATGTGTATTCACGCCACATCTGAAGAAAACCGACCCGAACTCCAGACCGTTCGATCGACAGCCGCGTGCTAGTCTACCCCAAAGCCTACCTCTGGAAATTATTGTGTATTTAGAAATTTGGGCACGTGATCCAAACTTTTGCAGTTAAGGAATACATTTCGCTCCATCTTTCAATTTTCTTGTCATTGAATTCATTTAAAGCCTTCGTTAATGGGGATATACCGCTACTTTCTCATGTTCGCTCCACCCTCTAAAAAGGGTTTAATTCCAGTACACTAAGTGTAATTTAAACCTTTTACGCTCAGTGTTCCCGCTCTGCGAACACCAAACTATGACGTTTTGACTGTTGCCAGTCATGAAGAATAGATTGGATTTCTATAAAAATAGTTGCGGGGGACATAGCGCCACGAGAATTCTTTACCTTTTAGCACGTCATTTCCCGTAAAAAAATGGTCACGATTATTTTTAACAGCACTGACATCTGCTGAAAAATGGAAGAATGGGAGAACAGCTGGATAGATTGCCCAATGCTGAAAAAAGGGCAACCGTTGCCATCGCTCGACTTAACTACCAGCAAGATGGCGGACGATCGAAACGTTCATCGCGTGCCACAGATCTAGAGACCCTTTTTTGACGCAGCTGGCTGTGCGGCACAGCCAGTTGTCGTCAGAAAAAAGGTCTCTAGATCTGTGGTACGCAATGAACGTTTCGATCGTCCGCCATCTTGCTGGTAGTTAAGTCGAGCGATGGCAATGGTTGCCCTTTTTTCAGCATTGGGAAAAGGTTGCGCCTCAAAGGTTTAACAATTATTGCTTAGTTCTATTTCTTTCTCCCTTTTTACTATAAAAATAATCTCGTTTGAATAATGTCAAATATTTTCGATAGCTTCTCTCACGTGTTCAGTGTTCTAGAATAACCTTTTTTCCTCTCTGGTGTAAAGTTCACGCATTATACTTCATATACAAAAATTATGTCTAAACATTTTTTTAAATGGACTTACTTATTCTATTATTTTTAAAGCATTCTTTGTTAAAAACTATCCAACGAGATTACCACGAAAATGTAATACATTTTTCATCTAGCTTGTAAAATTTAAACAACTATTGATTGATCCGAGTGCTTTGCACCTTCAGGAGATAAATTTCAATAGAAGCAGCAATTTTCGAGCTTTTATAATACTGCACATGTCGCGACGGAATAAAATTTCATTGGATGTTAAACACTACTCTCTATTAATAGTGTGTCTGGGAATATTGAAAATATACCTTCACGAATTCATATGTAAAATAGGTGTGTGTAATATATGAACGGAATATACAATGTGACAATTATTCAGCTAGATGAAACAAAAAATGAAGGCTTCAGACACTTGAGAGTTTAAAAATTCAGTGCATGTTTTAAAAGTAACCAAAGATACCGTAATACATATCAGTGGCGGATTATTGCAAGTTTGTCGGGGGCGGGGGGGCGGTTAGCTTGTCGGTGGGGGCGGTTAGTTAGAAGATTGACATATACATTTATTTTATGGAAGTAAAATAGGATCTTTTACATTAATTTTTTTTTCTCGGGGGGGGGGGGGCGGTCGCCCCCTCCGCCCCCCCTTTAATCAGCCCTTGATACACATCCGCTTTCAAACGTATTGGGCTCTTCAAAAATACCAAGATACCTGCGTTATGCGAAAAATCCGTCGTTAAGAGAGGTGGTCGCTTAAAGAAGTATAATACGAGGGTTGCCTTTTAAGTTTCTACAAAAAGTAGGAAGAAAATAATTTTTTGGGAACAAACTGTTTTATTGCTCTTCAAAATATTCGCCTTTATGATTTATACACTTTTCCAACTGTTCAAACCAATTCTTGAAACTGTTTTTCACTCTGAAGTTGATATCTCCGAAGAATGGTTTTGGAAGGCACCAACAGCTTCTTGAGGTAATGAAAATCGCTGATCACGCATTTTTTGCTTGACATAAGGCATGGCTCACTGGGATATATACTAGAGATGAGACGGCTCGGGCTCTGTAATTCACGATTGCGTTCGGGCTCGGGCGGGCTCGGGCTCGTGAAAAATTTCTCCTTTGTTGAACATACTCCTTGAAACAGATTTTAAAAAGTGATTAATGGGATAAATAGACGTACTTATTTCAAAAAATAGCGGCACGGGCGACTAGAAGGTGTGTGAAGCTCCAAAAATTATTGTATCCTATTAATGAAGTAGTTAATTTTATTCGTCTTTAGCTGAAATTTCGGGCTCGGGCGGGCTCGGGCTCCAACTTTAATAATATTGCTCGGGCTCGGGCGGGCTCGGATTAAAAGTCTTCGGGCTCGGGCTTCAAAAAATGAGCCCGGCTGTCCAAAAAGCTCCGTTTTTCCGTACGAGTAAATTTTCGCTTCTTCGCCGATTTGTCGCTTTTACCCAACGAATCACTGTTGCCATCTCTGCCGGAGAAAATATGCCTAAAATCAAAGCTAAAAGTATCGAGGAATGGATAACAATGGCCGCATTCGTAAACGCCAAACGAGTTGCACTCGTGCAACGAGTTTATCGCATGCGCATTTCAATGTTTGCGCGACATTCGATTAGCTACGACGATTCGGACCTTAGTTTCCGAATATCCCTCGTACATAAGTAATTAATTATACATGCATATTTGCGAAATTTAATATTAACCCATTAAGCGCCAAAGCTCCCGATACGGGAACACCTATTATATATTTTTTTTTCTTAAAATATTTTAACGCAATTTACGAAATACACATTTTATATAAACATTTACTCTATAGGGTGTGCTATATATTTTTATCAGAACAATATATTTTTATTTAATGTTTTTTTTTTCTAATTTTTAAAAAAGTGAAATTTTGTCTTTATGACTTTCTTATATAAAACTACCGTTCAACAATAAAGAAAGGTTTGGAACTTCACTAGCTGGTTTCTTACATTTATAGTATCAACAAAAATAATAATTACTTTATATATACAGTTTTGACAAGCATCCGCGTACAAAAAGGAATTGCTGTATCCAAAATGGAGAAAGACATTTATCCCCATAAGACGCCAAAGCTCTCGCTACAGGAACATGCTATATTTTCTAAATGCTTTGAGTTTAAAAAAAAATTTCAACTGTTCTATAGAGGCATGCAATGTATGTAAAAAATGTATATACATTAAAAATTTTCTATCCGATTCTCATAGCGGCGTTTAATGGGTTAATAAAATATTTAGACATTTCGGATTATTTTATTCTTTTTTCCTATCTCCAAGGGTACTTCTCTCTTTACTTCAGTTTTTACATCTGACAAAAGAGCGTGGGTCCCGAAAATTCCTCATGCATTCTGAATTGACCATAATAAAATTTACTTGCTCTAAAACCTGCTTCTTGGGTTTTCCCCACAACCTACAATAAGCGCCAACTTGTTCTCTGAAATTCCCTTTTTCGTGTGACTCGATCCCATCAGTGCGCTGCTGCAACAGTAAAACGACTCGTTTCGTAGACATTTCTCTTTCCTAACCTGTGCACGTGTACTTGCGGCTGCTGTCGATTTGCAGTAGAGTTAACTGGTTTGGGATGCGGCTTTTGTTTACTTCCGGGAAAATGCAGGAAAATTTTCGGACAGGGGTCGCTTATGGAGGGCTGTTTGGTCTCTTCTAGAGGATCTTTCAACATTAAGTAGATTCGGTGAAATATCGGTGCCTTCAAAAATGTGGGTCATTTTAAGAAAGGGTTGTTTAACCCTTTAACGCGCGGTGGTTCCGCTCTGAGACCACCAAACTTTTGACGTTTTGACTGTTGAAGGTCACGAAGAATAGATTGGATTTCTATAAAAATAGTTGCGGGTGACATAGCTCCACGAGAATCCTTTACTTTTTAGCACGTCATTTCCCGTAAAAAAATGGTCACGATTATTTTTAACACTACTGACATCTGCCGAAAAATGGAAGAACGCGAGAACAGCTGGATAGATTGCCCAATGCTGAAAAAAGGGCGGCCGTTGCCATCTTGCTGGTAGTTAAGTCGAGCGATGGCAACGGCTGCCCTTTTTTCAGCATTGGGAAAGGGTTGCGCCTCAAAGGGTTAATAGAGGCGGTCACTCATAGATGTTTCACTGTGCCATAAAAATCATGGAGTGGCATGAGGACTGGGTCCATGGCCCGCACTCTGAATGGCTGTAGCACATGGCCAAAGGCAGCCCCCTTTCTCTTACTATTTAGCACTAAGCAAGTGCATAATGTTTGGATATCCTCTCAATTTAAACGAAAATACAAACTTAGAAATGACCGTCAATTGGCACACATCCCAAGCACATTACGTATTTTCCTTTTTCATTACAGATTAAATGCCTCACTCCAAATTTTATGTTACGACTTTTCTTCGTGTTTGGGGGAGGTGGGGGTATTAACGGGATAATAAACATCTTTTACCTTTAAATCCCCTGCAAGCGCCCTCTTCGTTTTTTTTCTGACTTTTCGTCGCGTTTGGGAGGCGCGGATGAACGGTGTATTGCGGTAATCGGCATTAATTTGTGACGTGTTCAATATGCTTGAAATCAATGGCTACAGTATGGAGCAGACAAATAGAAAAATTCTATTCGTTTTGCTGAAGTAGTGACACCTCTCTGTACTATTTCTATCTTCGCTGGAACTTTTAACCTTTTTACGCGCAGTGTTCCCGCTCTGGGAACACCAAACTCGGACATTTTGACTGTTGCCAGTCACGAAGAATAGATTGGATTTCTATAAAAATAGTTGCGTGTGACATAGCTCCACGAGAATCCTTTACTTTTAAGCACGTCATTTCCTGTGAAAAAATGGTCACGATTATTTTTAACGGCACTGATATCTGCTGAAAAATGGAAGAATGCGAGAATAGCTGGATAGATTGCCCAATGCTGAAAAAAGGGAAGCTGTTGCTATCGCTCGACTTATAACCAGCAAGATGGCGAACGATCGAAACGTTCATCAGGTGCCACATATCTAGAGACCCCTTTTTGACGACAGCTGGCTGTGCTGCACAGCCAGCTGTTCTCAAAAAAGGGTCTCTAGATCTGTGGCACGCGATGAACGTTTCGATCGTCCGCCATCTTGCTGGCTGTGCGGCACAGCCAGCTGTCGTGAAAAAAGGCTCTCTAGATCTGTGGCACGCGATGAACGTTTCGGTCGTCCGCCATCTTGCTGGTAGTTAAGTCGAGCGATAGCAACGGCTGCCCTTTTTCCAGCATTGGGAAAGGGTTGCGCCTCCAAGCGTTAAAGGAAACTTCTTTTGTTTTGTTTTTGTTTACTAACCTTTTAACTCACAACCATTTCCACATCTATATAGAGTAGCAACTTTTATATTGCTCAAGCGGAGAAAGTAAACCCGTTGCCATCTCTCGAGTTGACTACCA
Source organism: Cheiracanthium punctorium (assembly GCA_038373885.1). Lineage (NCBI taxonomy): Eukaryota > Metazoa > Arthropoda > Arachnida > Araneae > Cheiracanthiidae > Cheiracanthium > Cheiracanthium punctorium. Next base: position 184,851 of record JAWZYV010002220.1, read on the forward strand.
GCAACATGGTGCTGAACGAATCGCCCATCACGTGTTACAGAGCTAAAGTCCTTTTTTGGCACAACCGGCAGTGCTGGCAACTACCAGCAGCATGGTGGTTGATGGAATCTTCCATCGCGTGCTACAAAGCTCAAGACCTTTTTTTGACACAGTCGGCTGTGTCAAAAATTACTTCACATAAGCGCGCCACACAGCTTTCTTTACACAGCAAACACACGATTGGAGTCGAAATTCGGAGTCGACCTAGGAAAAATTTCATAAAAAATTAACTTTACATGATTTTCATTTTCACATGCAATTACAATTAGATAACCAGATCTTTAAAGATCAGAACTTAAAATTTAGAAAACTAATTTTCCGATATCCCTTTGAAAACGCTATCGGACGTATACAGGTTCAGGACCGGATAAATTGAAAACGATCCCGTTTTTAAGGCATTAAAAAAAAAAAAAAATTATAAAAAATATAAGAGCATATAAAGTCCTCCAGTGTTTTAACCTCGTCAATTTCGTGCAAAATTAATTAAATCTAGAACGCAATGAAGCCCTGACATGTTCACATTATTACTTAACCTGAGCGGCCGCATTTAAATATATCGAATTTTTCGCTCAAAATGTGGCGTCCCACGTGAGTTTCCAAAAGCGGATATCTTTATTTCCGTTTAAAAATGCTAATGCTATTTAGGTACTCCGCGATGGGCTATCTCCTCAGCCGTTTCCATTTAATTTGCTTCTGAATTTCGGGCAAGCTTTTGGCGTTTCTACAGTTGACTGGTTTTTAAATAGAGGAAAGCGTGCAAGACGTAACTGCAAAGACTCTTTAAATCGAGCAGTCTTTAAATTTATCTTTCATACTTTTTTTCTTTTCAACTTTCCTTTTTGACAGTTGTAAACGTAAATTAAATTAACCTCTGAAGAGCTAAATTCCACTCATGTCTTAAAATATTCACATGCACATAACTTACTTTTTCAAGTTGCAATTCTGGAACTTGAAGTATTTGTAGGACTGATTTTTTAATGGTTTCTTTTACCAAATTTAAATTTATAGAGTTAAAATTGCGGTCCAGCATGGTCTATTCGATAACCTCCGTTTCCACATCCATATGAAAGAGCAAGTTTTATATTGCTCAAGACGAGAAAGTACACTCGCTGCCATCTCTCGAGTTAACTACCAGCAACATGGCGGCTCATCGAATCGCCCATCGCGTGTTACAGAGAGTTTCCATAAAAACTCAGAAAGTGAAGCAGCACCGGCGTAAAAGTAAGCGAAATGTATGTCTCTTAATGTATTCAAATTCACATTGGATCAAAAGTAACCAATTTTTTTTTTTGATAATGTATAGTAGGGTGGAGTGAAAAACACTTTTTCTCGAAATTCACACTGCCTGAGTCATTAAATAGTGCGAAACTGATAAGAACAAAATGTCTCCAAATTTCAGCCCAAAATATGGCCATCTTCAGGTTCTACACCTCAAGCGAATATATTCCCAATGTCTTTTTTACTCTTTTATGAATTTCTATTGAAATAATTACGTTTAATTAAATAATTGAATAATTAATACTCCGATACACCCGCTCTATCAAAAATAACAGCTAGTTCGGGCATTGGGTCTGTCTTGGATATTTAGGGAGTCTCATTGTCAGCATGGGCGCCGGCAGCATAGGGCAAGGGGGGGGCAATGCCCCCCTGGATTTTTGAATGCAGTGTTTTCACTTGCCTTTTTGCTCTTTCCAACATAGTAACCATACGCTAAAGTAGTCTTTGCCCCCCTTGAGTAGTCTTTGCTCCCCCCTGGAGTAGTCTTTTCCCCCCTTGAGTAGTCTTTGCTCCCTCCTGGAGTAGTCTTTGCCCCCCCCCCTCGGGAAATATTCTGACGGCGCCCATAATTGTCAGTCGTTTTCCGACATTTGGCTTGCTGACTAACGAAATCGTCCTCATTTTCTGAGGTATATTCCATTTCTGAATCAGATCCTAAGTCGACGTTTGCTTCTAAATAAACGATTTCCAGCACTGACGTGTGATAACAACGTATTAGTAAATGAATTTAATAATGGAAACATAACTAATTATTCAATTAATTAATTAAACATTATTATTTTAATAAAAATAGCTAGAAACATATTCGCTTGAGTTGTGGAACCTGAAGAGGGCAATATTTTGAGCTGAAATTTGGAGACTATTTGTTCTCATCAGTTTCGCACCATTTAATGACTCAGGCCGTGCGAATTTTGAAATAAAGTTTTCTTCGCTCCACCCTGATGCATAGTCAAATTTCCAGTAACGAGATTCGATTTTCTTAATGTTAACATTCCATATTGTTAACATTAATGACTCCATATAATTCTTGTGTTAACAAGAATTATATGGAGTCTATTCGCTAAAGTGCACGCTAAAGCGCTAAAGTTCCCTTAAGAACACGGAAAGTGAAGCAGCACCGGCTTGGCCAGCGCTTGGGAGGGTGAACTCCTCTCTCGGCTGGAATACCCTGTGGGACCGTGTAAGCTATTGGGAACTGGTGACCGTAAAATCTGTTTGTGGCTACAATGTCCTTCATGTTCAAACAATACCGCTAGGGATGCCGATTTAAAGGTCTAGCCTATCATCTCGAATATGTTCCAAAATTAGGAGACCACTCATAGGAGGGCGACGCTGGTCTACCTAATAGGAGCTCTCCGTAATGAAATGACCAACATCTTCAGCCCTCCTTATGGTCAAGCTTCCAGTAGACCGTTGACTTGGCCATTGGAAAGAAATTTAAATGAGTTTAACCTTTTGCGGCGTAATCCTTTCCCAATGCTGAAAAAAGGGCAGCCGTTGCCATCGCTCGACTTAACTACCAGCAAGATGGTGGACGATCGAAACGTTCATCGCGTGCCACAGATCTAGAGAGCCTTTTTTGACGACAGCTGGTTGTGCGGCACAGCCAGCTGTGGTCAAATAAGAGTCTCTAGATAAGTCTAAATGGTCTCTAGATAAGTCTCTAGATAGGTCTAAAGAAGGTGGTACGCGATGAACGTTTCGATCGTCCGCTATCTTGCTGGAAGTTAAGTCGAGCGATGGCAACGGCTGCCCTTTTTTCAGCATTGGGCAATCCGTCCAGCCGTTCTCGCATTCTTCCATTTTTCAGCAGATGTCAGTGCTGTAAAAAAGAATCGTGACCATTTTTTTACGGGAAATGACGTTCTAAAAAGTAAAGTATTCTCTCGTGGTGCTGTGTCACCCGCAACTATATTTATAGAAATCAAATCTATTCTTTGTGACTGGCAACAGTCCAAACGTCAGAGTTTGGTGTTCCCAGAGCGGGATCACTGAGCGTTAAAGGGTTAAATGAATTTAAATTGCTTGAACTCAATATTGTGTACAGAATTTTCCCACCGTAAACACACAGGCATATATGCATATGTATATATATATGTATATATATATGACAGACTAAATCAAAAGCCTGCTGAAATCCCAAATTCCTAAAATGTTTTTAAACTGTGTAGTGGAGAACAAAAGAAATTCGTGATCTAAACCTACTTAATTCCGCAACTACTACACAGTCTCTTGCAATTCCTTTGTAAACTTATAAATGGTCCCCGCGTTTCGCCTATCAGACGCCTTAAAAGACAAAACAATTTAGTTAATAGTCGCTGCCCTGATTTAGAATCAACCAATTATTGAAATGTGGCGTAAGTCAACATTTTAAAAATTAATTTTCTCGCTAACTATTTCCCATAGAGACACGGGATTTGTTTTATTAATTTTCTTAGGCAAAGAGCAACATTCTTCTAACTATTCTTCTAGGAATGGAGGAGCCGTATAAAAATTAAATTTCGTATTTTAATATGTATAGAATCCCCAGTAAAAAAAATGCCATATCCGAAAGCTATTCTTAATTAGATGAACTTTTCTAATTGGAAGTATGTTTCGATCACTTGCGGTTTAAAAAAATAATCACCTTAACATATATTTTGAATCACCCAGTATATATATATATTTTCATTTTTAATTTTGAATCCTGATTTAACTTTTTCTTTTATTTTAAAAAAGACAACAGTAAAACTGTGAGTTCCAATGAAAATTCTCCCGCGGTCCGATATCAAAAATCCTACTTTAAAGTTGTCTACAGACGAAATTATTGTTGAGAATGTTATGAAATTTCGTGCAGGACATAATGAAAGTACGGGAATTTGAGCGGATTTAACCCTTTGAGGCGCAACCCTTTCCCAATGCTGAAAAAAGGGTAGCCGTTGCCATCGCTCGACTTAACTACCAGCAAGATGGCGGACGATCGAAACGTTCATCGCGTGCCACAGATCTAGAGACCCTTTTTTGACGACAGCTGGCTGTGCTCGCGCACAGCCAGCTGCGTCAAAAAAGTCGAGCGATGGGAACGGCTGCCCTTTTTTCAGCATTGGGCAATCTATGCAGCTGTTCTCGCGTTCTTCCATTTTTCGGCAGATGTCAGTGGTGTTAAAAAGAATCCTGACCATTTTTTTTACGGGAAAGGACGTGCTCAAAAGTAAAGGATTATCGTGGAGCTATGCCACCCGCAACTATTTTTATAGAAATCCAATCTATTCTTCGTGACCTTCAACAGTCAAAACGTCAACAGTTTGGTGGTCTCAGAGCGAAACCACTGCGCGTTAAAGGGTTAAAAAAAAATTGGTTCAAATGTTCACCACCAGGGGGCGTACTTTCAAATGAATTACACATGCAGCATACGTTTATGATAGTTCACAAATATTATTACAACTAAACATGTTCAACACGACGGCCATCAATGTCAGTGACCACCTGGAAGCGTATTAGAGCATGTTCACGCAGCTGACCGCAGTGTGTTCGGGGAAATGTTAGGAGTATGCTTTGAAATGTAGTCTTTAAGACCAGGCGTAGTTCGTGGATTATGACCTTTAACCAAATGTTTCAAACTCCCCTAACACCGAAAGTTTGAGGTCTGGAGACCGGGGAGATGCACTATTTATATTAAAAAACGACCCCCGATGGCGAATCGTTGAACAATTTTTTTTTTTTAATTCTCTCAAACATATTCCCACACCTTCATTATGTCCTACACAAAATGCCATAACATTCTCAATAATAGTTTTGTCTGTAGAAGTTCAATTTCGGACATCCGCTATATTGATTTCCGTTAAAAGCAGGATTTAAAACAAATGTAAATACCTATTATAAAAGTATGAAATAGATCACACACACACACACACACACAAATTATGATTCGTATTGGTAAAATTAAATGACATGTATTGTGGAACTAAATGAGGCAAGTCTGCATGAGAGAAATGTAAATGTAACGTTGCTGGTCCTCAGAACCAACAAATTTTATACTCTACCGCTTTGTTACATATTTTAGTGGTCTCAGAACAGCGGACGACCGTTATTTTCGAGCTATTTTTAATGACCTCCTGTAACACTTTCCCCCTTTTTTAATACCTGATGTTTGGCTTAATTTTTACTTTCCGAAGATGTACCATGTAAGGAAAGTATTGTAATCATGAAAAAATTCGACTTCGGGATTTTGGTGCATTGACACGTTTTGAGGTTTTCTGAATCCATTCATGCTATTTTTACGAGATGTATGTATGTATGTATGTGTGTGTGTGTGTGTGTGTACGTGTGTGTATGTGTGTATGTGAGTGAACACGATAGCTCCTAGACGGGGCATTCGATTGAGCTCAAATTGGGTATATATGTCATAAACCCCCGTCGCAAGACCGGTATTGATTTTGGTGTGCATAGGACTTATAGTTTTTCTACAGGGCTACGGCAAAGATTTCTTTTACATTATGGCGTATCAGGGGAAATTCTTGAAAGTGTGCTAGCGTTTAAACGGTACATTCGATTGAGATCAAATTGGGTATATATATTATAAACCACCGTCGCAAGACCGGTATTGATTTTGGTGTGTATAGGACTTATAGTTTTTCTACAGAGCTACGACAAATATTTCTTTTACATTATGGCCTATGGGGAGAAATTCTTGAAAGTGCGCTAGCGTTTAAACGGTACATTCGATTGAGCTCAAATTGGGTATATATGTTTGAATGATTCATCGATTAAAATTTATTTAAATGCTTGGTAATGATCTTAATCGTAAGTGTTCGGAAGGTCGAGTGGAGTCACTCCAGATTTTTTACTTCCTTGTACGTAGTATAAGGAAGTAATGTGATCCCGAAAAATTTTGGGGGCCAAATTTCGACAAAAAAACCGATTTTGACTACATCTAAATTTAATTTAAAAATTTTTTTCGATGCATCTCATCGTAGGCTAGCATGCACGGTCATATTAACGCGTCTGCAACACATTTTGACCAGCGGCGAGTCTACTGTGGCCAGTTTTTCCATGCCGTCTGTACGTACGTACGTACGTACGTATGTATGTAACTCGCATATCTCAAAAACTATTGGTCGTAGAATGTTGAGATTTGATATTTAGGATTGTTCTATGATCTAGTTGTGCACCTCCCCTTTTGGTGGCAATCGAAAGGATAGTTTATCTACAGGACTGTCCAAAACATTCGAAATACATTACGCTCAATGGGCCGAAATTCATTAAACTCGCCTAACTCAAAAGCTATTAGGCGTACAATATCGTAACTTCATATTTTGGATAGTTGTAACATCTAGTTGTGCGCCTCCCCTTTCGGTTCCATTCGACTGGATAGTTTATCTACAGAACCGCCCAAAATATTCGAAATACATTACGATCTATGGGCCGAAATTTATCAAAGCGTTTTTTAGAGGTATTGGGCTATTTCAAACGACTCAGAAGTGATATATGCTGTAAAGAGTTAGAAAATGAATTCCTCCATTAAAAAAATGTCTTTATCATTTATACTTCTGCTACAGGAACACTCAAAAGATTTCCAATACATTACGGTCAATAGCAATTTCAGGGGCATTCATCCATTTCCAGCACAATACCGTTATACCACATAAGTTAGGTAATGGTCCGACCACGGTCACGTGCCTCCCTCAAGAACTATGCCAAAAGTCGCCAAGCTTGGCGACTTTTGTTGTATGTGTGTGCATATTTAACTCTCAAATCTCAAAAACTATTATGAAATTTCATATATAAGAATGTTGTAACATCTAGTTGTGCATCTCGATTTTTGGTTCCAATCTACTGGAGAGTTTATTTACAGGACCACCGAAAAGAATTTCAGTACTTTAATGTCTATGGACATCTTCAATATAATACAACTGTAGACAGTCATTGTTTGGTACATTTCCAAAATCTCGCCGTCTGTCCTCGACCTTGGCGAGTTTTGGCGAAATATCTCCAAATTTGGCGATAGTCAGTTATTTGGTACATGCCCAAAGTATCGCCATTTGTCATCGTTCTTGGCGAGTTTTGGCAAAATATCGCCAAATTTGGCGATAATCTGTTATTGTTTGGTTCATGCTTAAAATCTCGCCAAATGTCGTCGACATTGACGAGTTTCGCCGAAATATCGCCAAATTTGGCGCCAAAAATTATTTCGTATTTTTTAGAACTATTGTAATATCTAACTGTTTTCAATATCTTTTTTGACAGCAATCGACTGAGAATTTATTTACAGGGTGAGCCAAATGACTTTAAATACATTGAGGTGTATGGATGCATTCAATTCATTGAAGGTCTGTGGTCAATGACTACTTTGGCTATCCCCAAAATCTCGCAGACTATCTCAAGTTTGTCGGCTTTGGTGAAATATCGCCAAATAAAGTGTCAGAAGGAAATCTTTCAAATTGAACTCAGCTTGGCGATATCGAAATATTTGGCTAGAAATCGCTAAACTTTACTATTATTGATATTTTATCTCTTTCAAACAAATAAGTTTAGAGGAAGTGCGTCGAAAATATTTTTGATCAAATGGACGTGCAAGGAAGTCATGTGTTGGACACATCAGATTTTTTTATTTAATGAAAGCGATTAGTTTGATACCACTATTGTACATGGAACACATGCCTCTAAAGAAAAGACGAAAGGGCATGTGCTCCATTCTACACAAATTTTAGGGTTACACCACAAATATTTAATAAGAACTGGAGAAAAATATTACCTTCAAATGTCTGTATGATTTTCCGTAGTTCAAGTTGGAACGTTTTATCCGGATCTGGACAGGTGCTCTCCATTCTTGCTAGGATACCGTCTACCAGTTCTTTCCGGTTAGCCGGATAGATCCCCACGTGATCACCTGGATAGAATTTCATGGCAGGGTTCCCGGCTGTTGACAGTTCTATGAGCAGAGTCTGTCGACTTATTCGAAAGAACGTTTTACATTAGAAAAAAAAATATTTAACCATAATAACTGTAAATTTAATTATTAACTGTTAAATGAACACTAACAACAGAACTCAGAGAAAATATTACGAATGCAAATGCGTACAATATTTACAGCACAGGTCTATCACTAAGTGTTGGTTGTTGCCTCATAGAAGTATGTTGCGAGATGTTCTTTTTAAAAAGTTGCTAAATTCAGTTCCCTCATTTTTTGCGCATTACATTAGCTCCAATTGCTATGAAAAGCCAGTGAATTTAGTGACAAATTCCTGAAATTGTCAACACTACTTCAGACGCTATCATCAGTATAAAAGGAACTTTGTGGGCATTTGTAGAGACAGAATGATAGCGAGGGTTTCTGTGAGCTCCAATCACATATCCAAATGAAGAATATAATTGAAAAAGATCACAGAAATAGGATGTCTCTGTGTTGAAGAATTATCTTTTTTAAGTTTGAAAGAAAAAATGAATATGTACTTGAGATAGTACAAAGAAACTCAAGGGGAAAAAGGTCATACGATTGCTTAAATACAATTTAATTTGTGTCTATATGCTCATTAATTTTTTACAAAATGTGCATTATTTTTCATTTCAGTTGTTTTGCTATCAAACAGCGAACATTCCTTTACATGTATTTTTCAACCCTTAAGAGTCCTCTGTAGTCGGCTTGCGGAGATTCAAGTCCCAATGCTTTGCTATAGAGAAAAGTGCCTTAACGCCTAATAATTTTTCTCAGAAAGTATTAGGTATTTTTAAATCAAAATTTCCTGTGGGAATCTTGAGAACTGTTCGCAAGGATTGCGCGAATCCGATTTGAGTTAATTGAGCCGAAAGAGATTTTATTGCAGTCTAGAATTTATGTTACTTTTCAGACTGCAATAAAATCTCTTTCGGCTCAATTAACTCAAATCGGATTCGCGCAATCCTTGCGAATAGTTCTCAAGATTCACACAGGAAAATTTCATTTAAAAATACCTAATACTTTCTGAGAAAAATGATTAGGCGTTAAGGCACTTTTGGATTTAAGCATTGGATAGTCTGCGGACTACTGACTTTAAAAAAATTGTTATGAAAATTAATTTTCCTTGTAACAACAAAGAATGCATAAGTGTTGGAAATGAATCAGTACAATAGGGACCATTTATAGGAACATAAGGGGAAATTATAACGACTCTGGACAAGCTCATTTTTGCATAGATTAGGTACGTAAGCGCAACAGTCTCGCAGAGTATGTTTCTGGTCAACCCTTTGAAGCGCAAGATTTTTCACATCAACATCGAAGACCAACTGGATGGACTGCCCAACATTGAAAAAGTGCAGACGTTGCCATTGAATCATTTAACTACCAAAAACATGCCGGTTGATTGAATTGCCCATCTGGCGCCATGTTGCTGGTAGTCGCACATCTAGCAAGAGTCAGAAAATGTTTAGATCTGTGGCGCCAGGTGGGCGAATCGACCGACCGCCATTTTATTGGTAGTTAACTGGATCGATGGCAAACGGCTGCACTTTTTCAGCGTTGGCACCATTTAACCATAATTTTTTGCTTCTAGTAGTGAAAGTGCTAAAATTAGACGGTTTCACGGTGTAATCATCGGGCATCAAACAGTTAAGGATAATTTGACTGCAATGACACTCTAAAAGACCATTAACATCACTCGTGATCTTTCTTTTTAATTATGTGTAATTTAATTCATTTTGTAAGCCTTATGAATGATACAAATTAAATTTACCTTTTCGAATTTATTTATTTGCTTTTACCGTGGATCATGGAAAATGACGAATTAAAGGAAAGCCAAAGTGCACTTAACATTCTACAGATCAACAAAAAGAGCAGATGCGCTATAGGTATGCACGGGAAATCAAAGAAATACCTCTTAAGACGAAGAAAAAAAATATCACAAAGTTTCTTGAAAAGTACCTGTTTATGGGAAACTGTTCAGGAGTAGTTACTTTTGAGTTTTAAAATGCCAACCTACAGAATGAGTTTTTATGGAACTAGTTCAAAAATCTTGTTCATTGGTAAACGTGCTGACCTATGAGGCATCTGCTCCTTCCAAAAATAAATAAATAATTAATTAAAACAACACAAAATAAATTAAAAATATGCGCTCCAAATTCAATGCTATAACACACAATTCTATAATTTTCCACTTCACACTCATATCCATAAAGTTCTAGACAAAGTTCAGTTCTCATTTGCGAGCCAAGTTGTGAACACAGCCATGCGCAAAATTCATGCAAAAAACACACGCGTACAGATGTAAGATGTGTCTAAAAATCAATACCTGTCTTCTTCGGACTGAAGAATGGTGCGCTTCTCCAAGATGCAAGGAGCTACTTTTCGATTGGTTCCTTTAGAAACACCTGGAAAATCAAAACGGTCCAAATCAGTACTCACACCAGGAAATTGCATAAACATACCCAAGATGCATAACTAGGCTTTACAACTGATAGAATGTATGAGAGACTCCCAAGCAAATACATGTACATACAGTTTTTATTTATAGAGGAATAGAAAAATTTTCGGGAACAGCTTTGATTTCTTTGGTGTAATACTTTTAAGCCTTTAACGCGCGGTGTTCCCGCTCTGCGGACACAAAACTCTGACGTTTTGACTGTTGCCAGTCACGAAGAATAGATTTGATTTCTATAAAAAATAGCTGCGGGTGACATAGCATCCTTTACTTTTCAGCACGTCATTTCCCGTAAAAAATGGTCACGATTCTTTTTTAACAGCACTGACATCAGCTGAAAAATGGAAGAATGCGAGAACAGCTGCATAGATTGACCCATGCTGAAAAAAGGGCAGCCGTTGCCATCGCTCGACTTGACTACCAGCAAGATGGCGGATGATCGAAACATTCATCGCGTGCCACAGATCTAGAGACCCTTTTTTGACGCCGCTGACGCAGCTGGCTGTGCCGGCACAACCAGCTGTCGTCAAAAAAAGGGTCTCTAGATCTGTGGCAAGCGATGAACGTTTCGATCGTCCGCCATCTTGCTGGTAGTTAAGTCGAGCGATGGCAACGGCTGCCCTTTTTTCAGCATTGGGAAAGGGTTACGCCTCAAAGGGTTAAAGAGTCCTCCGACCAAGACACCTCAGTCCACGTAGACGATTTCCCTCGTGTAGGTTTCCCGTAACAGAAAACGCTCTCATTATTGAGAAGCGCACCCCCCCCTCCCTCCATTCTTTTTTATTTTGTGTCTTGTACATTTTAGTTCTTATTTCGAATAAAATTCGTAGAAAATATTATGATCCCATAACGCGAATACATACGTTTGAGAAACGTCCGCAATATTTTGAATTTTGATCAGAAAATGACCTTTCACCAGAAAAACATTTTGCAAGATTGAACAATATCACGAAAAATGTGACCGAGAACCGTGTCAATCCAATGACCTTCGTCAAGCGTAATCGCAGAGGTTTTGCCAGAAAGTTATTTTCAAAAATTGAATCTTTAGTAGCTTTTTCTTTTTTTTTTTAAACAAAGGCTGAAAAAGAGACATTTGAAAATAAAATTTTGTGTGGTTTTTTTTTCTTAAGATCGTAGTTTATGAAAACAAGCTTTTCTTTGTTTATTGACTTACGTGAAATTTTGAATGCGTGCTTTGATGACATTCCAAAGCTTTCTCTTGCAAGCTCGAGAGAAGAAGTTCGGATAAAAAAAGATTTTTACGCTTTGGCCTTATTTATACAGTACAGTGATGAATGCATAAAACAATTGAAAAGTTGCGGAATTTTAAAGAAATGCATTTGAATTTGTATACCAGAGGTACCGACTGGCGCACGTCTTTAGTATTCTGAAATATTCCAAAATATGCATAAAAATCCACATTTTTTTCTGGAAAAATCTGCTTTTCTTGTGAAAGTAACTATAAATTGAATAAATATTTACACACAGATTATTTTTAAATTCATTATATTGCTAAAAGTATTAAAAAACATTGTGATAGATATAATTTCCTCATGTTTGCAGTATTTTCTTGACCGTGGCAGAATGGAAATGTCCGTTCTGAAAAAGTTTTCATATGCTTATTGCATTTTCCTGAAATATTAATAAATGGTAAAAGAAATGAAAAAAGAAATTAAGAATATGATAATATTGATTAAAAAAATTAATACGAAAAATCCTAAAGGGATTTATACATTTACTTGGCTTAATCTAAGAAAACAAAAGAAAAAGTTGCATTGATATTGCTGCTAAAATTTCAATTGCAGGTTTATTATTAATTACAGATTATTATTTTTCCGCCTCTAACTTTGTTCTTTATTAGTGTAGAAACACGAAAAAGTTTTATTCAGTATCACAAAATATTAGGCCCGAAATAAAAGTATATATGTATACACATATACCGGGTAACCCAAAGAGAGGGTAACGGGCTTTAATTCTTTGTCTATTAAAGATAAGTGTGCATTGTAAATTGAAAAAGTTTTCAAAATAAGGTCAGAAAAAGATTACATTAAAAAACTCCTCTTGTTAATTTCCAAAAAGTTATACTTTTTAAATTTGTATACGACACCCGTACAAAAACATTCCCAATTAAGAAAATGTGCTCATACCCTAATGAGGTGACTTAAAAAATTTGAGAAATACATCTTTAAAAGCGTCATAGATAGGAAGATAAATACAACACTGACTTAACCACTTTTCAATGGCTCTGGAAAGCTAAAAACTACTTCGAATGATTGCATTTAAGGGGTCGTACAGAAATTACGAAAGAAAAATCTGTTTTTTCCACTCTAGCAATAATGTTTTACATTGAAAATCATGTATAGTTCCCGAATACCTTTCTATAGAGATATCTCTGAGACGTTGTATGATGAAAGGCTGGAATTTGGTACATCCCTTCATTAGTGTATGGGACACATTTGTTAATTGGGAATGTTTCTATACGGGGATCGTATATAAATTTAAAAAGTGTAACTTTTTTATAAATGAGCAAGAGGAATATTTTTCTCAACAATTTCCGACCTTATTTTGAACATTTTTTTAATTTACGTTCCCACTTATCTCTAATAAATAAAGAATTAAAGCCCTTTACCACATTTTTGGAATGCCCTGTATATAGATAAGTTAAAAGTTCATCATTAAAAATAAAAACCTATTTCAAGATACATGCGTACACCATAAATACTTATGTGAATACTATATTTACTTAAAGTAATAGAAAAAAAAGAATTAAGAATTTTTCATAATTATTCAGGTTTGTTATTTTAAATTTTTAACATAAATAAACTAGTTTGCTAAATACACAAATAAAAACACTTTGGAAAGTCATTAAGTGGGAGATACCAAACGATTGTTTTAAATGACGTTGAAGTTTCTCTTTGTGGCACAAAAAAACCTATGCAATTAAACATTTAGTAAGAATAATGTTTAAGGAGAGTGGGATAGCAATAAGGAGAGTAGAATATTGAACGAAAATTAGGAGAATAAAAATTCAAAGTGAATAGAAAAATTGAAAATAATACATAAATGAATAAAATCATCTTTGAAAAATTGAAGATTAGCTACACTATTTTAGACGTATGCCGTTATAAAATGCCCATCACATGCATTAAATCATGTGTCTAACCAATTAACTAATTTATTTTCACAGGGTATTCATATTTTAGGAAAGTTGGGTAAGGTACGTAGTTATACTATACGAAATTTCTTTAGCTAAAGCCAGGGAGACAGTAGTTACGTCTGACTTTATCGAAAGTTTAGTATTAAACTGAACCTTCTCAGACAAATTAATTGTCTGGGTTATATCAGTTGGAATCTCTGGAATTTTGCAACTGGCCATAAAAACCATTCCTCGAGAAAGTAAACATCAAAGACGCACATTGGGGTATGGCTCTTTGCGCAAGTGCAGTTCTTTTGTTATTTCATAAACAAGGAAGTTAAATCACGCCAAGCGCAATCATATAAGACACTTTCCAAAAAAGCCGTCTTTAGCGCCAAATTGGGCTATCGCCGTCAAATTTGACAAGATTTTGGAGATAACCTCTAAATAAGTGTATATCACCAATAATGGGATTTTATAAGACTGTAAAAGAGCTATATTATTTACGTCGTTTAACCCTTTAACGCGCAGTGTTCCCGCTCTGGGAACACCAAACTCTGACGTTTTGACTGTTGCCAGTCACGAAGAATAGATTTGATTTCTATAAAAATAGTTGCGGGCGACATAGCTCCACGAGAATCCTTTACTTTTTAGAACGTCATTTCCCGTCAATAAATTGTCACGATTATTTTTAACAGCACTGACATCTGCTGAAAAATGGAAGAATATACAGCTGGATAGATTGCCCAATGCTGAAAAAAAGGGCAGAGCACAGCCAGCTGCAGTCATAAAAGGGTCTCTAGATCTGTGGCATGCGATGAACGCTTCGATCGTCCGCCATCTTGCTGGTAGTTAAGTCAAGCGATGGCAACGGCTGCCCCTTTTTCAGCATTGGGAAAGGGTTGCTCCTCAAAGGGTTAAATGATGAGTAAGAGAGTATAATCGCTTACGTACTTATTGAAATGTTCTTGAAATAGATTAATAGCGATTAATTGTTGTAGACCCAGGGGCGTCCCGACACGGTAAGCAAGGTAAGCATCGCATCGGGGCGCCATTCCGAACTCAAAAACTGAGAAAGACTGGAACTTTAAAAGGAGGCGCCTTTTTTACGTTCGTAATAAAGGCGTAAACTCTTCAGGGGGGCGCCACGTACCCTAGGATCGCTCCTGTGTAGACCGTAATGTATTGGAATTCTTATGAATGCTTCTGTCGAAGAACTGTAAGTGATACACACATTATGTTCGGTGGAGAATTTTTTTTAGAATTCTTAAAAATGTGTATCAATTTCGTTTTGCTTCAAATAACAAAATATTTCTAAAATACCTTTTAACTAAAGACTGCCCAAATATCGTCGTAATATACTGAAATTCTCTTAGGTTTTCTTGTAAAAGAGCTATGAGTGCTACATGCACAATTTTACATAGGGTACAATACATAGGAACATACAACCGCTGGGTACAATACATAGGAATAATATACCTAAATTTCTTAGTAATCGATGCATATTTACGGCAGTTAGACAGACGGACGTACAGAAGGACAAATTGAAATTATTTCTTTCAGCCTTGCTGGAAAATGTTAAAAAAAATATTAACAAGCAAGAAATATAGCCACGCAGAGCGCATCAATTATAAAGCACATTCAAACACGATTGTCTTCTCCTGCACCAAACTTTTCGATATTTCGTCATCAAACTCGAACTCGAGCAGATTTTAGGGATATCCTCAAAAAGTTGCTTATCATAATTATGCAATTTTGAGAGATCCTGTAAAAGAACTTTGAATATGACTTCTATCCTCTCAATTAAGAGTAAGCTGTTATAAACGTTTATACGTTAATAAAAGTAGTTAATATTTCACTGTAAAATGTTGCTGAATTATCTGAAACCTTTCTATGGCGAGACGTTGAACCTTGATTTGGTACTTATACTTAACATAGGAACCAAAACATGGTGAAAAGTTTCCCCATAAAAAGGTTGCAGCTAATTTAGCTTCAGGTGAAACAATGAACTACTTTTATAATCGGTGTACGTACATCTTAATGGTACTGTGCTTGAAATGCATATATATCTCTGAAACAGCCATAATTCGTGATCTATCGGAATTATTCGCAAATGCTCCCGTAGAAAAATTATATTTGATGGATAAACCACTTTGATGGAGAGCATTATTTTGTAATTTTTAATAACATGTATCAATTTTGTATTCCTTGCAATAGACGAACATTTAAAAAACAAACAAACCAAAAAAAAAAAAAATCGCCGTTTTGAAAGATTCGATGTCGCATCCTATGCATCTTACAATCTGGAGTTTTGGGCAATTTTCACAATATGTAACACTAATACGCAGTTGAATCCCTTAAATGTACTCCGTGCAAGGCATTTCACCCTGAAGCAGATAGCTCTATTGTAGATTTGCTTTAACCAAACCAAGAATTAAAAGTGTTTATTTTTTTCCCCCAAAGAATGATTTGTATTTCAAAAATAATACATTCGCTTAGTATGGCTTTTAGTCAGTATTTACGCTAATATATTAATTTCGTTATGATAATAAAATGTTTGCAAATTAAGTAGCTATACATTTTTATGTTTTAAATCTTTTAAAAACTAGAGGTTTTTTTTTTTTTTTTAAAGCGTAAGTTCGTCATTCCGTGAAACACTCATAAGCGTAAAGTTTTCAAAATTATTGGGGGGGGGGCAGGGCCCACAACCACATATATTCACGTCAGTGGCGTATATACATATAAGTGAGTTGCAAAAGTCGTAACCACCCTCCCTCAATGAAAAATTTCTGGCTACGCCACTGATTCACGTACATATAACTTACTCATAGTTGCCAACTACTACGGAATATAATGAACCACTTTTTCTACATGATTTTTCGGCTTAAAATATGGCAAAATTTTTATAATGCTCCCGCGAGCTGGTTACTATTTTGAAAAATATAATTAAAAAATATACTGCTTACAAAAAGTGGTTAGTTATATTCCATAGCAGTTGGCAGCTATGACTTACTATATATAAGTGTCAATTATTGGAGGCGCTCGATCTCTATGGGTGCATAGAATTCTACACCAATGTAAGGTAAGTATCCATAATAGTATCTTCCTACCATGTTATAAGTTAAAAATGGAAGCAAAGTAAAAAATCCAAAGGAGGAAAAAAAACATTTTCGATGAGATAGTGCATTTTAGACACATCTGAACTTTTCTTCATTTCATACTTTACATTGCATAATCTGATTTTAATGAACCAGAGCCTGGCGAGGGCAGCTTATAGTAACATTTTGTGTTACAGGGCGTCACAATGAATACTAAATCATGATTGAAATCAAAAGAAGAAAATTTTTTAAAGTACAAATAAAAGTTTTTTTTAAACATTTGTAAATGGCGTGAATACTTTTTTTATGTTAGTATAAATTAGTTTTCTGTATTGAGTCATAAATTATTGGGTGGGCTCAGCCCCTATTCACAATTTATTGGGGGGGGCTCGAGCCCCACGGGCCCATATAACTCTACGCCTATGGAAACACTGATACAGAATTGCAGAAAACAGATGAATGAAACGATTTAATTATATACACGCAGGATTGATGACAAAGACTCGTATGACGTCACAGCATTAAACTAGCGCCCACGAACACAAACCAAAGAGCACCTAACAATTCTATCAAAGTCAAAATATTAATTAACGGCTTATCGGGCCCAGTTCAACTGCTGGCAAGCCATTTTAAAACGCGCGTTTTAAGTTACCCCTGCACACGCACCGTCGGAGTATTTAATTTGACGGCGGCCATTTTTCAAATTCTCAACACAAAAGGATTTTAATAACCGCGAGCTCATATTTAACACTTGAAGGTCAGTTAAATAACTTTGCGTTTATTCTGTTGTTAATTTGTCGAAACCCGCGAAGCCGCCGTGAATTAATGGGACACTGTTTGGAATTATTTTACAGCGGGACAGGTCCGAGAGGTGTTGGAATGAGCATGATTGTCTCACAGCTTACGATTAATATTCGAATGATATAGTAACAAACATGCTAGAATGAAGATTTTCGGCAGAATCGATTTCAGAGAACACTTACACAGTAGTTATGCGTAATGCCGCCAAAGTTAGCGTGAAATGGAATTGTAATATACCAGATATCACCTGGCCAAATATCACCGGGGCAAGAGGTTATTTTGGGGCCCCTATACTATCACAAGCATTTTAACTTATTTTTGTTTGCTGTTGCATTTTCCCGACATAAAAATAAAGCATTTTTAAAGAATACTGAAATTGAATTATAAATTACCTAGATATTTATACTTATTTAGAACAAGACAATGTATTTAAAAGTGATTTTAATATTTTTTTAGTCTGTTTGTCTTATTAGTGCATGGGTGCGCTCATTCAAGGAAATAGCAATTACGAGACACGGGAGCAAAGTTTCTCACTCCAAAAAATTTTCTTGATACATCAAAAAGTTCGAAATTTTCTTTCCTTCATCATGAAATAAAAAATGTTAACTAATGGATATTTTGTGATAAGCATATATATATGGCTGTGCCACGTTTTCAAAAATTCCAAACTTCTTGATTATGGATCCATGAGTCTTAAAGACCATTGAATTAGTAAGAACAGAAAATAAGGGCCCGATTCAAACGAAACGCGAACGTTCGCCTGAAAAACGTACTTTTTCCTCCCAGAGTTCGATCGCTTTTAGAGACGAACGCGAATCCTTATTCAAAGTGTAACAGATTACACGTACGTACTTCCATGGTTGCAAGCGAGAAAATTTATCGCTGTCTATTGAGAAAGTCACTTCCGCTGACGTAAGTAATCTTTATTAACCAATAAAAAAATTCCATTTTTCTCTGGTAAATATTTCTTCTAACTGGCAACTGCTTCCTTGTTTGTTTTGTTTACATTACAACATTTCAATTCGCACAACGCGACTTGTGTTTGCTTTTCTATTATTTTCTGAAGTTATTTGTAAGTAATGCATTTCTGGTAACGATAAATCCAGTGGATTTCCTCGTATTTTCAAATAACGAGGTACTGGAATACTTCGTCTGCGTCGCCGTCTAATCAGCAATATGTCGGCCATGTTTTTCCTTCCGAGGAACTCAAACCAAAAACACGTACGTTTTGAGGGAATCCGTTCGTGCAGAACCACTCGCGGTGTCACGTGATCAGAAAGCGTTCGCGCTGTTTCGTTTGAATAAGAAACGTAGCTATCGGTCGAAGTTTCGACTGCTCGCAAGGAAAAACGTTCGCGCTCTGTTTCGTTTGAATCTCGCCCGTAATCTCTAAGTCCATTTATTGTTAAAAATTATGCTATAAATATTACAAAGGAAATTTAGTTGCGAAAAATTTATTGTTGCAGTATATATGAATATATAATAAATCATGATAACAAGAAATCGGGAGATTTGGGGGCCCTTATTTTTCTGGGGCTCCGGGCTATTGCCCCACATGCCCGTGTGATAATCAGGCTCTGCCTACACGTACGGTTCATGTTAAATAACAAATAATGCCACTTGTAAAGGAGAGTTGAGTTAGCTCAATGTACCGGGTTAAAAGAACCGCTTCAATAACCGGTCTTGCAAACGGGTTTAATAATAAAATAAATTTTCCTGTTTAGAGCCCGACAGGGAAATTTTGGTAAAAAAACACAATAGAATTTCGATTGGGCCCCCGCTATTGCAGACTGGATAAAGACACAGAACATGGCTGATGGTTGAAGTGTGGCTGTCTCGGGTTCGGGTCTATTGCGCAGCCACCGATCTAACGCTCTTGAGGGTTGGGTGGTTCCTCCAGATGTAAAAGTCAATACGCGTAGGAGCCCCTTGTAAAGTCCACCGCCTAAGGCAGCCCTCCTTAAGCAGATAGCCCTCGAGTAGCTTTGCCTCAATGCACACTACAATTCAGTACGGAATTTTTATTGTTCGGAATTCTCTGTTAATCGAAATTCGATTTTAAGCAGCTTTTTTTATAAATATTTTATCAGAAAATTCTGTTAACCGAACTAATGCTACTAAAAGAAACTCCGCGATAGAGCTGCAAAACAGTGATAATCGAAAAACTTTAAAACTTAATTTCAATTCTAAGAGAAATGACTGTTACATGAAAAACGTATTTCAAGACTAAATTTCGGGTAACTATGCTTCTATAATATTACTGTACTCATTTTTTGTTCTATTTCTTGTTGTTGCTTTACTTTTCATTTTCCACTTTTGATCATAATAGAAATAACATGTATATATATATATAAGTGCACGCCATCTCAAAATTAAGCCTACATTATTATCCAAATATTTCGATTTTCCGAAAGAAGTCGGTCTTAATGATAATAGAGTCAATTATTTGAACTACGCTTAACCGAACTGTGCAATTGTCCAAAAATTATACAAATATATTTAAAAAGCTATATTTTGACATTAGTGAATTTTAAGAATGAATAAAAACACTGTATCTGAGTTCAGTTGATAATAGAGCGTCAAATATTTGAACTACGCTTAACCGAAGTGCAATTTTCCGAAAATTCTACAAATATATCTATAAAGCTATATTTTGACATCAGTGAATTTTGAGAGTAAATCAAAACACTGTAACTGAGTTCAGTTGATAATAGAGCGTCAAATATTTGAACTATGCTTAACCGAACTGTGCAATTGTCTGAAAATTCCACAAATATATTTAAAAAGCTATACTTTGACATTAGTGAATTTTAAACGTGAATATAAACACTGTAACTGAGTTCAGCCGATTTTATACAACAAATGACTAAGAAAAAACTTTAAAAATATAAATAAATGAACTACCTGCACAAATATCCGTCGGCTCATCGACGTCAATTAACCGAACTCTTTCAGGACACCACGTGCTGTCTGAATGAATGGTCGCCTTGACGTCACTTATATTGATGTCGTCACCGACGTAGAACACGTCACAAGCAACCTGTAAAAGGGTTGTTAATGTTTTGTGAAATAAATTCGAAAAGCTTTAAATTTTATGAGAAAACCACACATATCTGCAGACATCCTCAGAGCGTCATTCCATGGCATCATTCGGACGGTAGTCGGATCACGGTATTTATTTCTCTATAAAATTCTTGCACAGGCTGTTATTGCAGTACTATGTTTTGCATAGTTCCGGCAGAAGACTAGGAAATGAAATTTTCTCAAAATTCATGTCAGATTTGGGGTTTTTGTTTTATTGTTGTTTCTGATGCCCCCTGACAACCGCAAACAGGGATGCCAGTTCCCACCCCCGAGGGGGGCGATGGCGAAGGGTGCAGAGGGGGAAGCGATGAGCAGAGGGGGTGCGTCTTCCATTTTTAGGTCCCCAGTGGGAGGAAGTACGATTTAGCCCGGGGTCTCCTAATTTTGAACCCATTCCAGAGGAGGGACCAACCCCCTGAAATCGGCATCCCCAGAGGTATCGTTTACCAACTTGGAGGACATTGGAGCCACGACATATTTTACGTGCACCAGCTCCTATGAGCGCACACGGTCCCACAGTAGTCGAACCGAGAGGAAATTGACCCTCCCAAGGTCATGCTGCTTCACTTGCCGTGTTCTAATAGGAACGGAGTTAAGCGCCCAGACCCCTGCGGGACTTGCGGTTTATGGGACTATTATGCCATACATATAGAGCGTGTTCGTGGCTCTCTGAGAAATTTATTAGTTTAAATTACTTTAATGCTACTCCTTGTGGCAGCTGTTGCTTACCTGAAAAGCGTCTTGAGCCCATTGTCCGAAGGAGTGCTCCTGTCCACACAGTTCATCTCCGGTGCCCATTCGCACCATTCTCTCGCCTCCCAGCTCACCCAGCATGTTGTCTATGTAGCGACCAAACGAACAGAAGTTGGGGTAGGCGCTGGAGCCCAGCGCGAACACGCCAAACCTGCAGAAGTAAAATGTTTAATATATATTTACTAGGGGCCAAGGCCCCCAGACTCGCTACGCTAGCTTTT
Organism: Cheiracanthium punctorium; assembly: GCA_038373885.1. NCBI lineage: Eukaryota > Metazoa > Arthropoda > Arachnida > Araneae > Cheiracanthiidae > Cheiracanthium > Cheiracanthium punctorium. Next base: position 206,632 of record JAWZYV010002220.1, read on the forward strand.
CGTATGAGGCATTCGGCCCCCTAATCAGGCTTATTCGTAAAAAAGACATAAATTCAACAGACAAAACCCGAAGATTGGATCAGATAGAATGTTACTGAGCTAAGCTACGCATTGCTTGGTTCTTGCATCTTCATTCGTACATAAAAATTTAAACTCCACACTACAGTAGACCCCTTACCCCTCATAACACGGAAGATATTTTGTTATGGGAATTCGTGTTGTACGGGTCCTGAGCTATACTCCACCTGGAGTGCGGACTCCGCTTATAATCGCTGGAAAAATTATTTGGACTCCTCAGAAACACAATGATATTTAATGTTGCCATTCAAAAGTTATATTAATTAGGAGCTAAAGCGTAATAAAATCAGAACATATGTTTCAGCTGTATTTTTAATAATGTAAAAACTATAGGACACCTTGCGAATTTGCCAATCATGGCAATTTTTCATTATTTGGCGACTTGCGTACATGCAAAGTTAATAAAAGCTACGGAACAGATAGAATAGCCTGCCACCCATGGCGACTTTTCATTATTTGGCGATTTACACATGCTCACAACCTATATTTACTGTTCATTTAAGGTTACCGGAAAACCGTTATCCATATTTTCATTTACATAATCGTTTGCAGATTGGCGTACTTAACACCACGAATTATACCATCTCGTCGCGTTAGCAAATATCCAAAGTGTAGTACAACTGCTATAATGGCATAGTTAACGCCGCCCAATATTTCTACTGGTAGCCAATAATCCAGCTGGACGAGAACCGGCTTTAAAATAATCTGCATTTTAATTATTTTTCATTTTCAAGATATTAGTTATTCTGTTTTGGAAAAACGAATAATCGCTCATTCTAAACTCCTGTTGCCTAAGCGAACTTACTATTTGAAAATTGTCAACTTTGTGTAACACATTTTGAGTTACTTATTTCATATAGTTTTTATTTTGGCGTAAAATGGGCGTCATTCTAACTCATGTTTGTAAATTTCACGCGATTCTAGATACTTGGAAACGCTTTGTTGCGAAGGAATAAATGATTTTATGGCAAATCTGGCAACCATTCGGTTTATTTTTTGAGTTTTTTTATTAATATCTTTTAAAATAATTCGATTTTCGAAATTAAATAAGATTAGCAGGTTCCTTGGAATTTTTCGAATCTGTGGGCACCTTAGTCGAAACTCAAATCCCTACGGTTTAGGAGGAGATAGGTCCACAAGCTTTGACAGCGCCAGCGGCCTTTACTTTTTTTTAGAATAGAGAGATTCTGTAAGATCACATAAATTTACGGAAGATTTGCTTTATTAATAGTGCTTTTTGCATTGATATTTAAACCTTTGTCGCTGTCTTTGTTGTCACTCATTTAGACTCTTACTCATCTTTACCACTGTAATCTTGACCAAAAATCTTAACCGTTGCAAATTAGAATTTTGTTCGGAGAGTCGCCAATGAGACATTAGCTTTAGATAGCACAACTGAAAATGTACATACTTTTACATTAAAGTGGTCGAATTTTTCATAAAAAAAATAAAATAAACATTTTGATTATCCTTTGGAGAGAAAATATGGACATTCAGTTTCTAAAAATAATACATGATAGGACAGACATTCTTACGTTACAAATAAAAATGCATCTTTTTAAAATAAAGATAATCTTTCTCTCTCCTAAAAAGTAAGAAAACAAGATACTGAGAGTCTCTAAAAAACTTTTAGTGACAATTTCGGAATTTTAAAACTCATACGAGGCCTTGTTTAATAAAAATCATTTGAAAAAATTTAATTAGTCGTCATCAACCAGGGCTGAATACCCTAAAACTTTTAAGGAAAAATTTGGCTTTTAAAAGGCTCTCAATTTCTTCATTTCTTACTTTTCAGTATGCCAATAGAAGCATTTTATCTATTAAAAAACACTGATTTCAGTTGTATTATTTTCCCTACGTTATTGTACCCTAATACTCTTCGCATAGACTGTCTGATCTATATCTTCTGTACTACTTGTAAAATACTTCTTTTATGTGGACATCTTCCAAAACAAAACGGATGAAGCATTGTTAAGATAAACCTACATACCGGAAAAATGTAAGACTAGGCATTGCAGTAGAAACCGCAATGACCTCAGCAGGTTATCATTTGAGACACATGCGCGTAGGCACACAATTCCAGTTATTTAAAAATTTGTGGTATAAAATTTTATTTAAAGCAATGATTATTCCTGTATACAGAGTGCCCCTAAATTATTGGTAGAAAATGTATGGAGGATATAGGGCACATAACAAGAATAAGAACCACAAGGTAATGTGGGGTCAGAAACGTCGTTTTCATGTAGCTGTTAATAATCAGTTTGGAACAAGAGCTGAAATGACAGTGAACTTCCCGACTGTCGTTCGTCAAAAACTAAGGTATTTTCCCCAGCAAACACCTGACTAAAATTGAGAGTTTAAAAACCCTATTTCATTTCATAGATGAGATTTTTGTAGATAAGCCTTTTGTTTATGTAACTTGGTTAAGAAATTAGACAAACACTTCAACACTTTTCCCAAAGTTATTATCAACGCTTTAACGCGCAGTGATCCCGCTCTGGGAACACCAAACTCTGACTTTTTGACTGTTGCCAGTCACGAAGAATAGATTTGATTTCTGTAAAAATAGTTGCGGGTGACATAGGTCCAGGAGAATCCTTTACTTTTTAGCACGTCACTTCCTTTAAAAAAATTGTCGCGACAGCTGGCTGTGCCGCACAGCCAGCTGTCGTCAAAAAAGGGTGTCTCTTGATCTGTCCGCCTAGATCGTCCGCCATCTTGCTGGTAGTTAAGTCAAGCGATGCAACGGCTGCCCTTTTTTCAGAATTGGGAAAGGGTTGCGCCTCAAAGGGTTAAGAAATTAGACGAGCACTTCAACACATTTCCCAAAGTGATTATTAACCCATTTATGCCTAGCGTCCCTTTTTTGGGACGGCATTTTCGCTATTAGTCGAAAACGTTATTTATTTTTCCTAGCCTTTATTCATGAGTATTGAGCCTCAACTCTACAAAATATTTTAACATGACGAAGTAGGATGTTGATATTTCGATTTTTATGCATAATGATTTTAAAAGAAATCATCCCTTGTTCAAGAAGTTGACGTCAGAAAATTATCTATTATTTCTGTTGTCAGTAAAAATCGAAGAAAGTCGCAAAAATATCCAGGCACAGATGTGTTAACCGGTAAGTGAAAACGGCGTTTTTGACCCCACATTGCTATGTGATTCCGATTCGTTTTTATGTGCACTATCTCCCCTTTACATTTCGTACCATTAATTCAGGGACGCCCTGTATGTATATTAGTATGTTATTTAGTCATAATAGCGGCAAGGATTCGGTATCTAACGACTACATGATTATGAAGCACAGAATGCTTCATATGCACGGCAAAAACCAATTGCCACATTCCTTATGCATATGTGATGTTACACTTACTTACCTAACGTTGCTGAGAGGACCTATGTCGCAATCCAAATCTTTGCCGGTTGTCGGATCATTGGCGTCATCATCATCTGGCAAGTCTAATGGCATACTGTTCATGCGGACAAAGGGCATGCACGTGCTGTGAAGCAAAGAGACACAAATTCTTTAAATTAAATGTCTTTCACACCAGCAGCTTTTCAGTTGTTGCTGATTGTGGGATTCGAAGGGATAATCGAAATGTAAGAAGCATAAAGCCATAAACGGTTCTTCTCGTTAATTTCTGTTGTATAACCATGTATATTTTTATTAAAATAATTTTAGTTCTTTGGTTTCTATTTGTCAAGTCTTATGAATCGGAAAATTTGTTTTGTGTCCTGTTCAGATGCTGGAAGTTTTGCACAAATTTGTAAAAATATATAGAGAAAATATGCTTTACTTTAAATACAAGATAATTGGGCTGTTTTCGAATATTTAGTGAACTTTTATGATTTTAAATTTTATGAAGTTATTTCAACAGATGAAAAAGCTGAGAGTATGAGATTTCTTTTTTCCCCAGAAATAATTTGACCATATGGTCACCAATTTAAAATTGCGAAGCACTGAATTTATTGCTTCTTAAACATTTAAAATCCATTTGTTGTTGAATTAGTTATTTTTGTCTGACCAAATGATTTAAATAGGGAATAGGGAATATGAAAAAATGGGAGAGAATAGGAATGACTGCCACAATCATTGATCAATAGCCTCACTAACAGTGTGAGAGTAACGTTAATAAGCTCTGGCATAAAGGTTACGCCTCGATCAAATTCGCCTGGCCTGGATCAAATAGGGCCTGGAATAAATTCGTAATTTTTCCTACCTTAATTCGCCCCGTAAAGCTTGCCGAGGTTACTCGAAATAACTGTCTACTAGAAATCAAAATAAGCATTACAATGTTCTTTTTCTGAATGAACAATAGATATTTTGGATTGAGCGATCCAGTAATGCTATTGTTAACTCATTTTGCTTTGGAATCGGATGTAAAATTGACGTCATTATTATGTCAGTGGTTTAAAATTCCATTTTTTGTTAAAGTAGTTATTTTTGTCTGACCTGATTAAAAAACTTAGCAAAAAATATGCAGAAAAAACTCACGTGACTTGAAAAATCGAAAATATTCTATTCCCTTCTTTTTTGGTGACTTTTCAGTAATTTTTCAGATTGAAAGAAAACATTTGTATGTCTCTTTTAAATGGACGTTTGTAAGTTTTAATTCCTTTTTTGTTCAAAATGTACCTAAAAACTAATATGTATTACGGTATTCTATTACTTGGAGTTCTCAACATAATTTTGAATCTGAGATGGTGTGTACATACTGTTCTCCAAAATCAAAGTTACAAAGTCAGCAGTTATCTGGAAAAACATTTGGTATTCACACCTCATGGTGTTCTCATCTTCCACAGTCCTATTGAGCACTTACGGAATGCTCTAGAAAGAGCCACTGCATGTTAATAACTCTTTTCAAGGAGCCTCCAGGCCTTTAAATTCCACGATTTTTGAAGAATGACTGCCACAATCTTTGTGAGAGCTCTTTGCATAGCTGTACGAGGGGGGCCGCATCTCTTATTAGATGAATTAAAGAGTTACGACCTATCCCATTATGAATGATGTTTTTCTCATTTATATATCTGACAATATTACATTCTCGTATAAATATTTTTGTTGCGATCTCCTGCCTTACAGCATTATGCATTATTATACCGAACTCCCATGCTTTAAAACCATTTTTTATTAGGAAACCTCCATTTTTTATGTCTGTAACCTTGATTTTGGATATCAGTGTATGTAACTGTCTATTGCATTACCAAAGTTGCATCATTACGTAAGTTAGATTCAAGTTAAGCCTGGTTATAAACTTAGGGCATACGTAGATTGCCGCATGAGTTATGACAATCTTACGCCAGCATTTATACCGTGCATAGTGCGATATTACTGTACATCATGAGATAATGAATACCATCATATCATTACACAAACGCCATATACGCATACATTAAGCGCGAAAGTTAAATCATTTCGAAAGTATTGAAATACTTCCCAACAAACATTTCCTACCTTTAGTACGTTTTTAATAATGTCTCGTATTCAGCTTTATGCACATTACGCACAAAAATATTGCGTACTCCCGATGATTTAGTTAAATTACTAGTGCTTCAGAAAAATTTATATTGGTAAACTAATATTACGCACAGTTTTAGCACTGTAGTTACGTAAGAGTTAACCAAAATATTTTCTTGCATATCGATATCTTATAGTTATCATCAGAGAGACTTAACGACAACACTACAAAACTCTTTATGTGAGTTAAAATAAGGGCACATAGCATCACTAGTATTTGCATTACCTAATTTTTGTGTGCTAAAAGCGTCATAAAAATTTTGTCTTTAACACGGAATTCCTTAATTTTTATTGAAAGAGAATTTAAATATTACAATGTAATGAAAGAAATAAAGTATGAAAAAATAGCTCTATAAAATGAGAAAATATATTACTTCATTATAACGAAAACATAATTTAACGACTTAAACTACTATTATATTCTATAGGACACGTATTATATTCTGTGACATGATTGCCCTTATAAATCAACAAACAGGTATATTTTAAATTTATCTACATTAACTGTGTAGCATTCAACAATTATAGTTTAACTACCTCTAAACTTTGTGCATTCCCAACTAAGAGAGAACTTTTTTTAGAAGTAAATAATATGAAAGAATTAACTGAGATATACTACAAAATTAAAAATACACCCATTTGAGAAAGTATAACTGAATATACATTTTTCATCATACATTTAAAATTATTTTAATTGAAATTAAAATTAAGGCTCTTTAATATGGATTAAAGACAATTTCATAGAATTTAATATAGAATCTAAATAATTGCCGACAAAAAGTTTTTTATAAAATACTACTATTTCATTTTCTATTTCTCAAAATACACACCTTATATACTCTACGTCAGGCGTTGTTTCACCAGTCACTTTAATGGCTTGAAGGCTCCTGGCAAATGCCTGAAAGAAGATTTATTAATTTCAGTACAAGAAGTGTCCGATGTACAAAACTGTACAATGTCAGTATTTTTTGACAAGAAGCTTGAAAATTTTGAGATGATATATTTAGATATCTATCTCACCCTTCAAAATGGTATTCCTTGAGGAACAAAAATATCAGATTGAAAATTAAAATCAATGTAGTTATATATATTTAGGAAGCCCACCGAGTTGCATGGTGGGTAAATCACCGTACTCCGGTTTCGGGTTCAACTCAAGGCGGCCGGAGTTCGATCCCCAATTGGGCGTGGTTGTCATGTCCATCCCTTCATAGGGGGCGACGTTGGTCCACCTACTAGGTGCCCCCATAATAAAGAGACCAACAATTCCGGCCTGTTGTGGCCAAAGCCTTCAAGGCAAAGGCCGGCCACTAGAAAAAAAAAATATTTAGGTAAAATTGAATGCTAACAGAATGTTGGTGGATCGTCAGTGCAAATTCTGCACTGATTAGGCCCATTTTCATTCCGAGAAAATGCTTTTTCTCAGTACCTAGCAGCTAAAATAACATAAATGTGTGAAACTGTATAGAAGCACGGTTCTCAAACTTTTCTCTCATGGAGCCGTTTTAGTTTTCCTGAATTTTGAAGGAGCAGTTTGTGCAAATCTGAGTCTAGTGAAATCATAATTTAGGCAATGCGTTTTTTTTTTTTTTTTTCCCGAAGCACTTTGCTACCTTTTCGCAGAGCCCTGAGTGGACTGCGGTGTACAGCTTGAGAAACCCTGGTATAAAGAAGAACTGTAACACAGATGTGTTATAACTTGCAGAACTAAATTAAAATATATTTAAGCCTAGTTAGTAGATCAGTCTCGGGCCACTTAAAAATGGACTTACTCATCGGAGTGAATTCTTAGCGAAGTTTATATTAAATGCAAAACGAAATTCTAAATTTTTATATAATGAATGTACCCGCAATTAACTTACATTATAATTTGTATAAAGTAGCAGAAAAAGAATTTAAATTAATAAAATGGATTAAAATATTAAAGAAATTATAAGCCGGTACGTAGTGCTTATGATTTAACAGTACGATCAGTCCTATTTAATTTGCAACCGTAATGGAAGTCGAAAAGAATAGTCCTAGATTAATTCCTAAAAATTTGTCCATACTCAATTCTACTTCTTTGTCAAGGTTATCTACTAAAAGCAACAGTCTTTTTAAGGGAAAAATGCTGAAAGCTGTGCTATAAAAAAGTGCTTTTAGTAGATAACCTTGACAAAGAAGTAGAATTGAGTTTGTATATTGCATTCTTAACCCATTTATGCCTAGTGTCCCTTTTTTGGGACGGCATTTTCGCTATTAGTCGAAAACGTTATTTATTTTTCCTAGCCTTTATTCATGAGAATTGAGCCTCAACTCTACAAAATATTTTAACATGACCCAGTAGGATGTTGATATTTTGATTTTTATGCATAAAGATTTTAAAAGAAATTATCCCTTATTCAAGAAGTTGAGATCAGAAATTTACCTATTATTTCTGTTATCAGTAAAAATCGAAGAAAGTCGCAAAAATATCCAGGTACGAATGGGTTAAAAGTGACGTCTTAGGCGTAGTGGTTGAAAAAAAATGCGACGCAGTTAACGGAGTACTGTACGATAAAAGGGTATTAAAAGTGCCGGGACTTATGGAAGAGGATATGATATGGGGAGGGACGTGTTATCCAGGGGACTTACTAACGAGGTTTGACTGTACTAACAATTTCATTTCTACACTACATTTATCTGTCCGAATAACTCCTAAATAAGATAATTATAGTATAATTCTCAAAACGTCATAATAAAGGAGGAAAATGATGTTCATACAACATGCAGAGAAGGTTTGACTTGTTCAGTTTACTTCAAGCCTTGCGTTTGCGAAAAAGATGGATCGCAGCGAGTATTCAGAGGTTCATGTTGGGAAACAACTCTAGGGATGGCAGGGAATTTTCACTGCTAATTTTTTTTTTTTTTTTTTTTTTTTTTTTTTTTTTGCAATGAGCAGGTTAAAGCTGTGTGCAATAGGGTGGGACGTAAAAAAAAAAAAAAAAAAAAAAAAAAAAAAAAAAAAAAAAGAGTTTTTTTTCTAGTTCACAATATCGTGGAAAAGTTTCGAATTTGAGTGATTAAAAATGTATATGAAATTACTTATATGCTTCAATTGCGCATCTGTTTTAAAGCTGACTGAAATTTGGAAAACATTTATATTTTTTTACAGTAATTTTTAACATTTTTATATTAACGTCTTTTATGAACGTAATGTCTCAAATTCAAATTTCATGTTTACAAATCCGAAGTGACTCAAAGTGTGTGGGATATAATATTCGAGATATTATCAGTTCACACACAGGATGTTGAAACATGTGGAAAACGCGCATGGCAGAATCCTGAACGTTTCCGCAAAATCCAGAGGACCTTAAGCTAATTCCATTGGGAGTTGCTGAAACAGCCGCTGTACAGTCTTGATTTGTCCCCTTGTGACCTTCACATCTTCGGACCACCCAAGAGAGCATTACAGTGGGGGGAATATCCATTCGGACGACGAAGTGAAGGGATCTGGACAGAATTTCAGCAAGAATAAACCATTATCTTCCTACAGCAAGGTATTTACAGGGTGTCCCTAAAGGAAGTAACAAGCTTTAATTCTTTATCTATTACTGAAAAGTTGGCGATGTAAATTGAAAAAAATGTTCAAAGCGAGGTTAGGAAAAAGTCTACAACAAGAAAAAATTCCTCTCGTTAATTTTTTGATAGGAGTTTATACATGAATTTTATTGTAAACGTTTATTGCTAGAGAGGAAATATATAATTTCCTTTGATAGTTTATGTACGACCCCTAAAATTCGAACATCCGATCCAGCAAACACACACAGGTTCTCTGAACGTCTATTAACGTTCAGAAGACGTTTTCTGAACGTTAATAGACGTTCAGAGAACCTGTGTGTGTTTGCTGGGGACGTAATGTTTTTCCTTCGAGAGCCAACGAAAAGTTATTTAAATCAACATATATTTATCTCTGACTCTTTTTAAGGTATATTTTACCAATTTTGTGCATAACCTCATCAGTGCCAGGAGCACATTTTACTAACTTTGAATTTTTCACACGAGGGTTGCATATAAATTTAAAAAGCATCACTTGTTGAAAATGAACGAGAGGAATTTTTCTTAACGCACTCACTTTTCCTACCTTACTTTGAATATTTTTTAAATTTACATTTCCTATTTATCTCTGATTTAGAAAGAATTAAACCGTTTAACCAACTTTATGGGACACCCTTTATGTACATGCTGTCAAAACGAATGGACATGTGTTACAACGCCTATTGCGATTTCTGTTGATTTACAATACAGTTTTTTTTTTCTGCTTCAACATGTCCACTTTTCATTTGGGCAACCCTTAACCCTTTAACGCGCAGTGTTCCCGCTCTGGGAACACCCAACTCTGACGTTTTGACTGTTGCCAGTCACGAAGAATAGATTCGATTTCTATCAAAATAGTTGCGGGTCACATAGCTCCACGAGAATCCTTTATTTTTTAGCACGTCATTTCCCGTAAAAAAATGGTCACGATTCTTTTTAAAAGCACTGACATCTGCTGAAAAATGGAAGAATGCGAGAACAGCTGGATAGATTGCCCTATGATGAAAAAAGGGCAGCCGTTGCCATTGCTCGACTTAACTACCAGCAAGATGGCGGACGATCGAAACGTTCATCCCGTTTCACAGATCTAAGACCATTTTTTGACGCAGCTGGCTGTGCGGCACAGCCAGCTGTCGTTAAAAATGGGTCTCTCTGTGGCACGCAATGAACGTTTCTATCGTCCGCCATGTTGCTGGTGGTTAAGTCGAGCGATGGCAACGGTTGTCCTTTTCTCAGATTGGGAAAAAGGGTTAAACCATTTCCCAAGACCCTCAGTCTCAGATTTGCAGTTTGGGTCTCCAGTTTTCCCTTACCCACTGAAACTGCGCAAGGAACCACTATACCCAAGTTTCTGTCACGTGAAGCGTTCTCGCATATTTAGTTTGCAAATATGAGAGTTGCAACTAAACAGCTGCACTCAACAGAATTTACCTCTCCATTTTCAGGAGGATCGCCATTTCCAAACGTGCTTGTCACGACCAGGAGGAGGGTTTCGTGTTCCAAGTTGATGATGTCATAATCAGCCATGCATATCACCTGCAAAAGGAAATTAAATTATTATTATTATTTTTATAATAACACGCAGTTAAATACGAGTCGTTGCAATTCAGAGAACGACTCTGATAGTGAACGTGTATAAATAGCATATTCAAAAACAGGATTTGCAGCATTGTGGTAAATTTTTGTGTACGTAATACGTCTCTACCAAATTCTGTGACAGAATGAGACTAGCCCTATCCTTAAAAGTTCTTTAATTTGTTTCTTTATGTCCATACTAGCTGAAGTACCCCTCATTGACTGTGTGATGTAGTTTCATTACATATTTTTAATTAATTTGTGTTTAGCTTTTCTATTCTAAATTTAATATTTTCCGCATTTTTATATATCAAAATTATGCCCTTTGGCTTCCGTTTCAAATGATTTTCGGTGTGACTGTTGTTATATTAATTTTATGTAGCTAAAGGCGTCAGTCTTGCTCTAAAAATAACTTCTCTGCCCAGCGTTTTCATGTCCGTTATCAGGGACGTACCCAGAAAAAAATTTCGGGCAGGGTCCAAAAATTTCGGAGGGGGTCCAAAAGGTAAAAAAGGGAGAATTTTCCACAAAGACACTTCATCATTATTATTTTGCTAACAGAGATTGAAATTTCGGCAGGGGTCCGGACCCCCTGGACCACCCTCTGGGTATGTCCTTGTCCGTTATATACATTACTTTGCGTTTTCTTCTGATTAAGAATATTTCATACATTTCATGTTTGACAGTTTGTTTATGACCATATAAGGTAACAAATCTAATAAATAACATTGGCTTTCATTTCCAACACAATTACAATTTAGCTGCTACATTATTTGTTTCATCCTTTAGGCGCGTACTGGACAATAGCACAAGTCATTAACGGATAGGTTGTTGGCGTATTATTTGGCGTCCGTTTAATGCTCCTGCATCCGTTCTCGCCAATTTCGCCACCTGAACAATTCAAGTTTTCCGGGGACTTCGATTTTGGATAATGACTTAGAAATATGTTAATTACTGCCTCTTATCTGGCCGCCAGCCACCGCCACCAATATGTATCATAATAGTTAATTAATAATTCCTTTGCTTCATAATAAAAACATTTAAAGTAATTTTTTGTCTCATAAATTGCTCCGTTCCTGTGTATTGCGATCCTTTGTACTTCAACTACTAAATACGATCACACCGAAATAATTTAATAATATTTTAACTCTACCTCGACCATTTCATTGACGGGTTAGTACGTGATGCAAATTTCCTAAATGCGTGAATTTTCGTCTGCATTGTACAAGCACACAGAATGGAATGAGTATATTAGCAATAGTATAAAAGGAAAAATTATAAATTTTGTGTATTGTTAAAAGATTACAGGCAAGAAAGTAACCAGGGCTTGAAACCAAAACTAAACCGAAAACCGGAAGAAACCGTTATTTTGGTCGGAATGAAATCCGGAACTAAACCGAAAAAAAATATCGGTTTACTTCGTTTCGATATATCTTCAGGCATTATATTTTTATTGTAACCGACTTATCAATATTTTCTAATTTAACATCAGCCCTATAATTATCATTATTACATGTACAGTCTGTTTCTGTTTCTCAGAGCCTTCCTCCCATTTACGCATGCGCCAGGTCTGATTCGATTTCATCTAAATAGGGGCGAGCAGAAGTTTAGCCTCTCTCTTTTATGTTTAAAACTCTGTTTACACTGGAATTTGCAATAAGTAGAATAGTCTCTGAAATTCCGAAATTAAATAAAACGAAATGGAAAACATCATAAAAAGATAGCGCGCTAAAGTAAAGCTTCAAAAAGTACCCATATCAACCTACCACCCCTTTTCCTAGTAGATTCGTCTGAACTGAAAACGTTATTTTTGGCGGAACGAAAACCGGAACTAAACCGATATATATTCTTTTAGTTGAAGCGGAACGAAAACCGTAACCAAAAATTTACGGCTCGAAGCTCTGAAAGTAACAAAGTGATGAGTAAAATTGATATTTTTTTAAAAATTAGTTTTATTCCTGTTGAAAGAGCTTTTCAAGTCAAGAGGTCATTCCTAACCTGTAACTAAATTTTGTTTCATTCACTGTAGCTATTTTAAAATTATGCCTTAAAAATTTACACAATTTTCATAAAATCTGAAAACCAAATAAATATTTTTAAAAGAATTTCATTTCTTTTTCAAATTTTTATAAAAATTCCGGCATCTGATGCTTGAGTCCTTGCTGATCATGCTGCTAAACTTCATTTTATTCTCTTAATCCATTTTTAAGGGATGCAAGCACAAACACTCATACGATTTTCAAACGATCCCAAAATTTATGAGATATTTTAAACAGTTTTGGCATGTAGAGTTTAAATTAACTTGCATCTAACATAATACCAAATTTCATTCAATTTCACTGCCATTTTCCAGGAATGGAACAAACATGTACTTAGTTTTCACAAAATCTCAAAATCTATTAAATGCTTTAAAGTACTTTGAAGCCCATAGTTTAAGTGACAGTGACGATACTAAATTTTATTTCATCCTCTTCAGTGATTTATACGTAATCGACAAATATTTTCACATTTTTAAATAATTTTTGCGAAATCTCAAAATCTAATCAAAAATTAAAAAAAAATTGAAGCCTAAAGTTTAAGTTGAACTACCACCTATCCTGTCACCAAATTTCATATCATTCGATTTGGTTCGTATTACGTGATGCTCGAACTAATAGGAACGCATTTTGAAAGAATTTTAGAAAATCTCAAAATCTAACCAAAATATTTAAAAAATTCGACGTCTACAGCTTAAATTGAGCAATCACCTATCATGACACCCAATTTCATATCATTCCCTTTCGTCGTTATTACGTGATGCTCGAACAAATATGTACACATTTTGAAAGAATTTTTGTAAAATCTGAAAATCTAATCAAAATATTTGAAAAATTCGACGCCTGTAATTTAAGTTGAGTGACCATCTATCCTGTCGCTGAATTTCATTTCATTAGTTTCAGTCATTTTTACGTGATGTGCGAACATAAATGTAAGCAGTTTGAAACGATTTTTGCAAAATCTCAAAATCTAAATCAGATTTTTAATAAATTCAACACCTGTAGTTTAAGCTGAGTGACTACCTGACATAATTTCATCTCATTCACTTTAGTCATTTTTACGTGATGCACGAACAAAAAAATCGTCAAGGTCAGAACGACATACAGATCTTTTTTTTTTATGGTCGTACTGGATTTCCAGGTGCTTTAAACGGATAGAAATTGCAAAATTTTTGAATTTCAAGTAATGCACAGACAAAATTCTATTTTATTTATATAGATTTTACTTAATTGGAAGATTTTAATTAAAGTATAGATATTTAGCACTGTTATTTATTAAAGAATTGATTTTCTCTCAATGAGGTTTGATTATTTTAATAAATCTTTTACATTTAAAAGAAAAAAAAAGTTTTATTTTGATATCTCCAAATTATAAGTTTGGCAAATTTTAAAGTTTAATGCAAATCTATGTGGTGTTTTCAAATTTACACACAGTGGGCATAACAGGGATCGATTCAAATTAAAATATCTCTATGGAGACAATTCATAGACTAGACATAATGCAAATTTGGAGAGCATACATTTTCCTTCACGCTGAAATAATCTGAGCAATAAAAATATTTTGTTAAAACATGTCATATAGATGGCATTTGAAATGGCAAAATTAAAGAAAAAAATGTAGTGCAAAGAATATTTCAAAAAATTTGGAAACAATTTTAGTTGTTTTTAAATTGTTTAAAAAATTTAAGTTTAATACAAAGTTTTTTAAAGTATTTAATTTTTATATTATTCATGAATAAACATACAAAAATTCATAATTTTGGTAAAAAATGAAAAAACAAATTTATGTCCATTAAAAAAAGTAAAATAAATTAATTAATGTTTCTATTTTTTTCCCAATACAATTACTGAAAATAATGTGTATCAACTAAATTATAAAAAAGAAAATTTCTTTTACAGCTTATAAAATCAAATAGAAAACTATTAATTTCTTGTCAGAGTTAACGATGCTGGTTTTGAAAGTTTTGCAAAATTATTTTTTTGTCAAAGGTTCCTCAACTATCGAAAACCTTTACAGAGCTAGCAGGTACGTGTTGCGTGTTTTCCTTGCATATAAAGCTTTAAATCTATTTATGGTACTTCAGCTTAAAAAATGGATATCTTATAATTTTATGGCTTAATAAATTAAATTACCGCACATAAAATATCAAAGTCGTATCCAATAGTTTATGAAAATATTGAAAAGCGCGACAGTTTTAATACTTTAACACAGTTAATTATTTTTATACTGAAATAACGCAGACAATGTTTTTAAGATTAATGGTTATAATAATAGTAATAAAATTAACTGTAATTATAATAATTACATTAACTATTAAAATCCAAAATGCTTAAATAATTATTCGCATTAGAAAAGTATTACGTCGTTTTTATTCCTTTTTGAGTGATTGGAAGCGTAAAAGGTTATCATCTATAAAATGAACTCTGAAAAAAGCAACATGAACTGTCTTTATAACGAAACTTCTAATGAGCATGTTTGGAACAAAATGCACATAGATTCCTGTTAAGCAATTTTTTATGGTTTAGAGTGTTATTAGAAGCTATTTACTACAGGTGTAAGTGCGTTATACGAAGCTTGCCCATAACAGACTTTCTGGTAATCAACAAAAGAATACTGTTATAATAAAATTTCACAGTAAAGAAATTTCCAAACAATCAGCTTACACTGTACGAAATACCTGCAATTTTACCACACATATTGCTGTAAAATAATACAGCACTGTGTGTTTTACATACACTCAAAAATAACGCAATGACATTGATAAGCCAATCACGAAGAACCTAGGGCAATGGTTCTATGGAAACTGGCGCAGTCTAGATCTCAACGTGTTGGCATTACGTTTACTTACATGTTGTGCTGTAAAGTAATACATCACTGTGCGTTGCAAATCCACTCACAAAATGACGCAATGACGCTGATAAGCCAATGACGAAGAACATTTTATAGCAAACTGACACAGTCTACAGCACAGCGTGTGGATAAACGTTACGCCAACATCACAAGGTGTTGGCGTTATTTTTACCCAAACGTTGTGCTGTAATCATTTTCTTTTCAGTGTACATCAGAAGGTATAATTTACGCTCAAACCACATTGGTAGGGTGATCTCATGACTTTGAAAACGGTTTGGAAAGTCCCCACGACAGTTGCCACTCACGTTTGCATTGAAAGCGTGCGAAAAAATGTCCCCCAGAGTTTTGGCATACTGCTCAGATCGGCCTGTCTCCGTGGCGAACAAAATGGTCGCTTTGATCCTCCTTGACAGAGCCATGCCGAAGAGATTGGACGTAAATTTCACTGCCCTAGAAAACGAAAAGAAAGAAAAAATGTTAAATAGAGAGGTGATTGTTAAACGCTTTCAAATATACAAATGTATTACTTGTATAGCTGCGTCTCGAAGAATCAATTAAATTGTTAGTTCTGTCCGTGTCCAGCACGGAAAATGCAAACTTTCGGAATTTACGATATTCGAACTGACTTCGAGCAGAAGAAAAATTGAACTGCTGAGTGGATAAACCTGATAAATGATATATATATATATATATATATATATATATATATATATATATAAAAGAAAAAAAAAAGAAAAACGGAATATCCGAGGGGAAGAACATGGTAAGTATTGAGTTCATTATTGGGTGTTCAGTGGTTGTATTCCAATTATAGGGCGGTTTTCAGTAGAAAAAGTTTCTGAAATTATAAAAAGGGCATTCAAGTAACTCAACAAGTAATTATATAAAATTTACTAAATTATTCATCAACGTGTTCATCCACTCAGCCGTTCAATTGTTAATGAGTTTCAATTTTACAGGAATTGTCGAATTTTTTTAGATTACGTTTTGTTATTATTTTGTGAGTTTTATACGAAATTCTTTTTTCTATCAATGTCTAATTTGAACTTCGATTCATTATATCAAATTTAATTTTCTAAATTCATTTTCTTTTCACAAAATAATAATTTTCAACATTTGTATTGAAATGAAGAAGAAAATAATAAAATCCTAATTTTTTATATCATAAGTTAGAGAAACGCTCTTGGAACATAGCTTTTTTAAGGTACCCGTTAGTTAGTGCTCTATTTGCTTTTTGTTTTTGTATTTTCATTTTCCGATTTGTAAATTTTCTATTGAATATACAATATTTAGTCGAAGCTTTAGAAAGTACTTCAGTTTTTCTTAGTGTAAAATTAAAAGAAAATCATCGCCATTGCATAACTTTCAAATTGTACTCTTGAAGTAAAATTATCTTTCTTTGTTCAAATGTTCTACGCGTATATGCTTTATAATTATGTTCATAATTTTATTTTCAAATTTTACAATTTTCTATCGAGCACTCTATATTTAGTGAAAGATATTTAGATGGAACTTAAGTTTTTATTAAATGTAAAATTAAAGGCAAATCATTATAATAGCATAACTGACAGATTGTACTTTAGAAGTAAAATAAGCTTTCTTACATTAACTCAAGAAATGAATTTGTGTAGAGATTGTTTTTTAAAAGCATCCCCTCTACAAGAATAAGTATTTTTATAGAATTATTTCCTCCATATTTTTGTTATTTTGACTAAGCAATAACTTTTGAAAATCTCGGAAGACGGAAAGTAAATACTGCATTGATTCTACTTTGCTTTTTACTTCAGTCTCACAGTCACACTTCCTGTCAGTGGCCTTACTTCCTAAAAGATGTCAAACTTCTGTATTGCTGTTTACTGTTCTTACTCATTAATTAACATTATCAGCTCTTTTTAAAACAAGTGTTCAATTTCATCATTGCTAAATGAGCAATTTCAAAAGAGCACACTGACGCGATCATTCGCACAGTCATGAAGTGATACACTGCAGGGCCATCTAGTGGTTAATTAAAGTAATGATTTGCTACAGCGCCGTCATGTGGCGAGTTATAGCAAAATGGATAACGCCAAAATATTCTCATTGTTCAAATAGCTATGTATACTGATTTTCATAGCCACCGTTTGAATGGTCAAAAATTTGTCCTGCTGCAGCGTCATCTAGTGGTGAGTTAAAATAATAATGCATTGCAGTGCCATCTAGTGGTGAGTAACATCAAAAGTAACGCAGTTAGAATATATTCTTCGTTCTCAAATGTGTAAGTATAAAAAATTTTATGCCGATCGGTCAAACGGTATAGAAGTTGATGCGTTGCAGCGCTATTTAGCGGTAAGTTACAGCAAATGGATAGTGAAAAATATTCTCCGTGTTCTAATATTCGCGTGTACCAAATTTCATCGAAATCGGTTGGACGATATTCGCATAGCAAACGGCTAAACGGAATAGAATTCGACGTTCTGCTGAGCCACCTAGTGAAAAGTTAGAGGAAAACGGATAGCATAAAAACCTTCTCCATGATAAAAGACTTAGGTGAACCAAATTTCATGGTGATCGGTGAAACGGTGCTGGAGTTTTTTCAACCTCCTACACACATACCAACATTCATTTTTATCTATAACCAGTCTTATTATACGTATATACCAGTCTCAAGTAAAATCCAGTTTCAAATCTAAGCCTCGCCAAAGTGCCAGCATACGCCATTTTGCAAGAGTTTTTTCAGGGAATCATTCGAAGCATTGCCTTAGCAGCAATCAAAATGGGAAATGGTTCGACCGCCAGGCATTTATTTGAAAAGTGGAATCCCTTAATACAGCCGCATTTTTTAAATTATCAACTATAATGTGTTTTATTCATCGTTACTCCGATGTACTAAATGCGAAGATTTCAATTTTCTGAAATTTGGCGGATTTCCCCCAAGTTAAATCAATGTACTCAATTGGCGAGAATTCTGAAGCTACATCGCTTGAAATGCCCTAATAACTGCATTATTTCTGCACGGATAGTTAAAATTTAATGCTGTATTCTAAGAAAACCTATACACTTGTTTTCAAAAATGCTATTCCCTTAAGCTCTCAGTAAATTGCGCCAAAAAGCCTAAAACTGTGCAAACCGCTAGAACTCACTCTCTAAAAATCGGCCTGTCACCCTTTTTTTTTTCGCCAAACTAAAAAAAATTACATATTAGTCTCGGATATCTTCGATCCTCATTGTTTTGCGTATAAAACATTTCATTCCTGCTCTCATTTCTTATGCGCACACGATATTATAATTAAAAAAATAACCCCAAAAAATAAACTAAAAAAATCATTATTATTCTTTTATTTTTACTTTAAGAATTTAAAACATTTTATTCGGCAAAATCGCCACACATGGCAACCAAGATGCTTATTTCACACACTTTTTTCACTACAGGGGTTACAATTACGTAAAGCTTTCTGCGTGGAGAACATAAAAAATCTCTTAAATTCCGGGAACGGAAATAAAGTGGAGTTTCAAAGTTTTAAAGTGGACTATCATTTATTCTATATTATTTTACATATCTGTGTAAAATTTCAGGCTGACAGGTCCATTTTTGTGGAATTGTATACTACCCAAATCAACAAATTGACAAACAGAATTTCATTTTTATTTATAAGATAACCTACGCTTGTTTTTAAAAATACCCTCTCATTAAATTGCGCCAAGCGCTAGAATCATAGAAAATCTGACACACTTTCATATTTTTAAATACGCACTAAAGTGCTATATATAAAAAGAGTTATAATCCATGGGTCTTCCCTATTTTCGTTCCTTCTTTCATTAAGTTGGAAAGTGTATCATTATTCATAAGTGTGATTAAACAAAATTAAAATTGATATTTCTAACATCCTTTTTTCTGGATGTAATGCATTAGATGCAGAAAAGCTGCTTAGAAAAATGCACAATTCCAACTGAATGAAAATTTCAGAAACTTATACGCAGGTGTATTCATAACCCAAATAGCAGACGATTAAATTACGATAAATAGCGCCAAGCGTTAGAATCCTCCTCAAAATCGCGAGAATGCTGAAGATAGATCGCTTGAAATCCCTTAATAACTGCATTATTTTCGCACGGATCATTAAAATTTAAGGCTGTATTCTAATAAAACCTTTGCACTTGTTTTCAAAAATCCGTTTCCTTAAGCTCTCAGTAAATTGCGCCTAGCCGGAAACTGTGCAAACCGCTTGAACTCACTTTCTCGGCATTTGAGCCATTTTATTTTTTCGCCAAACTAAAAAATTTTAACATATTAGCCTCGGAAATCTTCAATTCTTATTGTTTTGCGTATAAAACATTTCATTCCTGCTCCGATTTCCCATGCACATGATATTATAATTAAAAAAAATATAACCGTACGAATA
The DNA here is from genome assembly GCA_038373885.1 of Cheiracanthium punctorium. Classification (NCBI taxonomy): domain Eukaryota; kingdom Metazoa; phylum Arthropoda; class Arachnida; order Araneae; family Cheiracanthiidae; genus Cheiracanthium; species Cheiracanthium punctorium. The sequence continues at coordinate 226,624 of JAWZYV010002220.1, forward strand.
TAAACTAACAAAAAAAAATCATTATTATTCTTTTATTTTTACTTTGAGAATTTAAAACATCTTATTCGGCAAAATCGCCACACATGGCACAATTTATCCTTGTGAGGGAAAAAATAAAGAAAGTACATGATGTTAAATTCACAATTATAAAACAATTGCAATTATCTTTTATGCGATGGTGTCCGACCATTTTTTGCTCAGTGGTCGCCTATTCCATGGAATTTTCGACCAGTAGTCGAGCGCATAGCTCTCTCATGAGGTAGACGGAAAGTGCCTAGTTCAAACCCAGGCCACATGTGCCGACTTAACTGTTCAGAGTTTTCCGTGGTTTTCTCCGAAACTCCGCTTTACGGGTTAGGAAACCCTATAAAGATACCCACGGAGGACATCCCCACCCCCCTCGGTCTATTTCCACCGTTCCAAATCAAGTCAAATCCCATAGAACTTTGTATTGCATCAGTTTATTCAATTAGATTCAAGAAAACCAATAAAAAAGAAGTCATACACTAAAGCTAATACCTTCATTGAAATAATCAATCATCACTTAAAATTATATGAACACAATTTTACAAACAAAAAGCTTGAACCATCGTAAAATTTAGAGTCCAGGCAGAGAAACGTGGATTTCTTGCTGAAACCATACATTTTTCCAGAATCGGATTCTCATCGAAATAATATCAGGAGATTTCTTTTAAAAATTACAGAAGGCAAAATATCCCTTTCATGCCACTTTTCTCTCTTATATAACAAATATTGTTCCTACCTGGCAATTTCCTTGAACCGGAATTTCTTGGATGGAGTTCTAGGACCATTTCCAGAATTTTCTCTGTCTTTTTCCCATATATGCGTTTTCCAAGGGGGTTCCTTCAATACAAAATTGCGACATGTATGAAACATATATATATATATATACACACACAAACACACACACATATATATACATACAGGGCGTCCAGTACTAACGGTGCCCAATGGCTATTTTCTAAACCGTTAGTTAGAGACGGTACATAGTTCCTATTGCAAAAATGCTTTACATTGTATAATCTATTATATCAGAAGCAATCAAAGTCATTAAATCAATTTCTATAAAAATTACGAAATTTAAATTTTTATACGGTCCCCCGGTCCTATCAGTTGTATTTAGAAAAAATTTCTTTGTACAATATCATGCACAAAAAAAAAAAAAAAAAAAAAAAAAAAAAAATTCGCCCTTCTACAATCAAAATTCATCGATTTATGAAGCAGCCAACATGGTGACTTAAGTCACTTTTCCACGTTTAAAAATGTCCGGTTATGGAAAATCGTTAAGCGACCCTATAAATAATGAGATTTTAAATTATGGGTTTTAATTTCTTTTTCTGGCATAATGCGGAAAAAGGAAGCAAAGCTAATTTTAAAGTACTGATCTTCAAGCAGACAGGTCCTTATTATCGCATGGGCAAATCGGGACTTTGGCCAGGACCTCCGGCTCGAAAGGGCCCCCAATTTCAGATGTTGTTCTGAAATATTCTTTTTTATATCGAAATTTTATTAAAAATAAAGCGAATTTCATAGATCGGAGGCCCCCAAATCCACCAAAATGCCCGGGGCCCCTATTGGTCATAATCAGGCCTCTGCGAGCAGAGGGTTATAGTCAAGTTCTATTAAAATCTATCTGAGGTCAAACTTGCTCAATCGTATATGTGTAGCATGCAGATGTGTAACACAAGATTGAGGCTACGTAAAGTACAGGAAGATTTTTCTACACGGATGCCTATTTAGATTGCAGTCGAAGGGAGTTATTTAACGCTAGTTCATTTAAAAAACTGTTTAAAAATTAAATTTTCAGTATAAGCTATGTTTCTGTGTTACTTTATTGGACACACATAGTTAAACGTTAATTTTATTTAGTGCAATCTATATTCATAAAATAGTTAATGAAATTGCTAATAAATATTACAAAGCTGAAAACCATGTACAGCTGCGGAAAAAAAAGTCCCACTTGCTCTTTATTTCGCCATCGTTCGTCGTAGAGCAAAGTTATATACACCATTCGTTTTCAAATAACGCATACTTTAATTTACTATTAATTTAATTTGCATAAGGGGCCGTCTTCATATTTAATTATGCATCAACTTCGTTTTTCTCAATAGCAACACTGTATTTTGACTTTATTAAACGAAAGAAAACCTTCAAATTACCCTAAATATAAATTTTCACCAATTTTCTACGATAATTTCCGGAGATATTGCGAGTTATTTTTTGCGCGTTTTTAAGGGACTTTCTACAAATTGAAAAGCGCTATTTGTAGGTTCCGAACTTTTCGCCTTTCATTCATTTCGCTCGAGAGAGTTAAAAGAAATAAATGTTATTTTCAAGGAAAATATTGTTACCATCTCTCTTAAAGTTTTTTGTACTGAGAATATCAAGGGTAGAAAGTAGAATGTTTAGTCAGAGGTCCAAATGACCCGTGAATTCATAACTTCCTTGGCTCGTACTCATGACTTAAAGGAAAAATGCAAAACGACTGCTCACGATTTTGAAAATCTTTCTAATTTTGAAATTGTTATTAAGTATTTCCCTTCATGGTTCTCTTAGACAGGTGAAATGTTGGCAGGAGTGAGAGGCTGTTCTCTGCTCTTCTGACTGCAAGCATGAATGTTACCCAGCTACGGTCGAACTAGAAGAACGGTTTCATGATTGAAAATTTATTTGTTTGAATTTCATGTAAAAAACGCAGTTATTTTTTTGCTGAGCCAATATTATCACTGTGTTTGTTATTTCACTTTCTTCATTTAATATTATTGTCTACAATGAGCAATATTCTTATAAGACTTTTGGTGGTACTTTAATTTATTGTCAGATGAAAATTTAGACAGAAAAACGTGATTTTGAATGCTTTTTTGAATGTTTGAGAAAATATGGGGAAGTCCAAAGACCTAATGTTTCCAATATTAAAAAAGGTCAAATTCATGCCTGGAATGTTGAGGATGTTAGTCTTTCAGAAATAGGATGTTGTATTAGAAGACATATACATCTACTGCATCTAATTCTATACCTGGAAAATATTTTATTTGGGGGATATGATAGCGGACGCAACAATAGAAGCTTTATAGAATCACCATCAAACTCTAAAAACCTCTAATTTATTTGCTTCAAAATTTGATTTTTTTAATACCGCTATCTTTTACTGTGTTTTTGCGCAAAAGAAATCTAATTTACGCTTATTTTAAGCAGTTTTCAAAAAATTGTCACTTAATAAATTTATATATGGTCCCTTAACTCATGAAAATAACACATTTTATTTAATATAAATTAAACTACTGAACGTAAAAATTTGAAATTTTGCACAGCCATGTAATATTACTTTCTGCATCTATTTCCATCGAAATTTGGCTAGGTCGCTATTCATAATTTTTTTGAATATTAATTTAATAATTCATAATTCATATTAATATTTTATTAAAAAATCATAATAATAGTGAATTATGTTTGGGTCGTTTAGTTCTAATAGTACGAATAAAAATCAGCTTCTTATTATCAATATTATATGAGATATGATTTAAAGTATGAAAAAATATTTTAACATATGGGGAGGGGGATTTTGGGTGCTCATAACTCACCCATTTTCTGTTCAAATTTATTGAAAATGGGTATCCGGGGTTAAAATGAGCTAAATTTTTGAAATATGAAGTGAAATCTAGGGGTTGCTATTGGGGAAAAAAAGTTGGTGTGAATTTTAATATGTAGATGGCCCCTTATGTAATTTTTATGCATAGCAAATTAAAGTGTACGTCAATCGAAAACGATTGGTATCTGTAACTTTGCTGTACGACGATCGACGGCCGAATAAAGTACAAGTGGGACTTTTTTTTCCGCAGCTGTACATTAATTTTTCTCAAATTCATTTTGTATACAACCCCTATTTCGCAGCAGGAAAATGGCTCTAACTTTAAGCATCTGGAACTCGGTGAATTTCGGTTTTTAATAAATTTTACAGATTCTTGGTTTATTTTACAGAAATATTCCGTATAAGGAAAAAATACGGAAGACATACTGTAAAACATACGGAAATAAACTGGCTTCCTGGCTGACAGATTTTTTCTGTCAGTTTAAAAGACTTTTTTTTTGCAGTGTGTGAACGGTCAATAAAAACACGATTTAGGCACACGGGGAAATTTGTATACGGCAAAGGCAAGATACCAATCACACACGACGTTCTACAGGTATACAGAATAAAAGACGATAAAATCAGGGTCGGAATGTTTGCTTCTTTAGTTGGGAGCTTGGACATAAGGATGGAATGCACGCAATGGAGCTAACTGAAAGATAGTCCCACATTAATTCGCTCACGGTCTAACGATATTATCATTCCCTAAAATTGAAAAAAAATAACAACGGTGTTTTTAAACCATTGCTTAAAGGGCCAGGCAGGATCGGTGTTAGTAGTAAATGTCAAAAGTCGTCTAATTTGGCGACTTTCAGTGATTTATATCCAATTTTGGCGTTAAGATCTCAAAATGTAACTCACTTTGGCGATATCTTCTATATTATTGGTAGGTAGCATTTAAGTATCATGTATATTACAGTGGAGCGAAAAACAATTTTTCTCGACATTCACATTGCCTGAGTCATTAAATGGTGCGAAACTGATAAGAACAAATTGTCTCCAAATTTCAGCTCAAAATATTGCCATCTTCAGGTTCCACACCTCAAGCGAATATATTCCCAGTGTCTTTTTTTAGTCTTTCATGAATTTCTATTGAAATAACGACGTTTAATTAATTAATTAATTGAATATCTAATACTCCGATACACCGGCTCTATCAAGAACAACGGCTAGTTCGGGCATTGGGTCTGTCTTGGAGATTGAGGGAACCTCATCGTCAGTCGTTTTCCGACATTTGGCTTCCTGACTAACGAAATCGTCATCATTTTCCGAGGTATATTCCATTTCTGAATCAGAACCTAAGTCGACGTTTGTTTCTAAATCTACTATTTCCAGCACTGACATGCGATAATAACGTTTTAATAAAGCAATTTAATAATAAAAGCATAACTAATTATTATTTTAATAAAAATAAGTTAGAAATATATTCGCTCGAGTTGTGGAACCTGAAGATGGCACTATTTCGAGCGGAAATTTGGAAACAATTTGGTCTTAGCAATTCAGCGCCATTTAATGACTCAGGCAGTGTGAATTTTAAAATAAAGTATTTTTTTGTTGTTCCACCCTTATGTATAAATACTGGATTCCAAAGGTGGATTGTCTCACCAAATCTACGAATCTTATCCCCAAAAATAGAAGGGAAATCTTAAATAATCTCCCTTCTAAGATCGAGTGCTCTCCCACTGAAATTATTTAAAGGTGTCAAATCCACAGAATAAGACAAATACTTTCAAGATATTCATTGGAATAGCTTAGCTATCCCAGAAGATAATCCGCTGAGTCTATAAACTGGATGCAAACGGTACACGGAGTTTACCTGGTAGTCATAGCTTGGCTTCAAGTTATACTGCAGCATTTCTTGGTGGAAGACTGGTGTGAGGCTTCCAGACAGGGGCGGAACTATCCAAACCCAGTCAGCCGGACAGCCCCCGCGAAGTCGGAGTTCCGTCTCCCAGTGCTTGCAGAAAGACTCCGATGCGGTGTGGTGGTCCACAATGGTCACATTCGCTCGCTGTTGGAAATGAAACGACAAAGAGATGTTTTTAGAAAATATCACTAAAGCCAGCAGAAATGACACACTTTTACACACAGCTGTTTTTGAAAAACGAAGTCACAAAGCTTAACGCAATATCTAACTTTTAACCCTTTAATGCGTAGTGTTCCCGCTCTGGGAACACCAAACTCTGACGTTTTGACTGTTGCCAGACACGAAGAATAGATTGGAGTTCTATAAAAGTAATTGCGGGTGACATAGCTCAGCGAGAATCCTTTACTTTTTAGCACGCCATTTCCCGTAAAAAAAAAAAAATGGTTACGATTATTTTTAACAGCACTGACATCTGTCGAAAAATGGAAGAATGCGAGAACCGCTGGATAGATTGCCCAATGCTGAAAAAAGGGCAGCCGTTGCCATCGCTCGACTTAACGACCAGCAAGAGGGCGGACGATCGTAACGTTCATCGCGTGCCACAGATCGAGAGACCCTTTTTTTGACGGTGCTGTCTGTCTGTCCTTTTTTCAGCGGCTGCTCTTTTTTCAGCATTGGGAAAGGGTTAATTAAAAAATCACCTCAAATTATTATAATAATTTAGCTGCTTCTGTACATTGATAATGGAACTCAGCGCCTATTTCTTAATGCTCGGTTTAATTAATGCTGGCTGTGCCGCACAGCCAGATGTCGTCAAAAGGGGTCTCTAGATCTGTGGCAAGTGATGAACGTTACGATCATCCGGCATCTTGCTGGTAGTTAAGTCGAGCGATGGAAACGGCTGTCCTTTTTTCAGCATTGGGAAAGGGTTGCGCCTCAGAGGGTTAAAAAAGCTTATTTTGAGAAATTAGACCAAGGAAAAACTCAATGGCTTATACAGTTTTTTCTTTCTTTAATGGCGGGCACTTGCCGTTCGTAGGCGTTGCCCAGTACCGACGTCGGAAGGATTGGTCACTTAACTATGGAGTCGCGTAATAGGTGGACCAGCGTTGCATCCTATCAAAGGACGGATGAAATGACCCTCAAGTCCATTCCGGGAATCGAACCTGGCTCCGTCCTACGGTGGAATGGTTCTTTGGCTTTGTTCTTTTATATAGTTACTGGCAGTATTTATCAAACATTAAACCCCTCTCTTAAAGTTTCTATCACACGACAGCTCTATGCACTGCAAAATGCATGTACTGCACTTTCGCGCTGCATTTTGCCCGTCAAAAGCAATATATAGGGGTTGTTTTGCAGTACGAAAATACCACCTAGACGAAAGGCCCAGAGTTGCAAACTTGGCGACGTTATCGCTCTTTCTGTGACAAATACCGACTACTACTGGCTATTTTTGCGACGAAGCAAAATTAGATTCGTGATTTCCGCACGTGGGGATTTTATATATGCATGTCTGCATTCTCAAGTAAAAGAATGAACGATTTGGAGCAACAAAGACTTTGTCTTTCCATAATTGCGGTAACTGATTTCATTAATAAAATTGGCTTCGATTTCTGTCGTCCACATTGCCGACGCGAAGGCAGCCATCTTGAATTAAGGCGTGGATATTTCTTGGGCTCTGATTGGCTGATTTCGCATTGCATGCCTTACTTTTTCAAACAGTGCTGAAAAAAGTCAGGCTACAAGAAAAACGCTATCACACGATATTTTCGTCCGACTGAAGGGCAAAATTGCAATGCGAAAGTGTAGTGCATTGCATTTGCAGTGTGTAGAGCTCTCGTGTGATAGCACCTTAAGTCAGCTGAACACGTTTATGCAGAAAGGAAAGGAGGGAAAATGGTATTCAGTCTCCCCCTCCCCTTTCTTAAAGTGCAAAACCTTCGAAAAAAACGGAAGGAAGGGAAGATCCTTTTTGTAAAACTGCTCTTTTTAATCAGATTCATATAAAATGCTAAAAGTGTGGGGAGGTGGGAGGGAAGTTTCTCCGATATGTAATGGTACTTTTAATTCATATTCGAAGGTTGAAAAAATACTACTATTCAAACGGTAACATTTTTGCCATCTAAATGATTCTTGAATTATGCATTCAAAATCTAGTCGATTTCTTAATTAAAATTGTATTTTTCTATTGAAGATCTATAAATGAAATTCGTAATACATTCTGAAGAATTTACGAGCGCACTTCAACTGAACACGGATCCACTCTAGCTCGCACTGGCCCAGGGGCCCCTCTTTCGTAGGGCCTTTAAGGCTACAGCCCACGAAATTTTATAGAAAGGGTTGAAATGTCTTGTTAAAGACATGTTAAAGTCATGTTAAAGACACTAGGTTTTTTTATAATCTTGCTAGAAAGAACACTTTTTTTTTCTTTTAGGAGAAAATAATTTTTTTGCTTTCAACATTCAAGAAGAATAAAGAAAAAATGTTTTTCCCTTTGAAAACTGAAAATACCTTAACCCTTTATCAAGCAGTGGTAAAATACTTACCACCTACGGTCTATTAAATACAGAAATCAATTGTCATTAGTGAAATTTCTGATTTTTGTTCAGTTATATTAGATGTATATTTTTTCCATACGTCTAGATTCTAAATAATATTTGTCTTAATAACTTTTCTTTCATTCGCAATTTTAAGGAAAGCTCGAATAGTTACTCGAAAATTGAGCATAAGAATCATCGCTCTTAATTATATATTTTTGCGTTTAATTCCGTGTACAAGCAGGAGGTAGTTTTCCGACTTTGATTTTGTGCATAATTAATGTATACTCTTGCAAAATTTCTATGTTTGTTTAGTACTAGTTTCTCCAATTTTCACGTAGGATATTACAGTAGAGGGAAAACATATGAATTAATTCTAAAAAATGGGCCAGAAAAATTCCAAGTAATTTCGACTCTCTGCACATACCCTCGCCTTATAAAGGGTTAAACTACGAAAATTCGATAGACTCAGTCAAAACGCAACTAACTAAAAAATGCTAATTTCTTTCACTAAAATAATTCTGCAAAAAATTTAAAGAGGTCGCCTCTATTACGAAAGTTTTGCTCGAAACAATGTACTCACTACCTATACACTTGAAGACATACATCTAAAAATTACTGTGCTATAACCACCGCCGAGCTATCCATAAATTTCAGACTGCCGCAGTGCTCTTAAATAACCATTATTAGGTTGAATTTATCACTGAAATGCAACATTTATCTGCAGCGGGTAGACGTTAGAATTTACACTGCCACCCGACTGTGACCTTTTTGAATCTTCCTTCAAGGTACAACAGTTTCACCCCGGACTGTGTCATTTACATAGGAAAGGCGTGTTACCGAGAAAAGAAATATGGGAAGTGAAAATCCAATATGGCTGTCCTTCAGCCTTGGAGTAAAGTACTGGAGCGTTGTGTTGTGTTGGTATTGAGCGAGGGACATTTCTTGTGAGTTGTTTGGAAGCAAAATACTTATACAGTGCCACAGCTTTACTAATTAGAAGAATAGGCTGAAAATTAAGATGATTTTAAAATATTTTTTAATGAGTAAAATTAGCGTTTGTCAAAGAATTGTGTGTATTGTGCACTAAGGCAAAGCTAGTTGAGGGGCTATCTGTCTAAGGAAGGATGCCTTGGTCGGAGGCCTTTTTAACCCATTAAGCGCCAAAGCTCCCGTTACGGGAACATCTATTATACATATTTTTTCTTAAAATATTTTAACGCAATTTACGAAATACACATTTTATATAAACATTTACACTATAGGGTGTGTTATATAGTGTAAATGCTCATTTAAAATGTGTATTTCGTAAATTGCGTTTAAATATTTTAAGAAAAAATATATATAATAGATGTTCCCGTAACGAGAGCTTTGGCGCTTAATGGGTTAAGGGGTTATAAAGTAATTTTTTTCTTCTCTAATGACGGGCAATTTGCCGTTAATAGGCGTTGCCTAATATCTGAAGAAAACCACCCGAAACTCCATACCGTCAGACTGATGTCCACGCGAACCTGGGATCTTCACGCATGAGACATCTATCATGCTCAATGTCTATCCACTCGGCAATAGTGGGGCCATTTGAAAATGATAATTGCAGCAAAACCTTAAATCAAAATGTTCGAAACACATTTTGTTTATATGTCATGACAGCAAAAACTGCAATTACAAAAGTTCAAGTAAATGTAAAAGTAAACAAACGAATTCTGTTTCGTGACAAAGACGGATAGGACAATCAGTGAAACAAAAAAGTGAGTCAACAGTTCAATGCAAAGCATTATCTGGAAGTGTTATTGACTTTTAGTAAAGTTCCATCGATATTATCAGCGGATTATGTGATGATGAACTAACGAACGCACCAAACTCCATGGTAATAAAACTGGGAAATTTGACTCGAGCTGAAATATAAAATATGTACTTGAGAATGAGGGCACGTTACAATAATGAGAGGTGCGAGGATTCTAAAGATTTAATTTAGTTTTATATAAAATTTTGTTGGGACTGTTTTTGTTTTGGACGCCTGATAAAACTGGCGTTGGAATTGTATGATTTATGTTAGAGCAATAAAGGTTTTTATGTAAGTCCCATAAATTGCTTTGCCTTTTGTTGAAAGGAAGCTAAAAAAAACCCGTACTGGCGCAGCAGCGACAGGATCAGAACCTAGGAAGTGGAGAAGTTATTTAGTTGTGAGAAGAGCCATGTCGTTTTTAAATAAGGGAAAGAAGGAAGATTTAATTAAGTTAGCGGAAGAGATCGGTGAAAATCCTTCACCTGGTTTTTAACTACCGGATCTAAAGAAAATGATTACCAGTAGTAATATTTATGAAGAAGATTTAGAATTGGTCAAGGAAATGCTTAGTTCATTTATTGAAGAAAGAAAACAACGGGAACAAAGAGAATTTGAACGGGAACAAAGAGAATTTGAAGAAAGAAGAGAAAGAGAGCAGAGAGAATTTGAGGTAAGAAAATTGGAAATCGAGGCAAATAGTAGAAAGCTAGATGCCATTTCAGAGTTGGCGAAACTTCAAGGCGATGACGAGACACTCAAGAGATGCTTTGATTGGCGGAAAGCAAGAAATTCGTATCTCATTGATCAGGAATACTACAGCATAAGGATTATGTCTGTGGAGAGAATTCAGCAGTAGTAATTCCAAATGAAAGAAGGAATTTTATTTAACAATGGCACATGAGATTCGTTGGAAGGACATCTAGGGAAAATAAGATCTACAAAGAATCAGATATTCATTTTACTGGCCTAATATCAGGCAAGATGTAAAGTTATACTGTCAAAGTTGTAAAGAATGTCAATTGAGAGAACTAGCACCTATCGGGATCATATTCCCATACAGCCTATCGTTAGGCCTGAAAATCCTTTTGAAGTCTGGAGCGTAGACTGTATAGGACCACTAGAGCCTGAATCAAGGAGAGGACATCGATATATTATTTGTGCCGTGGATTTATGTACTAAGTGGGCCGAGGCAATTCCAGTGAAAGAGATTAGTGCCAAGACAACGTGTGACGTTTTAATGAAGATTTTCACTCACACCGGTTTTCCAAAAGTGATATGCACCGACCAGGGTACAAATTTCACTTCCAAACTGACTCAATCATTTGAAAATCTATTAGGGGTAGCGCCACGTTTTTCGACACCCGGACATCCGGAAAGTATGGGGGCAGTAGAACGATGGAATAAAACTCTTAAGGAGATGATGAATAAAAACATACAAGAGTATGGGAGAGACTGGGATATACATATACCATATCTCATGTTCGCGTATCGTGAAGTGCCACACAGCACCACGGGGCTATCACCATTTCAATTGGTTTATGGGCGGTTACCACAAGGACCATTATCTTTATTGAAAAGTATTTGGACGGGAGAACGAACTATCCCAACGACCGCGTCCAGACCAATCACTAAATATCTTGAAGATTTAGTTGAAAATATACGTAAAGCTAATGAGATCGCTTCCGAAAACACCGAGAAAGCTCAAGGAGAATACGTTTCCAGGTATAATCTCCGTGCGAGAGAAAAACAGTTTGCCATTGGCGACAAAGTGTTGATATTACTCCCATCATCAACTCACAAACTTTTAAGCACTTGGATTGGACCGGCAACGGTAATTCAAATCACCAGACCACATTCGGTAAGAGTTGAATTAGAGGATGGTAGTACTAGAGAGCTACACGTGAATAAAGTACGACCGTATGTGCAGAGGGTAAATCACATTGGTGTTGTTTACGAAATGGATGAAGAATTTGGCGTAATCCATTACGCGCCTACTGATAAAACAAAGAAAGAGGTAGAGGACATCCGAAAACATTTGGAGAAAACTAGAAATCATAATTTAACTGAAGAGCAAACCCAAGAGTTATTTGATGTACTGAAGAGATATATGGACATTTTTAGTTCAAAGCCAGGACATGCCAAAGTCGACGGGCATTATGTTAAAGTTACGGAGAACTGCACGCCAAAGAGACTCAAACCGTATCGAGTACCCATCAGTTTACAAAAAGAAGTTGATCGCCAAATCGAGGAGCTAATTGAAATGGACCTCATTGAACCAAGCGATAGCGAATGGGCACATCCTGTTGTTTGTGTTGCCAAAAAGGATGGAAGCGTTAGGTTATGTATTTATTTTAGACTATTGAATAGTTTCACGGTGCCTGATTCATATCCCATGAAAATTGCCAGGGATTTAATATTCAGAGTAGGACAAGCTGCATTTATAATCGTCATAGACTTAACGAAGGGATACGCAAGAAGGAGTTCCGCAGAAAACCAAAATAAAGGGCTTATGGCTTTTCTTTTGACATTAAATAACAGTGAAGCCTGCTTAATGGAATAGCCAGTTTGCCAGGAAAATATTATTCTATTAAGCGGCATATTCCCATTCCGGGAACAACAATTTTCTACAGTTTGGTGCATCCAAAATTTATTACATTAAGCGGGATATTCTTTAAGAAGGCTGGACTGTATATTTTCATTAATAAAAAAGCCGTAAATATAAAGTGGTTCACCCAATAATTGTTAATAACTGTTATTATATTCAACGGAAAGTAAAAAGAAAAAGAAGTAGAATCTTCGCGAGTAGTTTAAAAGAGAATCTTTCATGGAAATAAGAATAACTTTTTTTAAGTCTTCTCGGAAAGTACAAATGAAAAAATAGAATAACAATAAATTCGTATTTTGAGACAGTTTTATTTAATTCTAATTTAAAAAAAATACTTTTCAAATTAATCATACACCTTAATCACACTAAGCAAGGAAAAAAAATCTAGAACGAATTAGCATAAGTACGAACTCATGTTCGATAATTATGCATAAAGTTCTTAGATCCAAAGCACTAAAATGTATCATTTGAATTGATTGATACAGACTGACCTAATGAAAAAAAAAGAGCCAATCCAGAATTTTAAAACACGCAGCTTTTGAGAAGCATTACACGTAAATGAACTTCATTTATTAATGAACTTTTAATTATTCTTCAGTGAACATTGTTATTTCGTCGTGTATTTAATTAAAGCCGTAAGAAGAAGAGACAGAGAAAAAAATATCTGTCAGAATAAGCAGCTTTGTTACACCCTGTCGAGCTGTGCACAATACCTTCGTTTTTAAAGGGCACAGTCAACAGGCCTTGTGGAAGCTCCACTAATTAACTTTCTTTTGAAACCTTAATGGGGATTAATAAAATACCTGAGTTTTCCTTTTGCAGTGTTTAACTCTCTTTTCTCTGCTACGATATTTTTCAGGCTGAAACAAAAGACCAATTTATTCACCCAGCAGCGGAAAATTCACGTAGAAATAACCCGCATTTGCAAGTTTAACCTCTTCACACTTGCGAAAAATCTCACATTTCAAATTAAAAAGCTATCTCATAATTATTTTTAAAAACTATTACACTTAAAAACGACAATTAAAAAGCGTATTTTCAAATAAGTTTTTCAATAAAGCCTGATTCTCAATCTCTGTTTCACTAGTAAAAAATTGTTATCACCCATAAAGCAGGCGTCGCAGTCGGTCCTAATTTTTAAAAATTCCTACCTCTATAAATAATAGAGTAAAATGTTATCCTGCTTCAACAGATGATAAATGTTCTTTTAGATGCTAAGGTTTCGCCTATCAAACCATTAACCCATTTATGCCTAGCGTCCCTTTTTTGGGACGGCATTTTCGCTATTAGTCGAAAACGTTATTTATTTTTCCTAGCCTTTATTCATGAGTATTGAGCCTCAACTCCTCACAATATTTTAACATGACCCAGTAGGATGTTGATATTTCGATTTTTATGCAAAATGATTTTAAAATAAATCATTCCTTGTTCAAGAAGTTGACATCAGAAATTTATCTTATTATTTCTGTTATCAGTAAAAATGGAAGAAAGTCGCAAAAATATCCAGGCACAAATGGGTTAAAATACTAGCCTATATATATAAAACTTTGATGTAGGTAGGAATTTAAAAAAAAATAGAACCGACTGCGACACCTGCATAAAGGAAGACTGCGAAAACATTTCAAAGGTAAATGATGTCCTACAAATTCTTTATTACTGTATGAATTTCGAAAAAAAAATTAAGAAATTCAACTTCGGAAATTTCAATAACATTCAATTTTTCTTTTGTATAACGGCAAAGATAAAATGTGTGCTTCAGTGTATAGGATTTACACATTCACACACGTAAAGTCCTGCATTCAATATGAAAGCATCGAAGCACATGCACGTCAAGTCAGAACTTCAAAAAAATATTCAAGCATCGTTTTGAAAGTAGAAAGAAAAAGGTCCTTATATGTGGTATTTTTGCGACTTTCTTCGATTTTTGCTAATACCAGCAATAATGGATGAATTTCTGATATCAAATTCTTGAACAAGGGATGATTTCTTTTAAAATTATTATGTATAAAAACTGAAATGTCAACATCCTGCTAGGTCATGTTAAAATATTCTATGGCGTTGAGGTTCAATACCCGTGAATAAGGGCTAGGAAAAATAAATAACGTTTCGACTGATAGCGAAAATGCCGTCCCCAAAAAGGGACACTAGGCATAACTGGGTTAATTATGTGTTCAAAGGCCGCCTCCGTAACTAAATGGTTGTGTAGTTTTACATGGTTTTCTTTGATACACCATAGTTTGATTTGTATGATTATTATTGTACGCGATTCCAATGCTGTCCTGTTGACTATCTTATCTGATGACAGCCCCTTAACGCAGGACGTACTGGACTGTCCTTATTACTTTCAGTACTTGGCATTTCTTGAGGAAATTATCGTCCTCCAGTGGGTCCCTGCCCACTAGGGTGGAGCGAAAAAAACTTTCGTTCAATAGTCACATTGACTGAGTTATTAAACAGCGCGAAACTGATTAGAACAAATTGTCTCCAAATTTCAGCTTAAAACATTGCCATCTTCCGGTTCCAAACTTCCAGCGACTATATTTGTAGTGTCTTAAAGTCTTTAATGAATTCTTGAATAATTAATTTTGTTTTCATTATTAATTTGCTTTACTAATAGGTTATTGCCACATGTCAGTACTGGAAATTGCAGATATAGAAGCTTAGGATCTGATTCAGAATTGAAAAGTACCTCTCGACGTTTATTTCTAAATCTATGATTTCTAGCACTGACATAAGACAAAAATCTATAATAAAGCACTTTAATAATGAAATCATAATTAATTATTTAATTAATTAATTAAAAATTATTATTTTAATAGAAATCCATTAAAGACTTTAACCCATTTGTGCCTGGATATTTTTGCGACTTTCTTCGATTTTTACTGATAACAGAAATAATAGATAAATTTCTGAGGTCAACTTCTTAAACAAGGAATGATTTATTTTAAAATCATTTTGCATAAAAATCGAAATATCAACATCCTACTGGGTCATGTTAAAATATTGTGAGGAGTTGAGGCTCAATACTCATGAATAAAGGCTAGGAAAAATAAATAACATTTTCGACTAATAGCGAAAATGCCGTCCCAAAAAAGGGACGCTAGGCATAAATGGGTTAAAAAAGACACTGCAAATAAAATATATGTGCTTGAGGTGTTGAACCTGAAGATGGCAATGCTTTGAGCTGAAATTTGGAGACTTATCAGTTTCGCACTATTTAACGACTCAGGCATTGTGAATTTCGAAAAATAAAGTTTTTTCGCTGCCCCCGACTGTCCACAATGGGATTCCAGGCAATGGAAACTCGGATTATCTCTCGGAAGGTGGGCTTTGATCATGCAGACCCCTTCCCGCCTTATGCTTTTCTATACTATTAAACATCTTGTTAAAAAATCCATCAATGGCCGTGCTGCAGGAAGACCTAATTAACCGCGCATCCCATATAGGTCTTGTAAGAATGTTGCCCAGAATTTATGTAAGGGCTCAAAGCGTAGTGTGGTTGCTGAATTCCATTTGGCAATTGGACAGGACTGCTTACGGAAATATCTTTTTACACGCTTAAATCTATTGATTAAAACTAACTCCTTTATTGATTAAATTTCTTATCGGCTGATTTAAATCCTTTTACGCTAAAAAAATACTCATTAAAAACAATAATTCGTTATCTCCTCAATTCGCCCAATGCTCCCGAATCGCTAGATTCCACTTAGCTCAATGTTCACAATATTTTTGTCTATTTGAGTATTCTGTCTCTTCTACCCCACGACCCATATCCTATTACTATCACTTGACCAACGCTTTTCAACGGATAACGGTTCATAGTCACAAACGCGGGATGCTTAGTTTAGTGTGTATTCGGTTGTGATGTAATTTATATCCGAATTACATCACAACCGAAATTTGATTTTATATCCGAATACCAAATGCATCTTTTTCATATTCAGAGTTGTGAAATAAATTCAGCCTAGATATGGAGGAGATGCTTTAGGTAAAGATTTCACTTTATGACACAGTTTCTTACGCCTGGATGATAAAAGGCTGTTGTAAAACAAATGAAGTTATGATATCTCCACTCAAGGTGAGTAAGTAGTATTTTACCTTTTTCAGGTAAATAAATTGGGTTGCTGCTTTAATTAAATCTCACAGCTGGTTTAACCATGATTGCATTTCTGTATTCTGACTGTACTGTGAATTCGTTTTATAACTAAAGACTATAGTGAAATTGTATTCTATTTATTAAAAAAAATACTTTTTTATAGTGTATTAAGATATATAATATATTTGCCTTGATTTAAAATTTATTTTCTCGGGCTTATAATCATAGATTACAGCTCTGATAATAAAAAATGAAGAAAACGAATCATTCAATATATTAATCAAAAACAGCAAATTTTAATAAAACACCCTTTTTCTAGCTTAAAATAATAATCTTAATTGAGTACAGATATGTTAATTAAAAAAGGGCTGATTTTGCAAAAACGCTCATTCTATAGCTTAAATAATAATCATAATTGAGTACAGTTATATTAATCAAAAACGGACAGACACTCCTCATTTTTGATTATTATTTTAGCCTAAATGGAGCTGTTGTAGAATGCTCAAAAATTGAGAATTTTTCGCTCCATTGATTTTTGTCGATGAATGGAGCCAATTTTACTCAATCGGGAAGAATGGCTGTTCGAAGTCAAAAATTGAGTAAAAATATACTCCGTTTGATTATTATTTTACTCAATAGATTTAAGCGTGTAGATTCAAAATCGCTCCATCACCGATATGCACTTTGCGCAGCTCCAGAGAGATGGACTAGGCACACCTATTCCACTGTCCTGAGCTGCGCATGACTTCTCTAGACAAGAGTTACAAGAGTTACAAGGGAGGCTAGAGACTTGTTGGATTAATGAACTATGTTACAGCATTTTGTTTTTGTTCTTGTACTTGTTTGCTGCAAAGTGTTTATAATATTCCACTAGAAATAAAATAAAAGTTTGATTTTTAGCCTCTAGGTTAAACCTACGTGGTAGGCAGTCACGTGGCCACCACTTTTGTGCTGCTGCCTGCAAGATTTAGCGCTTCGATCGCCTCTTTGGCACTACGGGAGAATAAAAACGATTTGCTAAGATGAACACGTGATCCTAATTACAAAGCATCTCGCGGTCATATCAATGTAAACTTTTTTTTTTCTTTTGTTGATTTCAGTACGAAAATTGAACATTCTCTAATTTCTACTGAATTAATTTGAACAATTGAAGGCTGAAAAATTAACAAAATCCTACAACTTGTTTTAGATTCAAGATCTGAAACAATGCCTTAATACATGAAAGTATCAAAATTAAAAAATTGCCTGCATTAAACTCTTGGCTGTTTAGACTCTCACGGTAGCCCTTTTGCTTAACCCAATTATGACTAGTGTCCCTTTTTTGGGACGGCATTTTCGCTATTAGTCGAAAACGTTATCTATTTTTCCTAGCCTTTATTCGTGAGTACTGAGCCTCAACTCTACAAAATATTTTAACATGACCCAGTAGGATGTTGATATTTCGATTTTTATGCATAATGATTTTAAAAGAAATCATCCCTTGTTCAAGAAGTTGACGTCAGAAATATATCTATTATTTCCGTTATCAGTAAAAATCGAAGAAAGTCGCAAAAAATATCCAGGCACAAATGGGTTAACATGGCGGTTGCGTTGGACATTTGATGGTTGTTCCGAAAGCAAAATTTTTTTTTTTTTTTTTTTCACACAGTCTTTTTATTGAAAAAAAAAGTACACTATTCTATCATGAACTACACATATTGCACTATTTTTCGACATGGTTGCCACATACGTTGAGATATTTGTCAAGCTGTGCAATCAGTTTGAAAAGAAACCATTGTGGTAAAAATCGGTGTCCTTTGATGTGAGGAATTGTCGCACAGCTTACTCCCCTCAGCACTGTTTCAGAAGTGACTTCAGGAGAGTGAACTTTAACCCTTAAATGCATGAATTTTTTTCTCGTTCGCACGATAGCCACGAGTATAAGTTAAATTTCTTATATCAGTTTTATGAATAACTATTTCATTTGTCCAAGGGCAAACAGTTTGAACGAATTATGTGAAACTTTAATTACTCTCGATATGAATCATATAAATCATTCCATATGAATGAATAAATATGAATCATTTATTATTAAAAAAAACTATATTTTATATATGAAACTGACGTAAGAAATTTGGCTTCTACTCTAATCCGGCACTGAAAAATACGATGCATATATGCATCGCTATGCATTTAAGGGTTAATGCATCACTGGTCTCGGGGTTTTAGCATTGTATCAGCATTTAAGGTTTTCTTACAGAGGAGTCTAGCAAAATCGTATAAATATTGATACAACTTTTTGGGGGTCAAGATCAATATCTGGCCAAATTTGAAGAACATTATCGCCAAAATTAGCACAACAGAAACCAGTTGAATTTAAAGTGTTTTATTTTTTTGTGTTATGGCAAGCCTACATGAGGGGCAGTAGCTTACTGGGGATGCTTTGCTCGGAGGACTTTTTAAGGGGTTCTAATAAGTGCTTCACAATTGATATTTTCAGCGTGATTTCTCGCTCTTGTACAACATAAAATTTGTTTTAAACAGCTTCTGAATGAATTGTGTTTGATTTTATTTTCAATTTACACTGTACCTCAAATTATCAGGTTGTAACGAAAGTTTTCCACCATATCTGCCTGAAATACTCACTTCTAACTCCTTAGATAACTGTTTTTGAACTTTCGGTACCAAACCTGCACAGTGTCACATGATACAACAATAGTACTTAAAGCTGTACTCATAATTCGTTGATATTCTGTAGCTGACTTTTTGCAACACAACTGGAAGTAAATGATGGTTCTAATCCTCTAGAGTGATAGTTCTATCTGAGACACCTTATACTTAATGATAACTATATTTTTTACAGATTTCACAACACAGTGTTATAAAGTAAGCCTCTTTCTTTCAAATGCCAAAAATTGATCGACAAAAATATGAGAAAATACGCTAACGAGAACTGTGTGCTGACGAATTTTGCGGTCGCGGGAAACTTTCGTTACAACCTAATAAAATATTTAGATTTGTAAAATACTGTATACAGAGTGTTTCAAGAATGTGGTAATGAGCTGTAAATCTTTATCTATTAGAGATAAATGGGCAATGTAAATTGAAAAAATACTCTGAAAAAAAGGCAGGGAAAAGGACTCAGCTAAGAAAAAAATCGTCTCTGTCATTTTCAAAAAATTACACTTTCTAAATTTTTATATGAACCACTGTACAAAAAATTCCCCGTTAGTAAAATGAGCTTCATGTCTCCATAAGATGTGATTTACAAAGTTTTAGAGTTTCACCATAAAGCATCTCAGAGATAACTTTAAGCTAGGATGATCGGGGCTGTATACATGAATTTGAATGTAAAAGTTTATTGATAGAGTGCAAAGAAATATTTTCTTTCGAAATTTCTGGACAGCCCCTCTAACGCGATCAGCCGATGTTCCCTTCGTTCTATTTATTCCTATCGAGAGCCATTGAAAAGTAGTTTCAGTCAGCATATATTTGCCTTCATACCTCTGACGGTTTTTAGGATAGAATTATCAAACTTTGTACATCACTTCATGAGTGTATGTCACATTTTACTAATTGTTAATTTGTTTGTGCGGGGAAATCGTATACAAATTTCAAAACTGCGACTTTTTGTAAATAAGGAGAGAATTTGTTTCTTAACAGAGTCTTATTTCCAACCTCATTTTGAAGATTTTTTCAGCTTGCATTGCGCACTTATCTCTAATAAATGAACAATTAAAGCCCGTTACTACCTTTTTGGGACTCCCTGTAGATCCACAGAATTCAAATTCAAAATTTTAGGAAAATAAACAACCAGCAGAATATTTTACACACTGCCTATCTGTTTTAGTGCAGACTCATCTTATTACATACTTTTCCGATAAATGCGGTTTTCATTAGGCAGACAAAACTGGAATAAACACTCATAACCAAATATCCGGCGCATTATTATCACTCATTAGGATTTCAAAAGAAAATTAATTAGGGGGAAAACTTTTGCAGTCCAGCGGTTGCTGCTGCTAAAAACCAAGGCATTGTTTCGACAGGATATTTCAAAGGCATTTCCTTCTGCAGTTCTTTTTACTTTTTTCAGTTCGCCTGTTTTAATTAAACACGCGCTGCTATACTCATTGAGAGATTGTTAAAGTTCATTAATAAAATGGGGATCGTTTACGCGCATTAACTTACTAAAAGGTACATATTTAGGTTCTTTTAATATTATTTTTTTAGTCCCTCCAAATTTTATTTGGTAGCTTTACAGCAAATGGCTTTTAAAGATTCGGATATTTTAATTCATGGTTAGATTTTGGTGCAGGGAGGTTTGTATTGAAGTATTGCTTTTGAAGTTTTGTGGGTTGATATCGCTTGTTTTTCTGATTTATAAACGACTCGGTCTTACTAGTTGCAATTATTTAGACCTATATGATGTGCAATATCACAATTTTACAGTTATTGTCGTGTTATTTATTTATTTATTTATTTATTTACACCGTGCTTAGTTTAACCTTTTTTAGTTTACACAGACTTTATACGTCTTCTAGACATTTTTACTTTCCGAACATGTACCATGTAAGGAAAGTATTGTAATCATGAAAAAATTCGACTTCGAGATTTTGTTGTTTTTACACGTTTTGAGGGCTTCTGAATCCATTTATGCTATTTTTACGAGATGTATGTATGTATGTGTGTATGTGTGTGTGTGTGTATGTGTGTTTGTGTGTATGTGAGTGAAGACGATAGCTCCTGAACGGAGCCTTCGATTGAGCTCAAATTGGATATATATGTCATAAACCACCGTCGCAAGACCGGTATTGATTTTGGTGTGTATAAGACTTATAGTTTTTCTACAGGGCTACGACAAAGATTTCTTTTACATTATTGCCTATGGAAGGAAATTCTTGAAAGTGTGCTAGCGTTTAAACGGTACATTCGATTGAGCTCAAATTGGGTATACATGTTATAAACCACCGTCGCAAGACCGGTATTGATTTTGATGTGTATAGGACTTATAGTTTTTCTACAGGGCTACGACAAAGATTAATTTTACATTATGGCCTATGGGGGGAATTTCTTGAAAGTGCGCTAGCGTTTAAACGGTAGATTCGATTGAGCTCAAATTCGGTATATATGTTATAAACTCCCGTTGCAAGACCGGTATTGATTTTGGTGTGTATAGGACTTATAGTTTTTCTACAGGGCTACGACAAAGAGTTCTTTTACATTATGGCCTATGGGGGGAATTTCTTGAAAGTGCGCTAGCGTTTAAACGGTAGATTCGATTGAGCTCAAATTGGGTATACATGTTATAAACGACCGTTGCAAGACCGGTATTGATTTTGGTGTGTATAGGACTTATAGTTCTCCTAAAGGGCTACGACAAAACTTTCTTTTATGTTATGGCATAATGGCATATGGGGAGAAATTCTTGAAAGTGCGCAAGAGTTTAAACGGTGCATTCGATGGAGTTTCAATTTGGTATATATGTTTGAATTATTCATCGATTAAAATTTATTTAAGTGCTTGATAATGATCTTAATCGTAAGTGTTCGGAAAGTCGAGGGGAGTCACTCCAGATTTTTTCTTTTAGTCCCAGCGAATGACGATACTTTTGTTACATACCACGCGACTTCATTTCTATTTAAACTCATATCCATTGAATATGTTTTATAAACTTGAGCATTTCCATGTTTGTAAAATTACACATCCTTCATAAAATATTTTAAATCATTGAAGCAGTGCTTTATAAATACACTAAATTCTTGAGATAAATGTAAACTAATGCACGTAAAAAGGTTATTATCAATCTGGATATGCGTTTCGGATGAAAAATTTTCTGCCTTCTTCAGAGATTACAGATTGATAAGTTCCTTTTTATGTATGTTGTTTTAAAAAGTTTTATTCATCTCATTTTTTGATACCCGTTATGAATTTTTTTTTACAGTAAATTCCCGTTAGAACGAAACGAAAAATCCTTTTATTACAAAGTTGATGGAAGTTCCTGTTTAAACAGTAATAAAAACAATAATAAATGAGCATCAATATAACTAAATGATCGAATTAAAAATCCCGATACAACGAACTATTTTTATAGAAAAAAAATGTATTTGCCTTTCATGATTCACACAATTGATTACAAGCATGCATTTTTTAGGCAGTGTGGACATTTACTTCGTCACATAGCAATATGCTGGACTCATATTCTTGCAAACATTCACTTCTTGCACAAACATATATATTCTTGCGTACAACAGCAAACCTTGTTCGAAAGTCTCTGAAATAAAACTTTGTTTACTAACATTTTGTTCACTCAGGATTATGTTTCTCAAAAGAAGTAAGTCAATTTTTTTTCAGGTTTTAGAAAATGATGTAAAATTGTATTTATTTCGATTCTTTTCCGTTGGCTTATTTTAACCCTTTGAGGCGCAACCCTTTCCCAATGCTGAAGAAAGGGCAGCCGTTGCCATCGCTCGACTTGACTACCAGCAAGATGGCGGACGATCGAAACGTTCATCGCGTGCCACAGATCTAGAGACCCATTTTTGACGCAGCTGACTGCGCGGCACAGCCAGCTGCGTCAAAAAAGGGTCTCTAGATCTGTGGCACGCGATGAACGTTTGGATCGTCCGCCATCTTGCTGGTAGTCAAGTCGAGCGATGGCAACGGCTGCCCTTTTTTCAGCATTCTGAAATTATCCAACTGTTCTCGCATTCTTCCATTTTTCAGCCAAATGTTAGTGCTGTTAAAATTGATCGTGACCATTTTTTTACGGGAAATGACGTGCTAAAAAGTAAAGGATTCTCGTGGAGCTATGTCGCCCGCAACTCTTTTTATAGATATCAAATCTATTCTTCGTGACTGGCAACAGTCAAAACGTCAGAGTTGGGTGTTCCCAGAGCGGGATCACTGCACGTTAAAGGGTTAATGAATTACAATCACCTTTCTAATCGCATTAGTTATTTAAATTTTACCATGCATAGTATTCTATGAAGTATTACTTCAAAACAAAAGCCGAAAAAATTGGCTTATTTAAAATTTTCTTCTTTTTAATTCGAAATGACGAAATTTCATAAGAACGAAATTTCCGATACAGTGAAAAATTTCGCGGTCCCGTGAGGTTCATTGTGACGAGAATTCACTGTAATGTAATTTGCCAATTGCCTTTTGAGGTTTATTAGCACATATACAAGAAGTTCGTTCTTTGTACTATATCTTTTTAGTTACAGACCAGTTTATAAGGTTATACAATTGCGATTTTAGTTACAATGAATAGTTACAATTTTATAAATAGTAATGAGACTTGAAGTTTTGATTATTCTAAGGACCAAAAGTACTTCATTTTCTGCTTAAAATGTCATAATACAGTGAAATTTAAATGGTGCCTGCTTTCAGATAAATAAAATCAAAGTTTATTATCATAAACATAAATTTTGCTATTGTACACGCTTTTACTTCACAGTTAGATAGATCTGGACATTTATACCATAAATATTTTTTTTAGGCGCAATAACAATATTTTTAAAATCAACAATTATACAGTCAAACCTCCTAATTGGGGCCGCATGAAAATGACGTACTAAGCGGAGTGAGTTCTTAAGCGGTGTTTAAAAAGCGGTTATTAATTGCAAAACAAAATTCTAAATGTTTATAAAATAACTGTGCCTGTAAGTAACTTACATTATTATTTATATAAAATAGTAGAATAAGAATTTAAATTAACCCTTTGAGGTGCAACCCTTTCTCAATGCTGGAAAAAGGGCAGCCGTTGCCATCACTCGACTTAACTACTAGCAAGATGGCGGACGATCCAAACGTTCATCGCGTGCCACAGAACTAGAGACCCTTTTTTTGACGTAGCTAGCTGGCTGTGAGGCACATCCAGCTGTTAAGTCGAGCGTTTGCAACGGCTGCCCTTTTTTCAGCATGGGACAGTCTATCCAGTTGTTCTCGCATTCTTCCATTTTTCAGAAGATCTCAGTGCTGTTAAAAATAATCGTGACCATTTTTTGACGGGAAATGACGTGCTAAAAAGTAAAGGATTATCGTAGAGCTATGTCACCCGCAACTATTTTTATAGAAATCAAATGTATTCTTCGTGACTGGCAACAGTCAAAACGTCAGAGTTTGGTGTTCCCAGAGAGGGAACACTGCGCGTTAAAGGGTTAATGAAATGGCTGACAAATTAAAGAAATTGTACGTCAAGACGGTACGTAGTACTCTTTTCTAATTTAATTGATCAATCTATCGTACTTAATCTGGCATCGTACGGAAATCGCAACGGAGAATAGTCCTTTAGGAATTCCTGAATTGTTTTGATAAGGCAGCAATCGTTGTAAGGAAAAATGGTGTGCTCAACAAAAATTAGGTGCTTTTAGTAGGTAATCTTGACAAAGAAATGAGACCGAATTTGGATAGTGATGTCTTAAGCAGAGTGCTTGAAAAAATAGCGACGTAATAACCGGCATACAGTATGTGAAAAAGCGTATTAAAAAATCCGGGACCTCTGAAAGCGGATGTAATATGCGGATTGATGTCTCATCCTGGTGACTTGTTGAAGAGGTTCGACTGCATTTCATTTGATAAACAGCAGCTTTTCTTTGCCTGTAAAACTACTTTTTCTGCTTGAGGGATCACAATGCAGCGAAACGTAAACAAATGTCTTATTTGTGAAAAATAATATCCAGGTGTACTGGCATGAAGATAAAGTTTGCTGTTTGTGCATGCTTTTACATCACGCACAAACAGTTAGATTTGAATGTTTATAGGTGTTTATCATTGAAAATGATTTTAAGATCAACATTTAGATTTCAATTCATGAGCAACAGCTTTTCATTGTCTGTAAAACTACTTTTTCTCTCTGAATGTTTATAATGCAGAGAATGTTAACAGTGACTGCATTCGGGCAAATGATATCCAAATTTGCTGTCATAAACATACATTTTTTCTGTTTGAACATGCTTTTATTGTATCACATTTAGATCTATATATTTACAAATGTTAATTTGCAGTTTAAATAACAGTAAGTTTATATTGCTCATAATTGTGTATCAGATATTAATCATGAACAACAGATTTTCATTGTCTGTACGACTTTTGATGAAGATTTGATGTCTGAAGATTTATAATGCAGCAAAATATAAACAGTACCAGTTTTCAAACAAATGATATCCAAGTTTCTTGTCATAAACATTTATTTTGCTGTTTGAACATGTTTATACATGGCAGTTAGGTCTGGATGTTTTTTAACTGTTTACGTGCAGTCTAAATAACAATAGTTTTTCGATCAATTACAGTTGAACATGATAAAGTGAGCACTTTGGTAAAGAGACCACCTGCAGATAGTGACCACTTTTGCGCAATTTTACTTTACAACCCCCACACTTTACCACCATTGTAAAGTGACCATCTTTATAAGGTGACCAGTTTTGTTCTTCCAGAGGATGGTCATATAAATAATCAGAAACTGTGACAGCCTTTAGCTATCAACGGACTGATTTTAATCAAAAGATGAGAGCTGCGCAGTTTTATTTCAAATAAAACTGTAAAGATAGTTTGTTTGAGGGCGTTTTTACAATGTTTGTCCAATGCTATTTTCACCATTAATTTTTAATGCGTCGAATAACTAAATTATGCGTTTTAGTGGTAATTGCGGCCGAAATCGTCATTACTGCATGCCTACTAATTTTTACTCACACAAATACACATACATTCCTTCGTAATGTAGGCAGAAGCTCTTAAAGATATATCTCATCTTAAAATTTTCTGACACTAAAAAGAACTGAGAATCGCATATGAATCTGACAGCTTTAGAAACGTTGCAAAAATAATTTCTTCCTAAAAAGCATACTTTTTAAATAAGTCTAGAAATGCAATATTTTTTAATAATCATGCTTCATAATAAAACAAAATAATATTTCATTATATACAGTGCTATCACAGGGAATAATTCCAAAAAAAGTTTACCTGCATTATTTTTTATTCTTTTAAACTCTCAAAGTCAAGTTACCTTTTTCACATTTCCCACATTTTCTAACTCTTATGTGTAAACTCTCACTTAACCTAAATGTGTTTCTGTGAACTGGATCACTTTGTCTTTCCATTAGTCCGAATTAATGAGATTTTACTCCAAAGAAGAGAAGCGATTTTGCAGTCGAAAAGTTAGAAACAGTAAAAAAAAAGTCACAGCATTAATTAAACAAACTCGTTTGCAAATTAGATGAAGATTAAACGAAAGAACAATACTCCTTTTGTGCAATGCACAAACTAACTGACGAATCTTTTCGTTTATTTAGGAATTTGAAACTTCGAACTTAAAACGATACAGGAAATTGTTGTATACGTTTCCAGCTGAAGTTAGAGCAAGGTTTTAAAGCTGGTCTAACTGAACAGCAGTTAACTGAAATTTAGAGTCTTTGTTCACGATTAGAAAACGTTTTACTATTTTCAGAGAACAGCTCAGGTCCAAGCTCCCTTTAAATCCCAATGGTCGTTTCATATGCTGCGCAATCGATAGTTAGGCACTGCTGAAATAAATTATTTCCAATTTTGCCCAATAAATCAAAGCAAACTATAAAATCAAACAGCTGTTTTCAGAGATTAGCATTTGGCCAAAACTAATTCATGTTAATGTGTATTTTCTTTATTATTACTTAAATTTGTTTGTCTACAGTTTTGATATCATTCCTTTTTTTCTTCGGCGACATTTTTGGTGCGTTGAATAACATAATATGGCAGTGACTAGTCATTGTTTAGCTGTTGCTTAGACGTCAATTTCCAATTTATGTTTCCGAAGTATTATTGTATTTATTGCTGCGTAATTTACTTTTATTTTTATATGTAATAGATGCTTAAAGAAACTGGAGTTACTATAGTCTAGTGAATCGAAATCTATAAATATGTAATACAAAATTATAAATCCCTCCTTACAAAAAGAATTATAGTATGGTAAATTAAATTGCCAGATTTATTTGATTCCAAGCTACGACAGCACCAGAAAGAGATTATACTAAAGCTTTCCCCGGTCTGTTCCCATCAATTTAAAAATGGAAAGTCCTACATTCCTATTTTGTGCCTACCTTAGCTCAAGAAATTGTCTCTCTTAGCTTAGGAGTAAAATTAGACACATACCCTCAAAGATAGCTAGCTATCTTCTAGTGGACACGGTACATTTATAAAAAAATTCGATGTGTACATCACATGAATTTCTAGCACGTCTGTTAATTATACATATTTTTTAAGAACGTCATTTAAACATTTCATATGAAAGTGAGATACAATGCTTCTATAACATTAAGGTTTTGCGATTTCTCGCCAAATATGCGAAATATCTCCATTCTCCAAGCTAGTTTAAATTTCGGAAGCATTTTTTTTTGGTGCCAATTTTGACGACAATTTGAGAAAACCCACCAAGCTTGGTGGCAGTTGGCAGAATTTTAAGCATGATCCAAGCAATAACTGTCCATTAATGAACTGAAAGAATTTTGGATGACTTTGCAAATAAACCACCTCTTAGACGTCTACAATCAAAAAGAGAAGTGTACAGCAAGACAGTCCTAAATACAAAATTTTAACATTGTGAGGCAAATTGCTTTTGAGTTATTCCCCATAAATAAGTAACGTATGTTCTTATAGACTTTACACTAAAACTAATCTAAATGAATCCACTATTGCTAAAAAAAAGGGATTGTATATACATATCTTATAAATAAAAATGAAATTCTGTTTGTTTGTTTGTTTGTTTGTTTGTGGATTTGATTCGTATACAAATCCACAAAAATGGACCTATCGGCCTGAAATTTAGCACAGATACGTAAAATAATATAGAATAAATCATAGTCCACTTTAAAACTTTGAAAGTCCACCCGTTCCCGGAATTTAAGAGATTTTTTATGCTCTTCACGCAAAAATCTTTCCGTAATTGTAACCCCTGTAGTGAAAAAAGTGTGAAATAAGGATCGTGGTTGCCATGTGTGGCGAATTTGAACAATGAGAATATTTTGGCGTTATCCATTTTGCTATAACTCGCCACTTGACGGCACTGTAGCAAATCATTACTTTAATTAACCACTAGATGGCCCTGCAGTGTATCACTTCTTGACTGTGCAAAGGATCGTTATGAAAATTGGTATACATAGATAGTTGAATACGATCGCTATGAAAATCAGTATACATAGCTATTAGAACAATGAGAATATTTTGGCGTTATCCATTTTGCTATAGCTCGCCACTTGACGGCGCTGTAGCAAATCATTACTTTATTGAACCACTAGATGGCCCTGCAGTGTATCACTTCTTGACTGTTCAAATAATCTCTATGAAAATAGGTATACATAGATATTTGAACACGGGGAAGAGTTCGGCGCTATCCATTTTCCTATAACTTGCCACTAGATGTCGCGTCAACACATGAACTTCAGGACTGTCCAGCCGATAGTCATGAAAATTCGTATACATCGATATCTGAATGCGAAAAATATTTTCGCCGTATCCGTTTTGCTAAAACTCGCCACTAGATTGCGCTACGTCGCATGGCCTTCTGCACCGTACAAACGATTGCCTTGCAATTCGGTATGCATGATTATTGGACACAATATAACGTGATATCCACTTTGCTATATCTGTTTATTACAATGAATAGTAATCACCACAAATCGTAATATCAAAAAGTCCATTCATTCCCGTGCGAAGAACGGGTACTTCAGCTAGTAACATATAAAAATAAATATCCTTTCAAAATTCATATTTTGTATCAGCTCCCTTCAAAATTCTATAAGGCGTAACAGCTTTCGTTTTCAAAGAATTTGTCTCGGTATCGAAACTTGATAAAACGGCAATTGATATATCTCCCTTTGTTCTCCCGTCTCATAGTCGCCACAGATCTCAAGAATTTCTACGGTTTATGAGACCTGTGCATTTTAGTAGCCATTAATTCATATTTTTTGAACCATGAATACATAGATTCAGTATATGCTCGGAAATTTGCAAAAATATGTTGAAAGATGGATCGAAATCGGTATTTACAACACAAATTTGAGTATCAAAATTTTCGCGATTGTAATACTTCGTACAAGAAAGTAAAAATGACATTTTCCCATTAGATGCTTACCACTTAGTACAATGTAATAGTTGACACTTTAGTTAACTCACTATGTCAGTTTCTAGCAAAGAAGTTGTCCGGAGAATTACGTTAACAGAAATCGTAAAGGAAATGATTATTTATGACAGACGATTTTTTGTCTAAAGCGCTGCAGAAATCCAGTATCAATGTACTGATAATACACAGTGAAAATTATGATTAACCCGGAAATTCAAGCGGTAATTTTTTTTTAAACCAGTAATCATTACCTTGAAAAATACCTCTTCTTCGATTGGATAGTGCAATTTCGGACTAACATTATTCAGAATTTTTGAAAAAAGAATGTTTTTATGGTACTCTAAACTAGGAAACGAACAAGGAAAATTAAATTTGAGAAAAAGAATAAAGACTTTACAGGGTTAACGCTAAGATTATTATTGTGTGATTTCTGACTAACATTTGTGTAACTTCTGATACGCAATTTCTGACTCCCATTATTCAAAATTTCTGAAAAAAATAATGTTTTTATGGTACTCTAAACTAGGAAATGAACAAAGAAAATCAAATTTGAGAAAAATAATCCAGGCTTTATCGGGTTAATGTTAAGATTATTATTTCATTTACCATCCTTTTTTCGGCAATTAAAAAATAGAATGACGTTAGGCTGATTTCTTCAGTCCTATCACTATTTAATTTTGAAACAATACTACCTACAATAGGTTCAGAACATATCAATTCTTCATATCTCATATCACAATAAACACACACACATGACTATGTTTTTATCCGAATGCATTTTTAAACGTTTACCACTCAGTATTAATTAATACTACTTACCTAAAAGAACATAGAAAAAAGTAAGCATTCAGTGCATTTTTCCATGCGTTAATTTGATAAATATGATTTCGTAACTGACAATGAATAAAAAACAAGACGTTAGCATATCAATGAAATCTATTTTTTCCCTCATTGAATGAAGCGTTTCACGGTTTATTAATTTGTTTATTGCGGTTCTTTCGATGAAAGAGATTATAAAAGCATATGTTAAAAATGCCTGAACGGAGGTATAGATAAATATATCAGCTGGGTTGTGGGATAAACTAGTAGCATTCTAATTATCTTCAGTTAATTTTGATAAAATTGATGAGGTTATTTATCCCCTACTTCTATTTGCATTTTTTCTGTTTGTTAATTATCTAAAACAATAACATAAACCGGAATTTGCGAATTAAATACGTAAAAATGTGCTTTAAATAAAAATCTTTAATGGTGAGTTTTGATATTAAAAAGATTGGTTTTTTTAACTTACAAAGTTCACGAATGGCTATAAGTTTTACCCCAGAAAGAATACTTTTTAAAAATGCTTCTTTTCAAATAGTTGGATGCACAAAAAGCAAAGTATTTTTCAATTTTTTGTAGAAGTTTAGCTTTTAAAGAACTAAATAGTCGAATGATTGTCAGGTGAATAAGCCCGTTCATAACGAAGGCAGCATAACGATATTATACAAATAAGGATGTAAATTTTTTATTGCAGTCAAAATAATAGATTTAGAAGACATTAGATGTCTCTGATTTCGCTTCATTTAGTACACAGTTGTCATAAACTTTGTACTAAATGAAGCTAAAGATGAAGAAGACTCAATCAAAATGGAAGCAGCAGAGCCTCCTTATTATGCATATTAATCATCATCAATAATAAAAAAATCAAAATAATAAATTCTGATGCATATAGATTCAACATAAGAGAACTTTTCCATCACACAACAGCATCTTCTCATTATTCTGCACATGCGTACATGTATCTGCCTACAACGGATTGCAGAGACATGTTTTGATTGTATAAATGATAAACGCTTTCTGAGCTTAAGTCTTGAAAGTAACTTACGTGACGTTAATAACCCTTTCATAGATATAACTCTTTAGTTAATCCGTGCATGATATCAATTAAAACTACATTTATTGAATGTTTATTTTCTTAAAAGAACGTAAACTTGCTAAACCACTTCTGCTTTACAAACCTCAAGAGTTAAATGGGTTACCTGAAAACTGTAAATAACTGCATAATTGATTTCTACGGCCACTCTATCCTTCCACAATGTAGATGGCGCTCGCATGTCCACGCCCAGTCTGGTTGCCACATCCTGGTAGGTAAAACAAAGAAATTAATATCATCTGAAGTATATTTCAAATGCGGGATCTCAACTTTGAAATTACATAACAAAACTGCGGAAGATACACATATTCTTGAAAAAAAGATATAAAAAGTTAAATCGAAATGCTACCAGTAGAATAAAGTTACGAAGGTCAATGTCATCACCACCAGAAACATGAACCATATCCATTCTGCGTTATATGTCCCACGTTTTTTTTAGCTACTTTGAAAGGCTATGTAATTACAAAACTGCAAAAGATACACGAATTCTTGGAAAAAAAGATATAAAAAATTACATTGCAATGTTACCGGTAGAATAAAGTTATGAATGTTCAATATCGTCACCACCAGAAACATGAACTATATCCATTCTGTGTTATATGTCCCACAGTTTTTTTAGCTACTTTGAAAAGCTATGTTTACAAAACTGCAGAAGATATATTCATGCCGTTACAGTTTCGATGGATACGATTATATGCATTTTCAATTCAACAATGTTCGAACAAGAAATCCAAATGTCCTTGAAATCAAGCTCCTTCTTACGGAAGTAATCAACACTCGACTGAGCCATGTCAAGGCCCACATCAACCTCAAAGGGAACCAGAGGGCAGATCAGCTAGCGAAGCAAGCAGCTGCATTAACAGGGGGTTCCTATATTCTAGCAGCACCCTTCTCCTACATAAATCAGATCCTTCACAAGGCAAAGCTGTAGGATTGGAGAAGCAGATGGGAATCAACCGACAAGGGACGTCACACGTTCAGACTACTCCCTAAACCTGGGTCCTATGGCTTTAAGCTGGAATCGTCAGCAACAGCTTTCCTCACTGGCCATGGTCGATTCCCGTCGTACCTACACAAGTTCCACCAACATCCAACGGGCCACTGTGCCTGTGGCTTGTGTTGCTTTGAAAATGTATCCTTTCAAAGTTGAAATATTCATTACCAATCAACCTGTATTGTACATTGATTTTTTAACAGGTACATATCTGCTGATGGAGATAATTAGACCACCAATTTGCTTTGTTGAACATTAGGTGAGTGGGCCCCTGCGGAAGTCTTTAACCCTTTAACGGGCACTGTTCCCGCTCTGGGAACACCAAACTCTGACGTTTTGACTGTTGCCAGTCATGAAGAATAGATTGGATTTCTATAAAAATAGTTGCGGGTGACCTAGCTCCACGAGAATTTTTTACTTTTTAGCACGTCATTTCCCGTACAAAAATTGTCACGGTTATTTTTAACAGCACTGACATCTGCTGAAAAATGGCAGAATGCGAGAACAGCTAGATAGATTGCCCGATGCTGAAAAAAGGGCAGCCATTGCCATCACTCGACTAACTACCAGCAAGATGACGGACGATCGAAACTTTCATCGCGTGCCAAAGAGCTAGAGACCCTTTTTTGACAACAGCTGGCTGTGCCGCACAGCCAGCTGTCGTCAAAAAAGGGTCTCTCTTTGCCATGCGATGAATGCTTCGATCGTCCGCCATCTTGCTGGTAGTTAGTCGAGTGATGGCAAGGGCTGCCCCTTTTTCAGCATTGTGATAGGGTTGCGCCTCAAAGGGTTAAATTGTTAGTTCTGTCCGTGTTCAGCACGGAAAATACATTCTTTCGGAATTTACGATATTCGAACTGACTTAGAGCAGAAGAAAAATTGAACAGCTGAGTAGATAAACCTGATAAATGATATTTAAAAAAAATCCGGAATATCCGAGTGGAAGAACACGTTACGGATTGAGTTCATTTTTGGATGTTCGGTGGTTGTGTTCCAAATATAGGGCGGTTTTCAGTCGAAAAAGTTTCAGCAATTAGAAAAAGGGCATTCAAGTAACTCAACAAGTGATTATACAAAAATTACTAAATTATCTTTTAGCATATCCACTCAGGCGTTCAGTTGTTAATGAGTTTCAAATTTATAGAAATTGTCATATTTTTTTTAGATTACTTTTTGTTATTATTTCGTGAGTTTTATACGAAATACTTTTTTCTCGCAATGTCTAATCTGAACGTTTCGATCGTCCGCCATCTTGCTGGTAGTTAAGTCGAGCGATGGCAACGGCTGCCCTTTTTTCAGCATTGGGAAAGGGTTGCGCTTCAAAGGGTTAAAGTGTCACTAGCTACAAGATAGCGAAACGCCTGACGATCAAACAATCGCAGATACTTGCCTCCAGGATGTTGAACCGGTGAGGATCACACAAGTCCCGGGCGCCGATTTCCGTGACCATGTACCACCCGTTGAAAGGGGCGGCCGGAAATTCCAGGCCGCCCACGTCGAAAAGCATGCTGGAGACGGCGGGCAGTGCGTACCACTGAAGGTCCAAATCCGCAAACCAGCTGTACCTGTGGACAAACGAGAAAGCATTAAAAAACATTCAAGTTTCATTACTTAAAAAAAATGTTAGAAATTATGCCTTTGTGTTGTTTGTTGATAATGAGATTTTTTTAAAATATTTTTTAACGTCTTCCAATAAAATTGAAAGTTATTTATGATTCTGGTTTATCTGCCTGCCTATTTGCCTTTCACGTTCAAACTATCCTAAATATGAATTGATCACTGCATTATATGTTTTTCTCTACTGCATCTGTAAAGAAGTTATTTGGTTGGGCTGATTTAAATTTAAAGACTGCGTTGTGATACATGATAATCCAGGTTCGAATACACTTATAGTTGCAATAAAATAAAAAGACGTTAAATACTTGAAACTATTTTATTAAACATATACTATTGAAACATTATTATAACGGCAGATGGTGGCTCAGCGAAAATAAAATGACGTCCTATATGGACACTGAAATTAAGATGGAATGACTTAAAAATTACGCCAGCACAGAATTACACATTGGCGAGAACAAACACTTGGCTGATATCAATAACGCCAATTCCAGAGCAACCCTAACAGTTAATCCAATAAAATTACAATGACGTAATCGCGAGCAAATAATTTTAAAGACAAGGCATGGCAACAAGAAATAAAAAACGCCAACTCCAAGCCAAAGGAAGGGAAAATCAAAAATACATTGATTTTGCAAACGGACGTAATATAATCTATTTTTAGCACACCGGTCTGAAGAGACGAAGAACAAAAATAATAGTGCATGCGAGAAAAGCGAAAAAACAGATTTAAAAGGCGAAATGGCAGAAAAATGAAAACAGAAGTGATTTAGAATTCTTGAATTTGGATAGATTACATTAAAGAAAGCCAAATTAACTGATTAGTAAATTAGATATGTGATCTTCATCACGGCATCATGCACAAAATTGAAATGTGTGCATGCAGCATTGATTGTTTCTTTCTGCAAGAGCACCCCGAAGAATTAAAAACATTTCACTCTGTGGGTAGTCACTGTCTAAAACATGTTTTAGAGACATTCACCGATTTCAAACAAAAGAAAACAATGTATATATGTTATTGAAGGTTACAAAAGAAGGCTCTCTATCGAAACTAGCTGCATTCGTAATCCTTCTACAAGAGAACTGGAAAGAAATCGAAGATATTACAATTTATTGGTAGACAAGAGACATCCATCCATTTCAAGCACAATGCAACAAGTATATAAACGACTGTAACAACTTACTCTTCATTTAAAGGATCTAAACACCATTACAGGCGCTTTTTCCGAGTATTGCAAATTTACGTTCATAGTGATATGTTGCTTTTAAAGGTTATTCCCAAAATCTCGCCAAGTTTAACGACGATACATAGGGGAATTCGGCGGAAAAAATCTGCCTTGTTCGAAAATGTTTTAAAATCTATCCATTTAGCATATTTATCTTTCGTTTTAATCTCGAACCCCCGTTTAACTTGTTCCTTACCATCGAACAACCAATTTGTCTTTAGTATGCTACTAGTAGAGACAATTGTACTGCAAAATTGCCGTAAGAAACAGAACACTTGGATGTCAACAACATACTTAGGGTGTGTAATGGGTACTCTGAGAACCAGGTCCTCTGGCAGATCGAAGACTTGGGGATCTCTTCCGTTTGCCGAGAGTACGAGAGGTAAAATTTCCCATTTTTGGCCACCGCCTTTCCATCCCAACTTCATGCACAGCTGAAACAAAGAAAAGGAGAATCATAAATATGGCAATCAAGCTCCGATACAACTACAAAACTTTGCTCAATGAAAGTTACTGTTCATGCAGACCACATATTTCGGATAATAATATCATCATCACCATGTACTATAATAATATTTTGGATGATTATACATTAATTGCTAAAATTAGACACAATGTGATTACAAATGATTCGTTAGGTTTTGAAGTTTTATAAATTGCAATCCATAGCATTTCCCTGTATGTTTGTATAATAAGAAATCGAAAAGTCTTTCTTTTCTTTTTTTTCTTGTGCTTCACTAGATAGCAGAGTGATAGTACATAATTTGAAAAAAATTGTGACTAATCAAAAAAAAGCATTTGCATGCTTCTATGAAAGACTGAATCCATCACCACTGTGCATCTTCCAATTGAATAAAAAAAATTTCAGAAATAGCAAAAAAGGTAAAAAAATAGAATATATGCGTGCGATTAATTATTTGCTACATATGGATACGCATGATAGTTTTGCACATTAACTATAACACAGTTTCTATCCTTTTAGCGTTTATTGTGATCCTGTCAATTTTAAATTTAATGTTAACTTTTTTTCGTTGAAATTGTAATAAAATGCCAACTTTAATTACTCTATATGCCTACGTTATTAATCACTCCAGATGCTTATCTACTACTGATACACTATATGACTTTAAGACTATATATATATATATATATATACATATATACATTTATCCATGGTCTAAATATACAGGATGATTCAAAATAACGTGGCCAAAATGAAAGGACAATGTAGACAGGCAGAAAGAATAAAAAAATCACACTGGAACAAGGGGTCAGAAATGCTACCCGGGGACACTAAATGAGGTTTCAAATTATTTGTCATACAAGGACAACAAGGTAAAATCATTCTACATCATTTCCAAAATAAAGTCCTTTAAATGACAGAATAAGGAAAAAAAGTATGGCAGCGGGGAAATCTGGCGATAACAGTGTCTTCTTAGAAACGACCTAAAATGACCTCATAAGTTTCCGACATATTTTTAATGGCTACTTTGCCCTTTCATTTTGGCCACTTTATTTCGAATGATCCTGTATGTATAGTACGCACATGTACGTATATTATTAATTATTATTACGCACGTTTTTTTCTATTTCACCCTATCACATAAAAAAATATTCTTCTTCTTATTATTATTATTGCTTGTTGAGGTCAAGTTTCCCTCATGATGCCGTTAGAATGCAGGAATAAACTTTGCAAAACTGGAAATTGTGTTATGGCTTACTGTTATTGGCGCTCAACTGCACCCTTCGTTCAAAAATGTTAATCAAAATGGTTGATCAGTTAATGCTAAAGGGAAAAGTTATGTGTACTAATTGCGTGCGAATACTTTACGACACAGTTTTAACTTAGTTATTCGCATGATAATCTACATTCACCATCCGCAAATAACTGTATTAGAAAGAAGATATTATTTGCTGGATGGGCTAGTCATTTTGGAAATTGCCGATTTTTCGACCAAGTTACCTCTGTGAAGTCTGCATTGGCTGGATCGCCCACGACAGTGCCGTCTTCTTGCTTATAGCCTGCGTACGAGATTAGCTGGTTATTCCAGATTCGGAAGTCATGCAGCCCGTCTGTTCTTTGAGGAAAGACTGTGATGGCTGACCTGATTTGAAAAGGAAAACAAGAAAGGTTAATTGCGTCAAGCCCATCTATTATAGAACACTTTCCAAGGAAACTGTCCTATCCGTGCACACACAGCTGCATAGCCAATAAAACAAAATCCCTAAAGATGAATCTTTTAACCCTTTAACGCGCAGTGTTCCCGCTCTGGGAACACCAAACTGTGACGTTTTGACTGTTGTCAGCCACGAAGAATAGATTTGATTTCTATAAAAATAGTTGCGGGTGACAGAGATCCACGAGAATCCTTTACTTTTTAGCACGTCATTTCCCGTCAAAAAATGGTCACGATTCTTTTTAACAGCACTGACATCTGCTGAAAAATGGAAGAATGCGAGAACAGCTGGGTGGATTGCCCAATGCTGAAAAAAAGGGCAGCCGTTGCCATCGCTCGACTTAACTACCAGCAAGATGGCGGACGATCGCAACGTTCATCGCGTGCCACAGATCTAGAGACCCCTTTTTTGACGACAGCTGGTTGTGCCTGCCCTTTTTTCAGCATTAGGAAAAGGTTGCGCCTCAAAGGGTTAATCGCCTCCCTCCAAACAGAATGTACAAAAGTCATTTTGTAATTCTGTACTTTTTGTGCACTAAATATTACTTTCCTGAAATTATGTTTTGTTCATCCAGAAAAAAATCCTTTTCTGAAATTAATTTCTGAATTGAAATTTATTATAATTACTTTATTAAAATTAAGTTATTTTAATTTTCATCAAAATTTGATGTAAACGATATAAGAGGGTTACTGCTTCAAACAGACAAAAATGACGAATTTCAGATGTTTTAGAGCCACTGGGCTGAATGCTTCAATAAAAGAAAGATTTTTGAAAAGTCTATGTTTTAATCTTAAATTATTTTTTCAGATAATACCAAATTTCAAGTGATGCAGTTCATCAAATATTTTTAAATAACTGACATTTTAATTCCTTACTTTAAAGTTAATACATTTTCCATTTTTTTAAATTCACAATTTTTCACTCTTCCAGCTTTCTCTGTTTCGTGTTAATATCCCTTTACATTTAGATGTTTATACAATAACTTAATTTTCTTCTGGCACCTCTTTGGCTCGGTCTATAGTGTTGGCTATTCTTAAATGAAAAATTTGAAACATTTTTCAAAGAGATATCGTAATTATTGTCCCTTAGATTGCCAGAAAAGTCTGAACTAAACTCGAAAGTTGATAACTTTGAATGCTGAAACTTACCTAATATTCCCTTTGTTGGTGGCATACTTGATATGATTACACACGGCATCAAACATTTCCCTTGCTGTGGACACATACCTTGCGTCAAATACCTGGGGAAAAAACCATTAAATGTTTGTCAGTTTTAATGCAACTGGACAAATGAAGCTTTTCTAAAAATAGTTTTGAATCGTTATGTAACGCATCAGGGACTCTTTTGAAATCCGAAACCCTAAGTAATATTCCAGAACCAGAGCTCCGAATTTTGGCTCATAAACAAATCGAAGTCTACATTATTGATTTGATATGATGATGTTGTTTTATTCTTGACCAAACTAATAGATTTTTGAATAAAGTGACTAGTGCACATTCATAGCTTTATTATCCATACCTATATAAAAAAATAATAGATGATATATATTTTTTTTAATTTTGTATGCTTTTTTGTTTGTATAGCACGTGGATTGTTTTAAATAAGTATGTCAAATCAGCTTTCGCAAGTCAGTTTCACCTACGACAGAAATGTACAAAATCCAGCAAAAACCTAATCAAAAAATGTATAAAATAATGTATCATGAAGTAAAAAAAGAAACAGCTTTTTATACTGTTTTCCAATTTTAAAATAGTGTGTTATTTCAGTTTACGCGACCCCCCTCCTCTCCCCTCCAAAAAAAACATAAACTTTTTCCTTTGTTTTGTGTTCTGGCAAGACAACAAGCCCAATCCTGCCAGCCTGCCAACATGAGGGGTATCTGCCTACGGAGAGATGCCTTGGGCGAGGGACTTTAAATTTTTTTCTTTACTTCATCCAAACGTATTTAAGACGAAATACAAGTACGATACTTCGATAATATCAAGGTTTGGCGATTTCTCGCCAAATATAAATGATATCGCCTTGCTAGATTCTGTTTCAGAAATTTTCTTTTGGTAATAACTTTGGCGATACCAGAACTTGCAAAATTTGCCTGCAGTTGGCGAGCTTTTGGGCTAATAGCAGTAACTGAAATAGTAGAAATAAATGAACACAGCAGTAATTAAACTAATTGAACATAGCTATAATTGAATGTATAATTTTAGTGTATGTAACATGTCCATAAACATTAATGTATTGAACATGTCATAGATTATTATGCATTTAAAAAGATTGAAAAAAAGTGCGAAAGTGCCTTCCGATTGAAAAAAAAGTGCAAAATTAAATATAATAACAGCCCTAAATATAAAATTTTAACTTTTTACGGCTACTTGTTTTCGAGTTATGCGAGTTACATGTCTATCTGTCTGTTTGCTTGTCATGTATTATGGGGACTAACCAGTTCTGCTTTTTACAGCATTTTGTACCAATCCCAGATCCAGATTAGATCGATAGCGGCAGTACTCTCCAAGAGTGGTAATTCCTACCACATACTCCTGAAGAGTTCATTTCTACCTCATTCAGGAGCCGATAGATGACAGCATTACCGATCGTTAGCGGGGCTTCTTAATTTTGAAGCAACAACCAAGCAGAAGATACGAGTTAGTTACGTCATCACAAAACTAGCAAGAATGGACTCACGGTCGATCAAAATAGATATTACAGTCATAAATGTAGGTCCATAAATACATAAATAAGTTGAGATGTCGTGGAGAGACTTGTCAAAGTACACTGGTGTCTAAAATTAAGTCTATAAGTACATTTTTCAAAACAATCCGAAAATACCTCCATGAAAATTGATAAAATTTCTATTTCATGTCTTCTGATTAAGGTAGCCTCCAATTTGAAATAAATTGTCTTAAACGATGATTTTAAAGGACAGTGTTGTCTGCGTTGTTGTGAACACTTCCTTAAAACTCACAAGTTTGAATGTTTGGGGTGAGAATGAGTTCTCATTAGCCTTTTGATGATTCAGCTTTTGTAAGGA
Organism: Cheiracanthium punctorium; assembly: GCA_038373885.1. Classification (NCBI taxonomy): domain Eukaryota; kingdom Metazoa; phylum Arthropoda; class Arachnida; order Araneae; family Cheiracanthiidae; genus Cheiracanthium; species Cheiracanthium punctorium. The sequence continues at coordinate 267,188 of JAWZYV010002220.1, forward strand.
AAGCCGTCGGTAGGATTGAAGTTGGGTAGTCACAAAGGGAGGTGGCATGATGGTTATAAATGTCTCCGAAAGTGGTATCCAAGCTGTGGAATCAACTCAGAGCAAAAGGTACCATGACCAGTAAATCCAACCAATGTCACCCAAGAGTGACAACAACTGCTGATTGGCACTATGTACACTACGACATAGGAGATTACGGCTACGGAAGTTTCAAGGGACCTAGCTGCTCCTTCTGGAAAAAGAATTTTAAGACAGGGTATACAGACGTCTTGTAGAGAGTTACATTTACCCTAGGTGTCCAACAGTGCGTTTCTTCCTTTGAGAGCAAAACGCACGAGAGGACGTCTGTCGTGAAGTTGAACACGCCATTCTTGGACACAATAAAAATGGGGACCTGCTCTGTATACCTGTGTGTCTAGATTCGGCATACAGAATGATTTTTCGTGAGTCTTCATGAGTCTTCATGCAGAGAACGGGAAGATCTGCATCATTTATTCAACGTAAGGGAAATTCACGAATTTGGTGGCAGAGGAATCCTTGTCAAGAGCGACATCATCTTGGACAGTCGTATACCCCTGCACGAGTTTTATTTGTGTTGTGTCACAGCACGGCGCTATGGGGATGAGGTCTTTGAAGACTACGTGAGGTTTTCTTTTTCAATGTTCTGCAGCCCCAGACTTCCTTTTTGTCGATGGTGAGGCCGCACAGGGTTCACGTTGGTGATGGTATTGAAGAGAATAATTGCTGCATGGGCTGTCCTGCGAAGTGTCCAGATCTCAATCTTATAGAACATGTTTGGAAATGTCTAGGAAATCCATCGCTTCACGTTCACTCCCCTTCCAGGACCCTGCAGGTGTTAAAAGATTCGCTTTTTGAAAGTGGGATCTTTTGTTTGCAGGGTTTCTCGTCCCCCTTATTAATAGTATGGCAGCTCACTGTGAGGCTTGCATAGCACTGAACGGTGACCACACTATATACAAGATGATCCTTTCCCGTGATATCATGGATCATGGTTTGATTGTTTTTTGTATAATCTATATATTAAGTAACAACTCGCCTCTCATTGGTACTGTTATGTTGCTACATGCTTTGTCCAATGATAATATATCTCTCTGTCGAATTCTATTGCCGTAAACTGAATGTTTTTTCAATTATCACATATTTGTGGTCATAGACTAAATTTTAGACGTCCGTATATATTTAGAAATAGTAAAAGTAGGTTCTTTTGCCAATCTTATTACCAAAATTTTCTTTCCTTTTATTCGAATGAAGAAATAAAAAATAGTGGCATTTCACTGTATATTGGAGATAAACAAACATCATTTTACATTTCAGCCGAACAAAGAGCTAACAAAAATGAGTATTAAATTGTTATTTTTACTAAAACACTGCAATATAAGTCTTAACGGTATTGGTATTCAATAGCCGTAAATCACATTTTATAGATTCCCCGTTGTACAGGCTTGGTAAGTTTCCAGATCCAATAACGCATTTTTTTATAACTAGGAAGAAAAATAACAAGTTTCCATCACTCGTTAATTAAGTACGTTTTTGACTGATGCTTTATTTTAAGAGTATTAGTCGAAAGCTGACCATTGTGATATCAGAATGATTGGTTATTCACAATATTTGATGCATCTGGAATTCTATATTACTGAAATCTACAAATTTTGCAACTTTTTAAAAAATTATCATTTCTGTATTAAAAATGCCAGTGTCACTATTCTGTATTTAACCTTCAACATACAACATTAAAGGCCTGATCTGTGAGTTTTTTCATGTTGTATTCGGCACTTTTAAAAAGAATAACAGGGAGAGGATACTTTTAAAGTTAAAGATTGGCATGCTCTATAAGAAATCACTCTAATGGATTCTAATTTTTAAAAGTGCATGCCATCCATAAAAACTTTCCTTGATTAAAAAAGAATGCTATCATAATTTGACATATGATGATTTCTATATACGATTAGGTGGTATAGTACAAGTGATTAGAAAGTTTTTTAAAAGAAACGCATGTATCGATAAATTTCAATGTGAGCAAGTACCCTTGGTATCTGGAAAAATATCATAGCGTTATTCAAGTTCCTCACGCATTGTGCGACTTTTTTTACCTGCTTAATAAATAATGAAGTGTTTAGAACAGCAGTTGAATATATAAGAGCACTTAAAGTTAGAACCGCAGAAGTCGTGTTTAGGGAGTAATACTAATTGTTTTTTTTTTTTTTTTTACCATATAGCTACTTCTCTGCAACAAAACTGTCACAAGGTTGCGTTTACGAATTCATCACGTTTTGCTTAGAGAGTAGTAGTTAAACGCGTAAAGTATCCGAAGTAACGAAAGTAGTAACGAAATATCCGAAGTAACGAAATAACTGAAGAAACGAAAGTATTAGGTTGTAACGAAAGTTTTCCGCCACTCCAAGTACTGCCTGCACAAACAGTTCGCGTTGGTGTCTTTGCCAATATTTTGTAAAACGATTTTTGTTATTTGAAAGAAAAGACTTGTTTTAGAGCACTGTGTTGTGAAATCCGTAAAACAATATCGTTATGATTAAGTATAAGGTGTCTGAAATGGAACTACCACGCTACCAGATTGATCCATCATTTACTCTCAGTTCTGTCGCAAAAAGTCAGCTACAGAATGACACCGAATCATGTGTACAGCTTAAGGTACTACTGTTGTATAATATGACACTGTGAAGATTTGGTACCGAAAGTTCAAAAACGAGGACTAGGATATTTAAGAAGTAGAGCGCTCTGACCACACTACTGATGCTGATGAGGCCCGCCTACGAGAATTTGTGGAAGAAGATAAAATATTCATCCACGAGAGCTAGCTAAAAGAGTTAGACTTTAGTGCCATGTCCATTAGTCGCGCTAAGCATCGCATAAACTTGACATATAAGGTCAATAGCTGGGTACCGCGTGAGCTGACTCAAGCAAATCTGGCGGAAAACTTTCGTTACAACCTGATAGTAACAAAATAACTGAAGAAACGAAAGTAGTAATAAGATATCCTTGAATTTGTCATTTAATTTTTTTCCATTAAAGGTCTTACATGTAAAACTTCGAAATATAAAAAGAATATTTCCAATTCAATATGCAGATTTTACATTTGGCCAATGTGTTTGTGAGCCCACACTCTCAAAAATTATTTCTTCACAGAAATTTTGCAGCAACCAGTGTGCCGGAATATTTCCGTTAGTTGACGAATATTCGTTTCTTTTTTCTCCTGTCAACTGAAGAAACTTCTTTGAAATCAACAACATTTTTTCCTCTTCTGGAGATTTTCGGGAAGAATTCACGGAAATATTACGTTTCCAAGGAGTACGGAAATTATTCATTGAAAAATGAAGAATCAATTAATGTATAAAGACTCACTTCCAAAAATTATTACTTCAATTCATGGAAATTTTACTGGCAGCAGTGCTGCCGGAGTATTTCTGTTAATTGACGAATATCCGTTTCTTTTTTTCTGCTGTCAATTAAAGAAACTTCTCCAGATTCAACAAAAATTTTCCTCTTCTTCAGATTTCGGGAAGAAGAATTCACGGAAATATTACGTTTCCAAGGAGTACGGAAATTATTCGTTGAAAAATGAGGGATAAATCTTATAAATAAAAATGAAATTCTGTTTGTTTGTTTGTTTGTTTGTTTGTTTATTTGTTTGTTTGTTTGTTTGTGGATTTGAGTTGTATACAAATCCACAAAAATGAACCTATCAGCCTGAAATTTTGCACAGATATGTAAAATAATATAGAATAAATCATAGTCCACTTTAAAACTTTGAAAGTCCACCCGTTCCCAGAATTTAAGAGATTTTTTATGTTCTCCACGCAAAAAGATTTCCGTAATTGTAACCCCTGTAGTGAAAAAAGTGTGAAATAAGGATCGTGGTTGCCATGTCTGGCGATTTTGCCGAATAAGATGTTTTAAATTCTCAAAGTAAAAATAAAAGAATAATAACGATTTTTTTTTGTTAGTTTATATTCGTAAGGTTATTTTTTTTTTAATTATAATATCGTGTGCATGGGAAATCGGAGCAGGAATGAAATGTTTTATACGCAAAACAATAAGAATTGAAGATTTCTGAGGCTAATAGATAATTTTTTTTAGTTTGGCGAAAAAATAAAATGGCTCAAATGCCGATTTTGAGAAAGTGAGTTCTAGCGGTTTGCACAGATTTCGGCTTGACGCAATTTATTGAGAGCTTAAGGAAATAGATTTTTGAAAACAAGTGTAAAGGTTTTATTAGAATACAGCGTTAAATTTTAATGATCCGTGAAGAAATAATGCAGTTGTTAAGGGATTTCAAGCGATCTATCTCCAGAATTCTCGCCAAATGAGTACATTGATTTAAGTTGGGGGAATTCCGCCAAATTTCAGAAAATTGAAATCTCATTTACTACATCGGAGTAACGATGAATAAAACACGTTATAGTTGATAATTTTAAAAATTTCGGCTGTATTAAGGGATTTCACTTTTGAAATAAAGGCTTGCTTTACTTTTTCGCGGTCGAACCATTTTCCATATTGATTGCTGCTAAGTCAATGCTTCGAATGATTTCCTGAACAAACGCTTGCACAATGGCGTATGTTGGCACTTTGGCGAGGCTTAGATTTGAAACTGGATTTTATTTCAGACTGGGATATATAATGACACTGGTTATAGATAAAAATGAATGTTGGTATGTGTGTATGAGGTTGAAAAACTCTAGCACCGTTGCACCATGAAATTTGGTTCACCTAAGTCTTTTATCATTGAGAAGCTTTTTATGCTATCCGTTTTCCTCTAACATGCCACTAGGTGGCGCAGCAGAACGTCGAATTCTATTCCGTTTAGCCGTTTACTATGCGAATATCGTCCAACCGATTTCGATGAAATTTGGTACTCGCGGATATTAGAACACGGAGAATATTTTTCACTATCCATTTTGCTGCAACTTGCCGCTAAATGGCGCTGCAACGCATCAACTTCTATACCGTTCGACCGACCGGCATAAAATTTCTTATACTTACACATTTCAGCACGAAGAATATATTCTAACTGTGTTCCTTTTGATGTTACTCACCACTAGATGGCACTGCAATGCATTATTATTTTAACTCGCCACTAGATGACGCTGCAGCAGGCCAAATTCTTGACCATTCAAACGGTCGCTATGAAAATCAGTATACATAGCTATTTGAACAATGAGAATATTTTGGCGTTATCCATTTTGCTATAACTCGCCACTTGACGGCACTGTAGCAAATCATTAATTAACCACTAGATCGCGCTGCGGTGCATCACTTCTTGACTGTGCAACTGATCGCTATGAAAATAGGTATACATAGATATTTGAACACGGGGAAGAGTTTGGCGCTATCGATTTTCCTATATAATTTGCCACTAGATGTCGCGTCAACACATGAACTTCACAGGGCTGTCCAGCCGTTCGTCCTGAAATTTCGTATTCATCGATATCTGAATGCGAAGAATATTTCCGCCGTATCCGTTTTGCTAAAACTCGCCACTAGATTGCGCTACGCCGCATGACCTTCTGCACCGTACAAACGATTGCCTTGAAATTCGGTATGCATGGTTATGGAACACAATATAAAGCGATATCCATTTTGCTATATCTCTTTATTACAATAAATAGTAATCACCACAAATCGTAATATCAAAAAGTCCATTCATTCCCGTGCGAAGAACGGGTACTTCAGCTAGTTAGTGTATAAAGACGAATTTTTCTGAGAGTGCATAGACCTTATTCAATGGATGTTTCACATGAAAGGTCACAGATTATTCGTTATCGGCCTTTGCATTAACCTCCTGAGAGATTTTAAAGACAGTACCTGCAGTTTGGACCACTGTATCCTGCCTATACACCTGGGAGCATTTCTCCAGGCGAGTTTAGCTCCGTACACCAGCTCCGTCTCTTTGAGTTCGTACGTACCAGAAGCTTCCACCTCGCTGCATACCTCTTTCCAGCGCCGAGCGTGACTAGGAGAGTTCAATCTGCAAAACAAGGCAAATAATAATTTTAAAAAATCTACAGGGTGGTTCTAGTTAAACATCCGCTATAAACAGAATTCTGGAACTAAAAAAGGCGAGCAAGCAGGCTGCCACTAAATTCGACACATGGACTGTACACGAGATGCACTCAAAGAAGTTTTTTTTTAATTTAGTTCAAAAAATGTTCACTAGATGGCGCTTTGTATGGTACAATCCGCTCAAAAAATGACCCAAATTAGTTAATTAATTCTCAAAGGCTATTGAATAAATGCTGAAATTGTTCGTACATTGCGAATTAGCCATTTGTATTGTTAATTTTGCTATTTTTTCATGCTAATCACTACCTAATGGACATTTTTTGAACATTTTAAAAAGAAATTTCCTGAGCACATCTCATGCATGGTGCTTATACTCCACATTTAGTTACAATCAGCCAGAGGTCCCAAATTCATCAATGCCCGGGGCCCCCGTTGGTCATAATCAGGCTCTGCAAGCAGCTCACCCATTTTAGCTACAGAACACTATTTAAAGGAGAAGTTTAATTGTATCCAACCTGTATATAAATCATGATTACAAAATAGGAATTTTTCCTGACATTTACCCGATAGAGTGAAATTTTAGCACCTGGAGTCACATATTGGTATCACATTTCTTAAGTCGTACTTACTGTTTTTTTTTTTTTTTTTTTTTTTTTTACATATAGCTACCCCTCTGCTACAAAATTCTCATAAGGTTGCGTTTACGAATTCGTCACGTTTTGCTTAGTGGAATAGTAGTTAAACACGTAAAACATTTTTCTAAAAGATATCTCATCTACAAATAATACAAAACCGTACGTTTTGTTGGTAAATGCTCTTTAAGGTTTCTCGAACTATTCAAAACCTCATCGTGGGTGAAAGTGTCAGAATAGGCATCATAATAATGGGTAAAAAATGACCTCAAATAATCAAGCACCAGAGGGCACTTTCTCTGCTATTGCTTGCTTTTACAAGATCTGCGTATGTTAACAGCAATTTTCTGAAACAAAATAATATTTATTTCTATTAATGAAAGTTAAACTCAATATATTTTATCTTTTCACTTAAAATAAATTTCTGTTTTCGTATTCTATTTTTAACATTACAGTTACCGTAGTGACAGAAGCCATTGTTACAAGTTTACTTGTAGAATTCAGTAGTTCAATGTATACTAAAATCATTGTTCTTAAAATAAAAATGCATTAATATGCAGCAAATAGAACATTAACTCACTAGTGCTTTGAAAATACTCGTATTTTTAATAGTTTTATGGCTATTTTGCATTTTATTTCTTTTGAAAATGCAGCCACATTACCAGCCCCTAGCAAAGGCCGGAAAATGTAGTATCTTAAAAATTGGAACTATCTGGAGAACTTCAGCATTATAGCTGACACCAATCTAATCCATGAATCATGCTTAACTTTTCTCAGCGTGAATCTACTCTTTGGAAAACATAATACTCGCAGACATAGCTATCGTAAGACTGCGATTGTAAATTATTATATCTTGCTTATAAGATAATATTTTTACCATGTAAAAAACATTTCTGAAAATATCTGACATACAGATAATATAAAACGATACGTTTTGTTGGGACATCTTCCCCGTTTTCTCTTCACAAACATTATACTCTTAAGTTCTAAGTAAAGCAACATCTACTAAACTTCCAAATAAAAGAAAAAAATCGTCTGCCGTAAATATAGGTAAGTTTAAGAGTGTTTTGCGTTGAGAAATTCTTAATATTCCGTTGATAAAATCATATCGCATTAAAGTTCCATCACTTACTTGGCAAGTTGAAATGTGTGTATGTGAAAGAGAGTTAGAAGTAACACCGGGGTTTCTGTGAATGGAATTTTCGAATTCCATTTAAAATGCATAGTTTCTGGGACTGCTACCTGAGGTCACAGATTAATTTCGAAGTTACGTCATAACGCGTCACTGTTTTACCAATTCGGGCTGATCAAGCGGAGGATAAGTTTCTGGGAAGAATGGGAGGTTTCTGACTATGTAAGTGATAAAAGCATGTATCAATAAAATAAAATAAAATTAAATTAAACAAAAATGAGTAAATAAATAAATAAAATAAAATAAATAAGTAAATAAATAAATTCAAAGTTAATAAAATGTGCTTTTATGAATAAGGTAGAGTTTACTAACTGGGAATTTTTTTGTACGGAACTGTATAAAATAATTTTGTATTTATATTAGTTTAATCTCCTGAAAATTTTAATCGATACCATAAATTCTGCATATAGATATTTGCTACAAATGAATTTATGACGAGGAATTATTTAGAATAATAATAGTGTGAAACTTCTATGAGCGATCACCTCTGTTAATCGACGTTCTCCGATTTTCGTCCTATCAACCGAATGTTAAAAAATGCTCTAAAAGAGACCATACACCCGATAAGTGACCTATCTCAGTTTCCTATCCGGAAATTTTCTTGATTTTATCCGCAAGTACAGTGAACAGAAAACCACATTACAAACTAGTCGTTCCCCGGTTAACACAGTGGAAAAATTCTGACCTTATTTGTCTATAACACATTGGAAGAAACTTGTATCAGACGGTAAAAGAATGGGATAGCTGTTTCGATTTTATCATATTTTTGGATCGATGTTGATGACTTGACTGATGTGTTTGTGTCTTTATGTCTTTCAGGCACTAATTCAGTCTGATGAGGAAAGTACATCTGGTGACGTCACTGAACAGGCCGAACATACAATGACAGATCAGGAGATGCAAATAGATTTTACTATGGCAAATTCAGAAATCATGAAGAATATCGGAATAAATGCTCTTTTATCATATGCAAAAAATAAAATGGAGGAAAGTACTGTCGTAGGTATAAGAAAGTACTGTCGCATTAGTATATAGTTTCATGAATAACAACATAAACAATACTTCTTAAAGTTTCTTTGGTTATCAAATGTTTATATTTCTGAGCAACCAACTCTCTTAACGACCTTTTTTTGTGAAAAGGAGGATGGGCACGCTTCAAGAAGTTTCACTGAATTAAAAATAATAAATAAAATAAAATGGGAAACTATCATCTTGTAAAAAATTCTTTCGAATCTGAGATAAACATATGGGGCAATTAGAAAATTACTTTCATACATGAATACGGCAAATGAAAACAATTTATGCAAGTACCGCAAATGAAAACAATTTCTGCAAACCAATTTTTACGGCACCGTAATTACACATCAAAGTTAAACAAGACCATTTTTCTCTAGGTCACAGAGCTAAATACTTTTATAGGTTAAACCAAGGGCGAGAAATTTGTCGATAACTCAACTCCAGATTATGAACGCAAGAATTGATGGACCGTGAACAGAAAATTTCAAGTTAGTTTCTGAAATTAAGAAGTTGTAAAATAATTTTTGAGGCTGAAGATGCAGTGAAGAGATTTTTGTTCCTTTAACCATGGTGTTTTCTTGAATCAATAGTTGGTCATCATTTATGGCATTTTAAAACTGATTTAGAGCTTGCGAATATTGAATTAGCAAGTTTTATTATTTAACTCGTCAAAGGTTGTATTATTTTCAAGAAATCTGTCATAAAAGTACCTATTATTTTAATCAAAAAATATTGTATAATATAAGTACATGTACAGCTGCTGAAAAAAAAGTCCCACTTGTACTTTTTTCGGCCGTCGTTCGTCGTACAGCAAAGTTACTGATACCGATCGTTTACGATTGACGCACACTTTAATTTGCTATGCATAAAAATTGCATAAGGGGCCATCTACATATTAAAATTCGCACCAACTTTTTTTTTCTCAATAGCAAACCCTAGATTTCACTTCATATTTCAAAAATTTAGCTCATTTTAACCCCGAACACCAATTTTCAATAAATTTGGAAAGAAAATGGGTGAGTTATGAGCACCCAAAATCCCCCTCCCCCTATGTTAAAATATTTTTTCATGCTTCAATTCATATCTCATATAATATTGGCAGTAAGCAGCTGATTTTTAATCGTATTATTAGAACTAAACGACCCAAACATAATTTAATGTTATTTTGATTTTTAATAAATTATTAATATGAATTATGAATTATTAAATTAATATTAAAAAATTATGAATAGCGACCTAGCCAAATTTCGATGGAAATAGAGGCAAAAATTAATATTACATGGCTGTGCAAAATTTCAAATTTTTACGTTCAGTAGTTTAATTTATATTAAATAAAATGTGTTATTTTCATGAGTTAAGGGACCATATATAAATTTATTAAGTGAAAATGTTTTGAAAATTGCGTAAAATAGATTTATTTTGTGCAAAAACACAGTAAAAGATACCAGTATTAAAAATATCAAATTTTGAAGCAAATAAATTAGAGGTTTTTACAGTTTGATTGGGATTCTATAAAGCGTGTATTGTTGCGTCCGCTACCATATTGCCCCAAATAAAACATTTCCCAGCTATAGAATTAGATGCAGTAGATGCATGTCTTCTAATACAACGCCCTATTTCTGAAAAATTAACATCCTCAACTTTCCAGGCGTGAGTGTGACCGTTTTTAATATCAGAAACATTAGGTCTTTGGACTTCCCCATACTTTATCAAACATTCAAAATCACGTTTTTCTGTCTAAATTTTCATCTAACTATAAATTAAAATACCGCCAAAAGTCTTAAGAATATTGCACATTCCAGACGATAGTAGTAAATTAAGAAAGTGAAATAACAAACACAGTGATAATATTGGGTCAGCAAAAAAGTAATTGCGTTTTTTACATGAAATTCAAACAAATAAATTTTCTATCAGGAAATCATTCTTCAAGTTCGACCATAGCTGAGTAATATTCAATCTTGTAGTCAGAAGAGCAGAGAGTAGCCTCTAACTCCTGCCAACATTTCGCATGTCTAAGAGAACCATCAACGGAAATACTCAATAACAATTTCAAAATTACAAAGATTTTCAAAATCGTGAGCAGTCATTTTGCATTTTCCCCTTAAATCATGTGTACGAACCAAGGAAGTTAGGAACTCACGGATCATTTGGACCACAGACTAAATATTCTATTCTACCCTTGATATTCTCAGTACAAAAAACTTTAAGACAGATGGAAGCAATATTTTCCTTGAAAATAATATTCATTTCTTTTAACTCTCGCGAGCGAAATAAATGAAAGGCGAAAAGTTCGGAACCTACAAATAGCGTTTTTCAATTTGCAGAAAGTCCCTTAAAAACGCGCAAAAATTAATTCGCAATATCTCCGTAAATTACCGTAGAAAATTGGTGAAAATTTATATTTAGGGTAATTTAAAGGTTTTCTTTCGTTTAACAAAGTCAAAATATGGGGTTGCCATTGAGAAAAACGAAGTTGATGCAGAATTAAATATGAAGAAGGCCCCTCATGCAAATTAAATTAATAGTAAATTAAAATACGCGTTATTTGCAAATGAATGGTATATATAACTTTACTGTACGACGAACGACGGCGAAATAAAGAGCAAGCGGGACTTTTTTTTCCGCAGCTGTACATTCGTATTATATGCATTCATTTTAAGATTTTGGATACTTTGATATTTAAAAAAAATCCGTGATTAAGAATTGAAATGCTTTAATTTTTCTGCCCGACAACTTTTGAACTCTGAAGCCTGAAACTACCACGGCAGCGACATGGAAGGGGTTAACGACAGCAGTATTTTTTGCATACTTTTGAACGTTGAATTGTGAACTCTCTGTAGTGTTCGCGCACTATCTTGATAACATAACTGACTCACAAGCCAACAACGATTCTGACTACAGTAACTGACGTTCAGTTCACCAAAAGAAAAGTTTTAATTTTATGAAATTTAAATTTACAGGATATTTAATTTTTTTTCTAATTATTTAATCTTACTTTCAATTAATGAAACTTTTTTATTTTGAAAGTACGGGTCAGCAGCCGACAGCAGGCCAGAGTGGAACTAGGACCTCAAATGCTGGTCATTTCACATATGTGGGCACCAAATCGGCAGGCAGTCGCTGCTCTACTATGAATGTTCTCTTCATTTCGAGTCGATTCCAGAGAAAAGCACATGGATTGCCACTACTAGCAACTCAACTATGACAAAGATGCAATGCGTCTGAAACGTTTTAACATTTCAGACGCATTGCATCTGACAATGGAGCCACAGCAGTTTTTACTTGCACCAGCTCGCTTTAGGATACCTGTTCCCACAGCAGGCCAGAGGGAATAAAATGTTACCATCTCAAGGTAGATGCCGCATCACTTTTTTACTATTCTTATGTTTAAATTAGAAGAAAAGCCTGTTGTAGAAACAATTACAACGGGCGCTAGAAAAATCATATGACGAAAATATGTCTACACTCAATATATTTAATCTTCGTCCGCCTAAAATAAATAACTTCATATTCAATTTTCATAATCGCCCCAAATCGAATTTCGTGCTCTTCTGGAAATGTGCAGAAACTTTTCGCATTCGAACGATTTTGTTTTGTATACTCAGCACCTCTTATATTAATGCTTCAGCAGACAATTATTTTAATGGAGAAAAATTAAACCTTGTTACCTGTAAAAACTATTTCAAACGAATTGGAATCCCAATTGTGTGACGTCATTTTCATTTGAAAAAGATTATTTTATCACGCAAATGATTCTTTTTTTTTTTTTTTTTTTTACTCTCGGAAATAAAATGGAGCTGAAAAGATCGAAAAATCGCCTAAGAATGAGGGAACGGGTGGATTTTCAGATATTTAAAGGATGTCAGATTGTTTTCTATATTTTTATAGCTGATTATGAAAATTTTCAAGCGGATCGTACAAACGGAGTGAATTTTTATTACAGTTTTAGATCACAACTTTTTAATCTGTTTGGATGAATGACGGTAAAAGTTTTATTTGAAGTGGTCGGACCGGAATTGTTAAAGAGTGACTCAGTAAGGGATCAGTGGAACTATATAGTAGGATAAAATTATTTTGGGCTTGATAATTATTCAATGATGGTAAAGGTATCGTTTTAACATGAAGATTTTTACACCATCACAGAAAATACACAAAACGTTTTAAGTGCACTTATAATAAAAATCAATTTTAAGTTGACTTTGTTTTTTACAACCGCCGACTAGACTGTATGGTGGGTAAAGCATCGTGCTTCGGGTTCAAATCCTGGCGTTCGGGGTTCGATCCCTAACTGGGCGTGGCTGTCATCGTGGCCGTCCCTTCATAGGGGGCAACGTTGGTCCACTTTCTAAGTGCCCCCGTAGTAAAGTGACCAACAACTCAGGCTTTCGTAGTGGCTCCCACGGCATCAGGTTGGCCATTGGAAAGAAAAAATATTTTTTTACAACCACTTTGAAGTTGAATCACTAAATTGATCTTCCCAAGACAAAACTGATGGTCAGCCGCCAAATACTTAGAGTTAGGCTTTTATTCATTACTACCTTGATGATCATCCAGATTTTAAAGACGAATCATTGTCTTCTCTATGAAGTAAAGTGCATTTTTATTGGTGAAGTGCATTTTTATTTACGTTATGTAACATGCTCGATAATTAAAAATAGAAGGATTGTACCATAAAATCTAAATAATGTAAGAATTTAAGGTACAAATTCGTTTCACAAATCATCTGTTGCCATCCTTTCGCGTAAGCATAAGCGTAAAGTTTTCAAAATTATTGGAGGGGCCGGGGCCCACAACCACATATATTCACGTCAGTGGCGTATATACATATAAGTGAGTTGCAAAAGTCGTAACCACCCTCCCTCCATGAAAAATTTCTGGCTACGCCACTGATTCACGTATATATAACTTACTCATAGTTGCCAACTACTACGGAATATAATTAACCACTTTTTCTACCTGATTTTTCGGCTTAAAATATAGCAAAACTTTTATAATGCTCCCGCGAGCTGGTTACTATTTTGAAAAATATAATTAAAAAATATACTGCTTACAAAAAGTGGTTAGTTATATTCCATAGCAGTTGGCAGCTATGACTTACTATATATAAGTGTCAATTATTGGAGGCGCTCGATCTCTATGGGTCCATAGAATTCTACACCAATGTAAGGTAAGTATCCATAATAGTATCTTCCTACCATGTTATAAGTTAAAAATGGAAGCAAAGTAAAAAATCCAAAGGAGGAAAAAAAAACATTTTCGATGATATAGTGCATTTTAGACACATCTGAACTTTTCTTCATTTCATACTTTACATTGCATAATCTGATTTTAATGAACCAGAGCCTGGCGAGGGCAGCTTATAGTAACATTTTGTGTTACAGGGCGTCACAATGAATACTAAATCATGATTGAAATCAGAAGAAGAAAATTTTTTAAAGTACAAATAAAAGTTCTTTTTAAACGTTTGTAAATGGCGTGAATACTTTTTTTATGTTAGTATAAATTAGTTTTCTGTATTGAGTCATAAATTATTGGGTGGGCTCAGCCCCCTATTCACAATTTATTGGGGGGGGGGGCTCGAGCCCCACGGGCCCATATAACTCTACGCCTATGCGTGTAAGAAATGTAGCGTATTTTTTATTAAAAATAAATGAGAGACAATGATTCTAAATTATGTTCTAAATTATGTTATTTAATGATTCTAAATTATATTCTAAATTATGTTAAATTATGTTTATCTAATTTATGTTATTCATAAATTACACTGCTGGCCACCCAAATTGCAACACCAAGAAAAACAAGAGATATCACAACAAAATTTATTGTGTAGATAACATGTTGACCAAGTAACAAATGATTAAATTTACAGCATTCTATGAAGCGTGGTTCCTGCCAAAATCAGTACCCAGAGTAGCCGCCGTTGTTGGAGATCACAGCTGCCACACGCCTCGGCATTGATTCAAAGAGACTTTGAATGTGTTCTTGGGGTACAGCAGACCAAGCAGCTTCCACACGTTGCCAAAGTTGATCTGGTGTGACAGCTGGGGATGAACTCTGGGTCAGTCGTTGAGCAACCATGGACCACATGTTTTCTATCGGCGAAAGATCCGGAGAGCGCGCCGGCCAGGGAAGCAATTCAATCTGGTGATTGACGAAGAACCCTTGGACAATGCGTGCCACGTGTGGCCGTGCATTATCCTGCTGAAATATGGCTGTTGGCAAGCCCTGAAGGTAAGAAAGGACAACTGGCTCCAACACCTCGGAGATGTAGCGCTGGCTGGTTAAAGTACCGGCAATGCGTACTAGAGGAGTGCGAGAGAGATATCCGATACCGCCCCATACCATAATACCCGGTGCAGGACCAGTGTGACGGTGCATAATGCAGCTGTTCAGCATCCTCTCTCCACGGTGTCTCCAGACTCGAATCCGACCGTCGTGGTGTTGCATACAGAAGCGTGACTCGTCAGTAAAGAGAATTTCATTCCATTCTGTCGTCCACATCCTTCTTTCATCGCACCATTGGCGGCGGAGACGTCTGTGGTTCCGCGTCAGAGGTAGACAAAGCAACGGACGTCTTGCGGACAGACCATTCTGCTGTAAACGACGTCGAATGGTACGCGCAGACACTGGATGATGCGTTACAGACTGAATCTGCTGTGATATGGTTCGTGATGTGACTGAGCGGTCCGTCACTGCCATGCGTACAATCTGCCTGTCATCACGTGACGTGGTGCACTGAGGTCGATGCGGTCGATCACGTCTGTCCGTCGTACCCTCCTGCACCCAACGATCACATATCCGCATCACAGTTGTTTGGTTTCGTCCAATACGACGACCGATTTCCCTGAAAGATAACCCACAATCTCGGTATGCCACTATCCTTCCTCTGTCAAACTCGGATACTTGATCAAAAGATGATCGTTGTTTCCTACGAGGCATAATTTATCGTTTTTTTGAAAAAAAAGCAAGAAAAACACAATTGCTGTACTTGAAACCGTCGAAATTTCCAAGCCTTAAATAGCGCTTTGAGGTGGCGCCACAGGCGCGCTTGATGTGCGTCTGCGCTGAAATTCTAATCAATTGCATATCTCACCTCAGCTAATGCATGTTGTAAATTTCATATTATTTGCATGCTTCCTTCAGGGTGTTGCATTTACGATGGCCAGCAGTGTATATTAATGATGTAAATTATGTTAATGATTCTAAATTACGTTCTGAGTTGCAGTAAGAGAATAAATTGTTATACAGAAACTACAGTAAGTGTATCGCTTAAAATTTACCTTTTGATATTGGAAAAATATTGCTCGAAGAAGTGTTTCGCTTGCTTGAGTACTTCTTCCTTCGTCCGGGGAGAGCGGCGGAAAGGAGCGGACATCACAGATCCCATGCACCGTGTAGGACTACACTGGACTGTCTTGAAGGAAAGAATAATAAATCATGATAAATACATGAATTATAAAATGTATTAAACAGTACTGTAATTAAAACAGTTTTCGATACAAATGTTTTAACCCTTTAACGCTCAGTGTTCCCGCTCTGGGAACACCAAACTCTGACAAAACTATGAAAATAAACACTCAAAAAACTGGTGTTAAAAGATAAAATAAATAATAATTTTACCAAACTCTGACGTTTTGACTGTTGCCAGTAATTGATTTGATTTCTATAAAAATGGTTGCGGGTGACATAGCTCCACGAGAATCCTTTACTTTTTAGCACGTCATTTCCCGTAAAAAAATGGTCACGATTATTTTTAACAACACTGGCTACTGCTGAAAAATGGAAGAATGCGAGAACAGCTGGATAGATTGCCCAATGCTGAAAAAAGTCGACAGCTGGCTGTGCCACACAGCCAGCTGTCGTCAAAAAAGGGTCTCTAGATCTGTGGCACGCGATGAACGTTTCTATCGTCCGCCATCTTGCTGGTAGTTAAGTTAGCGATGGCTACGACTGCCGTTTATTCAGCATTGGGAAAAGGTTGCGCCTCAGAGGGTTAACTGTATGCATATTACTGTACAATGAATAAAAGCACGTCATTAATGAAGCAATCAATGCGATAGTATGTTTTACTAGAAATCTTGTCAGTTTCCTTGTGAAAAAAAAAAAAAAAACACGGTAATTTTGTCTAAGAGTATAAGTCCGCATATTAGTGACTTCAAATGACTTTTATTCTTTCCCTTCCTCCATGGAAAATTATTTCCTTTTCGATCAGCTGGCATCATGCGACCTAGTGATAAATAAACTTTATCAACGGGGACTTAAAAAAATGTAGCTGAATTTAAATCAAAATGGAAAGCAGCTTACTGCAGATGATTAGACATGGGATTAATCCTAAAGCATCGGAATGCGGAAAGATTCCGAAAATGCACTCCCAAAGAGATCCTGCACGTTTTAATTAAGCTTATTCTCATCCTATCGTTCTGATTCTCATGACGAGTCTATACGCTTTATGAAAACGTGCGGGATCTCTTTACGAGTGCATTTGCGGAATTTTTTACGAATACCGATACCATATGTTCAATTCCTGTGCGATGCAAACACTCCCTGTACCAGATTTTTAAAGCTAGAATGCTAAAAATTCCATAGCTCAAAAATTTGTCAGTAATTTTGCGAAATCTTATTCTTATGTTTTCCAAATATATTTTTTTAAAACGTTTTTATTTTCTTAATTCTGCAATTTAAATTTTTTAAGTATCTTCTTGATACTCGGATGCAAATTCTCTGACTTGAATTTCGAAAGTCGAATTAGGTAATTAAGAAAAATAATATAAAGTTCCTAAAGCTGAAACCATTTTGGCAACATCTATATTTGATTACAAATCGCCAAACCTTAATGTGATTGAAATAATTGTATCAGGGTGTACAGACATCAGTGTAGCTTTTTTGTAGGTCAATATTTTGTCTCGCTAAAACTACAGAAGCGAATAATGCGCAATGAAGTTAGAGTGAGCATGTGAGTTTATTGACATAAGCATCGGAGGTTCTTTTCACAGATCCCACGTGATCTGAAAGAAAAAAGATCTATCCATAAAATTCTTGCTCTAAAATGCAACACTCGCAAATACTCAAATAAAAATTAATTTCAGGAGATTTTGAATATTGTCCTTGAGGATAGGTAGACTGTAAAAGGGGAAGTTTGCCATATTTCATGAAAGAAAAATTAATTATCTATGAAATTCTTGTTTCAAAATATAGAAACTTAAAATTTCATGATTAGGCATATTTTTTGTTTGTAATTAAAAAGTTGTCGTAATTTTATTTGCTTAAATTTCATGTACAAACAACGGCATTATCTTCTCTTCCCCACCCCTAATACTTTACTCTGAAATGAAATAAGTTTGGTTGAAAAGCATCAGTAGTGGATTTAATGGACAAACAAGAAAATCACGTAGTGTTCAAATCAGATTTTTATAATTTATTTACATGTACACAACTAGGTTAGAATACAACCATGCACATGAACTCAGTTTCGAAGTGTGTGTCAGAGAGTAATTTAGAAAAAAGCATCCACCTGCACCGGTTAGAATAAATTCTATAAAACAATGTGTATAGTCTTCACTAAGAGTCATTTATTCATTGTTTGCAATGTCTCTGCTCATCACAGGAACCTCTACACAATCCAACAGTATTTAAAGAAATGGCGGAAGTATAACAAATACATTTCACTGGTGAAGAATCTTTTTTCACTTTAATTAGCAAAACGAACAAAGAGGGTAATTTTGCATTCCCCCCCCCATCCTTCCGTTTCCAAGAGATTAAAAAAAAATACATGCATAATAATTACATCCGCTAAAAAGGAATATTCCCGTAATTGCAGCCACTCTCTTTTCTATGCAAAATACGACGAACGATTAAAACTTGCGGAATTTAATAAATTAAATGTTTTTTTTTAAAAAACCCTCTTCGTGAAGTCATCATTTATAATGACTGAAGGAAATTTTCGTGTAATAGGTAATTTAAGGAATTATGCGACTGGCTGTCGTTTAGACAACTATTTTACCACTCCAAAATGGCGTCGTTTGTTTTTTGAGTGCTGAGCGGGAAAGCATTTACTAGCAATTATAGAAATTGGATAAATTGCTCACTGAGCGAAAATTTGTTTTCGTTGCGAATATTTTTAACACGCTGTTATAGCTTTCACTTTTTGCTGAGAGTGGGCGAAGGGTGAGTGACGATTCATGATTGAATCTTATTGGCTTGACGCGACCGTTTATGCACTGCCTCCTAGACATAGAAAGCCTAACCGCTGCTACGTCACCAAGCCTCTACGTCATGAACTGGCCTTCTAAAGGTGACGTCATCACAGATTAACTTTCATAAAGTAAAAATATTCGAAATTTCTGGTGAATTTACTCTCTCATAACAACATTTTGATGAATTGACATAGAAAAATTAATATTACAAAAAAGAGCAGTTTTTATCTGTAACTAATTATATAATGTAATAAGGGAGTAAATCACAATGAATTGTTTTGTGTCACGAACGTATTTTAATTTTTATCTTTCACCTAAGATACTTTTTAATATTTGTAGCATTCACCGGAAATCTGAAATAGTTTTACTTTATGAGAATGAAAGTGTGGTGACGTCATTATTCGAAGGCCTAATGATGACGTCGAAGCATCAGCGCTCAGGCTTTCTGTATCTAGGTGGCAGTGGTTTATGCGATTTTGGCCCAGTTTGGAACAGTAATAGTGACCATGACGTAGATGGTACTGATGAGGATACTGATTTGCTGTTGAGGAATAGTGACTGAAAAACTTTAATGACTGAAATTTGCGACATTTGTTTGACAACTGCTCCGAGTTGCAACTTGCACGCAAGCGGTCTTGAACAAATTTGGTACGGGGATGGTGGCCATGGCATAGATGATCGTGCTCCCATGACTTTGAGAAATAATCATTGAAAGCATTTTACAAATAGTCTTGCTGTTGTCGTTTCTAATGCCCTCTGTACCAGACCCTCCATATAGAACGCCGATGGGCGAACGGGAGCGGCCTCCATTTTATTGAGTCCCAATGGGAGGAAGACTGACTTAGCTGGAGGTCTTCTGAATTCGAGCCAGTTCCATATGAGATACTTGGCACCTGGATCAGCACCCCCGAGAAATGACATTTGAAAATGGAGGATAGAGCCATGAACACATTTTAAGTGCATCATCACACAATAGCGAACACGGTTCCGTAGCAGTCCAGCTGAGAGAGGTTTTCAATCTACCAAACGCTGACCGAGGACGGCGCAGCTTCACTTTCCGTGTTCTTATGGGAACGGAGCTTAGCGAATATGCCGCAGCGGGTCTCCCAATAGACTGAACACTGTCCTATTGTTTTGCATTGTTGGGGCCTCACACGCGATTTATTTTGTACGGCCTTTCATAGGAGACAACGCCGACCTATTAGGTGCCCTCATAGTAAAATGGCCAGTAATTTCAACCTATTAGTACGACTTATGAGTTATTAGTACCGCTTATGAGTACGACTATTGACCGCCATTAGAAAAAGTATATTGTACAAAATAAATAAATAAATAAATAAATAAATAACTAAATAGTCTTGCAAACAAATAACTTTTTCTAAAAAGAAACACTTGATAGAATTTGAAATTCTTACGTTTACTGAAGTTTATTAGATAAAACTAGATTTAATTACCATTAAGACTAATTTTATTACCATACACAGGATGTCCCAAAAAGGTGGTAACGCGATTTAATTTTTTATCTGTTAAACATAAGTAGCAATGTAAATTCAAAAAATGTTAAAATAAGGTAGAAAAATTAGCTACGCCAGAAAAAAATTCCTCTCGTTCATTTTCAAAGAGTTACGCTTTTAAAATTTGTATACGACCCCCCCCCCCCCAAGCACAAAAAAAATTCCAAATTAGTAAAATGTGCTCCATACACTAACGAGTTGATGTACAAAATTTCAGCGTTTCATCATCTCGAAGATATCTTTAAAGAAAGATGATCGTGGGCTGTACGTGATTTTGAATGTAAACGTCTATTGCTGGAGTGGTAAAATCATTTTCTTGCGTAATGTTTATACTACCCCTGAAACGCGTTCATCCAACGTGATTTTTTTCTTTCGATAACCATTAATAAGTGGTTTAAGTCAGTATATATTTATATCCGTATCTCTGACAGTTTTTAGGATATAATTATTAAATTTTGTATATCATCTCATATAGTATTTCGGTGAACATTTTATTGATTTTGCATTTTTATGACAGAAGTAGTATTCAAATTTAAAAAGTGTCACTTTTTGAAAATCAAAGAGAGGGGTTCTTTTAACATAGTTTTTCCCCAATACCTTATTTCGAACATTTTTTCAATTTTCATTGCCACTTATCCCTAATGAATAAATAATTAAAGCGAGTTACCACGTTTTGAGACAACCTAAAAATAAATCAACGTTTTTAAATAATGTTATTTGTAAAGTTGTCTTAATTTGCATTTGTACCTCGTTGAGACTGATTTCGAGCATATTTTATCAAAAATATAATAACGAATTTACGAGAAATAACTAAATGAAATGAAATACAGGCTCTTTAGTTCAAGTGAAAAATGTCTGGACATTTTCAAAACGTGAAAATGAAGAACGAAAGGACAAAAAATCCCTTTCAAGTTTTAATTTTTGATAAAGAGCCCTCTTAAGTTCTCATTAAAAATATAAATAATTTCGAAGTTTTGACTGGACGTTGAAAAAAAGAAAACTATTGTTCATTTTCTTCACAACTTTTCAAGAATAATACTCGAGCCCTTAACTTCTAAGTTATTAAAAAAAAATATATATCAAAATTGTAAATAGCATAAAATAATAAATTACGTAATCCTTAAGGGTGTTGCGCTTATAAATTAACTCAGTTTATATTTTATTCATCTGGATAAAAGTAAACTGTCTTGTGAGCAAAAAATTTATCTACTCATTTGGTGTTTTAAAAAGTTATTGTTCAGGAAATAAAAATTTCAGTGACACATTTTACTGACAGATGTTTTTCTTTTGAGTGTGTGTGTGTGTGCTTTATTTAAAATACATTTATTTTAAAGCTTAACTTTTATCATAAGCTCATGGGTAATGACTGAAAAATCAGTAAACCTAAATTTTTCGCTTATAAAATACTAAGATTGTTGAAGGTTGCAGATGACATTTTTATATCTCTTAGTATAGCTGCTTTGCACTCACTTCTTTTCTAGGAGTTTAAAATTATTGTATGGAAATGAGTACACTAATGATACATGCATTGGCTTTATTCGCTTTCCTGTCTTCATTATTTTAGAAAGTGTATCCTCATCCATTCGCTGTTCCATTTTTTTTTTTCATTATGTTGGTAAGTGTTTCATAATCCATGTTCATTTATTCAACGCAATTCCTCCTCTCTTTCTTTCCACATGCAAACGAAATTTTGATTAAGCCAAAGGACGAATTTTTATGATTTTTATTTTTTTAAATAGCTGCATTTTTGTCCTCTGCTTAAGCCCTAACACACCCGAAAGATTAACAAATGTGTCAACCATTATTCATGCATATAGTATTTTGACAAATGGAAAATATGATTCTGCAAAATTGTCGATATATTTTTGTGCTTCAAATTAACATCAGGTTAACCCATTTATGCCTAGTGTCCCTTTTTTGGGACGGCATTTTCGCTATTAGTCGAAAACGTTATTTATTTTTCCTAGCCTTTATTCATGAGTATTGAGCCTAAACTCTACAAAATATTTTAACATGACCAAGTAGAATGTTGATATTTCGATTTTTATGCATAATGATTTTAAAAGAAATCATCCCTTGTTCAAGAAGTTGACATCAGAAATTTATCTATTATTTCTGTTATCAGTAAAAATCGAAGAAAGTCGCAAAAATATCCAGGCACAAATGGGTTAATGGTAATAATTGTCGCACTTAAATGTCCTATCTACGATATTTCATTCTGATTATAAATCAAAGAATGAAACATTTCCATTAAATTTATATTCGCCAGACAATGATAAATAAAATCACTGAAAAGAAAATGAAAGCTAACACCCCATTCCACATTTTGTTTTGATTTGTTTATTTCAGTTCACTTCCAAATGATATTCAAATATCATTTCTCGTAAAAAGAAAACATCAGCATCCTAAATAAATTCCTATTTTATAGGGCAAACTAATTCTGCAGACATAGAACAGCCCCGTGCCACCTCCTCTGGGTTTTTGTTTCAATAAATTTCCCAAATCAAATCTGCGGTTACGATAGAGTTACGCAAAAGAAATCCAATTGAGATGAAATTTATATAATAAATAGAAATTCTTTTTGGACTGATAAAAAGAACGTTTTGTAAATTTTTCAATCGAATAAGAGTTTTCTATTAGAGAAAAATAAAATAAACGTAACATTTGAGGCGTGCATCCATTATTTTAAAATGATGGTCGACTAGGTGTAAATTCTTCACAAATCCCAGTTAGAAGAGTTCTAATACATCTTTACGATAGTGAGACGTCAGATAAAAAATAAATTCAACTATATATTGTTTTTCTTTTATTTTATAATTGAAGTTGAAATGAAAGGTGGTTCCTTTGACTGTCTTCAGTAAATAAAAATGAAGAAGAAAAGTGAAAAACATTATTATTTAAATGATTTCATTCTACAATTGAGAGTTTTTAGTGTTTATGAAGCAAATAAAAGCAATTTCTGAGCAGTTTTTTTTAAATAAAATTCATAATATGTTGTACGTTCAACATTTTTTGTTATTGCTGGTTCTAAGATTGAAGAATGTAATCAGTTTCAATAAATAAATAAATGAGATAGTTTTTATTTTTAATTTATTTTTCATGTTATGTTTCTTATCAAAAATTGATTTGATACTTGTTAAACAATTTTACTTAGTTGAAGTATTCATGTATAGCTTTTCAGATGATACAGTGGTGGCCTAGCTAAGCCAACTCGATTCTTTTGATAAATTAAATATTTTCACTTCCCAGAATAGTAATATGTAAAGTGCGTAACAATTTAATGTCTCGTGAATTAGTTATGTACTATATTCGCGTCTTCAGACTAGAGTCTATGAAAATCTGAATGCGATTTCACCGTCTTCGGTAATACATTCACATTCTTGGATTAAAATTGGAGGCAAAGTTCTGAACTTATTGCGTATTGTCATCAGGGGAGGGGGGGTGGCAAAGAAAAGGACAATGCCTCACCTCTGTCGCCTTGAGAAACAGGGTTTCGACGGATTCGTGGCCCGTCACTACGTTGCGAAGTCTCACAGGTCGTCTAGACGGAGAAGTTATGGAACTCTTCCGACTGCCTTGCTGACTGCTGCAAAAAAAATAAACAAAAGACACATTGGTTATATGAGGAGTAACGCTTATCGATTGGACGTGCGGTCATTACGCCATGAAACCACTTTATTTCAGTGCTTTCGCTGCTACTCGAAAAAGAAAAAAAGGGTGAAATGGTTCCAACGCTGAAAAAGTGCAACCTGTGCCATCGATCCATTTAACCCTTTAACGCGCAGTGGTTTCGCTCTGAGACCACCAAACTGTTGACGTTTTGACTGTTGCCAGTCGCGAAGAATAGCTTTGATTTCTATAAAAATAGTTGCGGGTGACATAGCTCCACGAGAATCCTTTACTTTTTAGCACGTCATTTCCCGTAAAAAAAATTGTCACGATTTTTTTTAACACCACTGACATCTGCCGAAAAATAGAAGAACGCGAGAACAGCCAGATAGATTACCCAATGATGAAAAAAGGGTTGCGCCTCAAAGGGTTAATTACCAACAAATCGGCGGTTGATCGAATCGCCAATCTTGCGCCCCGGAGCTTAAAGGCCTTTATTACACGAAGAAAATTTGGGGCGATTTAGTTGCCGTAACCAGTTGTGGAAAACCTCTTTCCTGGAAATTTCCCTCGGTTACCTAGGAAACGGTCGACTCCAACTTTTTTTGTTCAGAGGCGAAAATATTGCAAGTTGCTGGAATGCCAGCCAATCGCAGTGCCCCCTATTCCTGCGTCACAAAGACGGAGAAAGACTCAGCGATACCGATCGTAGTGATGAGCGAAGAAAAAAATGTATTGCAAATGGAATAACGATATGGGAATAGATCTGATTGAAAGCAAATTTTGAAATTGCACATTTAACTCGAGATCCTAATTATTTAAAAGGTTGCTGAGTCGATAGGCTACCTATAATGACATGCGCTCTAGCAAACGCCAGTTCGGCAAATCTCGGGCGTTTGTGAGCACAGCCGAGTTTATTTATTATAGCAACCCTGCTTGCTCGTCGATTTGCAGGAAAGAATTTCGGCAACTGGTTGCAGCAACGAAATCGCCCGTTTCGTGTAATAGGGCCTTAATTTTTCCGATACAGCTAACAGATGCCGCTGCAATCGCAGGCCACCAAAATGGATCTGCCTCCATTTTCTTCCGATCTGGCTCTTTGTGTAAGTAAATCAAACATAATGGACCGTATTTATGGTCGTAGAAATATTTCTAAAGTAAAGGAAACATAATGGACCGTATTTATGGTCTTAGAAATATTTCTAAAGTAAAGCAAACATAATTAATCCCATTTACGGAAACAATGTAACATTCCATTCAGTTGGCAAAAGGTGATGTCACTTTTAACTTGTGATATTGCATTCGAAATGAAAAAAAGAAATCGTCCAAGGTGAAGAGGGCATTTTCTGCTTTTGGTTCACTTTCAAAAATAACCTGCTTGTTTTTAAAGGTCAGAATGCATTACGGCAAAGAAAAAAATTATGAACCCCCTCACCTCCCATTTTAGCATAAGTATGTTAGCCTAGACACTGGCAATCACCTGTATTCCGGAACAGGTGCTTTATAATTTCTTTCTCTCTACTCGAACACAAAAGAGATACTCTTTGTAGGAATCGAATATCACTTATGTCGTTCAGACTTTTTAAAATTCATTATAACCGAAGTCATGATTCACTAAAGCCGAAAAAGGCTTTTACATTTCTAACTCATGTGAATCGGGACTAAACAAATGCGTTCACTATAGCCGAAAGTTCACTTTATCCGGAGTTGACTGTTCTACTATTTTTAGATTTGTATTCATTTTCATACTGCGATGCAAATTAGAGGCTTTCAAAAATTTGTTCAGCTCACTGCATGCACACGCTATGAATTTATGCTTTTTTGCTCAAAAAATAATGTTTCCATACATTTTTTAAAACTAAAAATCATTTCCATAGAGGTGTTATATTTTTATTAAATGATTATTTATACAAAAACTAGTAAATTTTCTTTTTACTAAGGAAATATGAGAGTGTAATTCCAATTATCTACGATATGCACCTTAAGTTTAAATAACACAGTGTATTATAGTATAAGTTCTTTGATTGTAAAACTTACTCGACAAATTTGTATTCGCGTACTTGAATTTTGTCGTATTTAATGTTTTATTACTATAATCGTATTTTTTTCCCACTCCGTCACTCCTATGAAGGAGAAACTTGTTTTACAGGCAAAGTGAGTTAGGGAAACTGGTCGCTTGTAGCAAAATATCAATACTTAGCCTTTTTGAGCGCAAGAATTTTCCCTTCAATATAGACTGGCTAACGGATAGACCACCTAACACTTAAAAAGTGCAGCCGTATCCAGACGGGCGATTCGATCGCTTCTGGCACTTCCAGGTGCGTCAGAAAACCTCCTTCGCTCTGTAGCATCCGATGGACTTATTCGACCGACCGCCATGCTGCAGGTAGTTAAATGGATCGATAGCAACGGCTGCACTTTTTCAGCGTTGGGATCATTTAAACATATTTTTTTGCAAACAGCAAAGCATTGAAATTAGGTGGTTCCACCACGCAAGCACCGCGTGTCAGAGGGTTAAGGAACACTCAAAGAAGATTGGTTTTTAGAATATGAAATCAATAACAACTTTGTGTAACGACATGTACAGGGTGTCCAGTGCTAACGGTGCCCAATGGCTATTTGTTGTTGTTGTGAACATTTATATCGAATTTGTGTGCTTGGCTCGAAACCCGCTTATAAATCCTCCAATGGCTATTTCCTACACTGTTCTAGAGACACATTGTTCCAGTTGTAAAAATACTTTAAATTGCTTAATCTAGCATATCAGAAACACAACCGAAATCAATAAATCAATTCCCATAAAAATTATGAAATTAATTTTTTATACTGTCCCCCGTCTTATTGGTTATATTCAGAAAAAATTTCCTTATACAATTTCAAGCACAATAAAAAAAATTAAATTCGTTCTATTACCAAAATTCACCGATTTACAGCTGCTTAGAGCACTTTTCGAGATGCGAAATAGGGGCTTTACACAAAATGAATTTGATAAAAAGTAATGCTCATAGTTTTGAGCCTTGCATTTGCAATTTCATCAACTATTTTACGATTGTAGATTGCAATAAAGAAGATTAATGTGCATCCTATGCATAGAAGATTAATGTGCATCCTATGGATGCTATGTGCATCCAATAAATTAACATGAAAATATAGCTTATACTGAAAACAGAATTTTTGAAAGAGTTTTTTTTTTTAAATGAACTGATGTTTAATAACTTAAAAACAAAAACTAGAAAATAAAACCCTTCATTTAACATTAAATTAGAAACGTTTTAAAGCACGAATATATGCATTTTAGAAGCTTAAAATAATATTAAAAATCCTGTTAGCGTAACATTTGCTCAAAATATAGCAAATGTTATGGTAGCAGAATTTGAGCTGCATTTGCATTGCATTTTTGGACACTAGAGGGACCGTTTGTGAGTCTATCCGCTAGCGTACACAACGACTTACAAATAGTTTCATCTGGTTACAAGCACCAGAATACAGAGGAGAGATCTAAAAATTGGATAAGTGGGTTCAGAAGTGTCTCGTTCCATGATCTAGTACTTATAGGGATTACATAGCCTCATAAATTCTAGTTCACCGAATTATTTTCCAGATGTCAGTGGCACTTTTTCCCCCCCAGTGTAAACAACTTTATAATTCTTCATCCCCTACACGAAAAAAGAAAATACTGCTTTCATCTAAAACGAATAGATGGCTGTTTTCTATGTTCCAAAACTAGAAGAGTAGATCGTAGAATTATGCATGCAGGTGATCCACACGACTGGTATAGATGAAATGGTCAAGAACTTCTAGTTCGTAGTATTCTGGCTAATCACAGCAGAATGACTAGTTTGTATGACGAGAAATAATCGTTCGACTTTTGGAGCACTAGAATGAGCGTTTGTGAGCCTATCCGCTGGCGTACTCAGCGATGGACAGATATTTTCATCTGGGTACAAGCACCCGATTACAGAGAAGAGATCTAAAAATTGGATAGATGGGTTCAAAAGTGTCTCGTTCTATGATCTAGTACTTATAGGGATTACATAGCCTCATAAGTTCTAGTTCACCGAATTATTTTCTAGATGTCGGTGGCATTTCTTTTTCAGTGAATAATTTTTCTAAAATTTGGAAATTTATAGGGATGGACGCGAGACGACTTTTTTGCGAGACGAGACAGAGATTTACAGCTTTTTTGCGAGACGAGACACACATTTTTAACATTACGATATAGGGAAATTTGCGAGACGAGACAAGCTTTTGGGCTATTTTGCGAGACGCGAGACACTTAATTTTCGTCTCGCGTCCATCCCTAGAAATTTAGCAAATCCAGAACTCGTACGAAACCTGATCTCAGTTGCTCCTAAGTACAAGATAAACTTTATTTCAAAGTATAATTTCACATCACACTATTTCGGCAAACACGTACATCTAGAGACTAACGGTATTTGAATTCCAGACCAAGCCCCTCCCATAGCGACCGGCACCGACAGGTGCGCAGACCAGCGCAGTCGTCAGGTGATCGCAGAAATCAGGTGACCGGAGTGAATAATTTTTCTTTCCTTCCAAAACCACGCTGATGAAATGAACTTGTGTGACATCCTTCATCTTAACCCATTTGTGCCCAGACATTTTTGCGAATTTCTTCGATTTTTGCTAATACAGGCAATAATAGGTAAATTTCTGATGTCAACTTCTTGCACAAGGGATGATTTCTTTTAAATCATTACCTATAAGAAGAAATGAAATGTCAACATCCTACTTGATCATGTTACAATATTTTATGGAGTTGAGGTTTAGAACTCGTGATTAAAGGCTCGGAAAAATAAATAACGTTTTCGACTGATAGCGAAAATGCCGTCCCAAAAAAGGGACGCTACCCTACTAGCAATTTTGCTCGGGCGACGAACGGCCACGTAGCCAGCCGATGATGGCCCGAGCAAAATTGCTAGTAGGGTAGGCATAAATGGGTTAAGATGGTTTCAGATAATTTTGGATTACGGGAAGTATCAATTTTTCGCTACTGAAACAGAGGTTGGGAATTTGGCTTTTATTAATTATTTAAAATTATACGTACTTTACTTGTGGTTTTTAAGTGTAATATGTTTCTAAAAATACTTTTATACTTTTCAATAAATTTGGACGTCAAACTTATGTCGAGCCTGAGGAGGATACGTCATAGACGTTTTTCTACGTTTGAGGTTCGTCGGCTTTGAGGTTAACCCTTGCGTCAGTGAACAACCGTTCCCGTATTTTTAATATACCGGGTACCGCGATACTCACATGGAATATCTATGCCCAGCTTATTTCATTACCTCTTATCGATTTTATAATTAAGCAATAAATTGCGGTGCAACTCAAATAATTAATAATAATAACTCGGCTGTTCGAGCCTCGTCAGGAGGAGACCCCCCCTCCCCCGAACCTCCCTAAATTTTTAGTTTCATTATTGCCATATTAAAACGATATTAATTGATTATGTCATTTTATCTCGCATCGTTCGTGTATTTCGACTGGTTACCCTATGTTGAAATTTTTGTGATTGTAACCTATTTATTGAAAAATACATGCGATGCATATTCTCTAGCTTACGAAATATTGTAAAAATAGATTAAAGCTGTTGTGAAGTAATAGCATTTAAATATATGTAAAATTATGTCGCATTTTTGGAACACATTTTTTGGACAATTTTCAATAAAGGCGGTGAGAGATAGTCATTAATAATAAAAAGAAAAATTAATAATTAATAATTATAATAATTATTATTATGTACGACTATATATGTCATTATGATCATTTACAATCGGTATGTACTCGAGAGACAATAATGGGTACCTTAGTTCCATGGTTATTGAGTTATAGGAAAGCATAATGCAAAAAAAACAACCACAATTTTTCTTAAAAGGGTTTTAAAATGATATGTTTTGCTCATATTCATGTAAATAACGGGAATTAAAAACGATTTAGTCTTGGCTTAGTTATAAATGATTAAAATGCTATGATCATATCCCCAACAGGTACCCAGGTACTCCGCCTTTGACGCTAGGGTTAAGGGCCTGTCCTATTCAAAGTTATAGGAATCTGTAGATTACACCGGTCAACATGATTTTTGGGTCTGACTTCTACATGTTAAATTTTAGTTTCTCCTACGCCAAAACTAAGGAAAAGAATTTTTTTAAATGAAAGTTTGCTTTTGTAGAAATTAGAGCAATTTTTCAATTTTTTACCAAAATCACTGTTTTTTATTTTTTTCATAATTCCACTCTAAATTATGATCAGAAAAGTTTTTGCTGGATATAAAAGTCTTTTTTATTCAAGATTTGGGATAAACAATAACATATAAATGTAAAATAATAAGAAATGAATGTCTAAAAGTGAATATTTTTCGTATTTCTTTTATGTTCGTATGAGCAAATAAATAATACAAACAAATGATAATATTACAAATAATACTACAAGCAATACTACAGAGTTACAAATAATAATACAGTTTACTTTCGGATTAATCAAAGGGCTGCCATCTTTCGTTTATGAAATAAATTAAAGTACACTTATCGAAGTAAATCAGACAAAAGCAAACATAAAAATGAAAATTTAAGTGTTTTTCAATGTCTAGAATCAGAATCTAAGCATGAGAACAGAACCCCCCCCCCCAAAAAAAAAAAAAAATTGTTGACGGGTGTTATAAATAAAGGGAGAAAATGTGCTGCCTCCAAACTGTAGGCATACTAGTGGCATGAGCAGAAGTAATGCGCATGAGCAGAATGACAGTAGCTTAAATTACAATGGTCATTTTCAATTATTTTAGAAAAAAATCTGTATTTCGAAAAAGAACTCGCGGCTAAATATTTTCCCTTGAACATATTAATTTTTCCAAAGTAATACAATGAATGTTCTATTTTACATTGACGAGAGCCATGGTAGTGCCATTAATGAAGTAGGGTTTTGGTATAAAATAGCACACAAGCATTAAGTGCTTATGAAGTGATGTTCACATAACACTAAAGCAACTTGTACGTCAACGAGAGCTCTTCGAAAAATGTTTGTTTTGAAGGATGTAATTAATCAGTTGCCTAACTCTCATACTGGCACAGTCATCGTCAGGAAAAAAAATTATCTGTCCTCTCACGCAAGGAAAATTGGGCTTTTTGTTTTCTCATTTTTGACTGCTACTCCTTATTAAAAAAAACCAAAGAAAAAAAACCTTAAAGTGTATGCATGACGCAATTAAAAAAATACCTTTAAAAACACACACGCCTCAGACCATGATCCATTCTTTTCAAATCTCTGTTTTGTATTAGTTAAAGATTCATGAAAGGTTTCTTTCTAAGTATCTTTTTTTTTTTAAAGTACGCTATGTTTTTATGCCTTGAATAGCTCTCTGCTATTGTGTCTGATCAAAATAATGGATTAGATTGTTTAAACATATTGTTCTTATTTAACTTGAGTGGTTGAATTAAAATCCTTCACAGTCTAAGAATCAGATGAAAAGATTCATCATCATCAGTTTTTATGGCAATAGAAATAATTTAAAAAAATTTCATGCGTGATTTTTAGTTTAAAAAATGTAATTGATTTTTTTTCTGGAAAGCATTTAAAAATATAAAAAGGAATTGGACATATCGTGATAAAATAAGTATGATTAGGTCAGGTAGGGGAAAACGGTGGGAAAATCATTTTATTTTAAAGTTACTAAATTCAAACAGTTAAATTTATGTTAGTTAAATGATTGATGTACATTGACTACATTTGATTTATATCGATTGAAAACTAGTATTAAAATTTTAAATGTTATCAAAATACTTTTTTAATTTTCATTAAAAATTAACCATGAAAATAACAATATTTTAATTAAAAATTATGTTAATGCTATGAGTGAAATAAAAAGTCGTAAATGCAATCTACTCTTAAGAATGCCGAAAGAAATAATGCGCAAAAAAAGAATTATTTCCCAAACTATTTAGCTGAAGAAATAATGTTTATGATTATAAAATTCCGGTTCACTCATAATGTGGCAAATGTTACTTGGTTCCAAGAAATAAATTTTTGACAACGAACAGTAAATTGTCAATTTGATTGATTATAACTATTGTTTCAGGAATAATTACTAAAGAAGAAATTGAAAGGTCAGTATCATGTAGAACTTCGCCATAAATTTTAAGTCTCACCATACACTACCATTTTATCTCACCTCAGAAAAAAATTAAAAATAGGAATTATAATTTATTCTTATCTTTTTTTTATATAATCCAGTTCTCTTGAAGTCTTTCTACTTATATGCATCAAAATATAAATGTTTTATCTAATTATAAGGAATCAAGAAGTTGAAGTATTTCAACATCATTACCCTCAAAATAAAAACTACAATAAATTAAATTACATCATTCAGAATCCAATAAAAAAGAACTAATTTTAAATATCCTTGACTGTGCATCAATGTATACCTAAAAGACCATAAATCTTTCAGACGTTCCTATACGTAAAAATACAAGGCATTTTCCCCTATACTGAAGCATTTATGAGAAATTTCAAATACAAAGCTGGAGTGGATATGAAAATAAAAACGTATTAACGTCGGTCTTTGACGCGATCAAAAATATTTTCAGCTTTGAAGCAGTTTATTAAAATTTTTACACATGGTCAGATGTAAGTGTTCGTTCACTTAATTAGAGCGTAAATCCTTATGGGCGGGGGAGGGAATTGGTGAAATGAAAGTTTCATCTCATTTTTAAAGAACAATGGCATGCAAGAACTAACCTTTAGGTGTATTTATATGGTTATGTAATAAACTTACATTTGGAAACGTTTGACCTGCTTGAATCAGAAAATTTACATCGAATTTTAAGAGAACAGGTAAGTACGGCTGTTTTTGAAGTGAAACTTCTTTAGACGTGTTGAGAGTGAAATTTCAAACTCGCGTCACTGCAATAGCGTCATGATGAAGCTGGGACGATTTTGGATTTTAACAGACTTTTTTAAAGGTCTCTCTCTGGCGATCTATCCGGCGATACCGGATAGATCGCCAGAGAGAAAGAGGCAAAAACAGTAAGCATGCTATACTCTATTGCTGCAAAGAGTTTTATTTCTCCTCTTTGTGCTACATTCGTTCTTATTTAATTTTTGAATTATTTTATATTTTATGTTATTTTCGACCATTTTCTGTCTTTGATCTCCGAAAAAAAAGGCTTCCGATCGTCCGAAAGAAAAATAATTACACGATCGGAAAGAGGAAAGAGTTTTTTTTCTAAAGAGACCTTCATTTTTGAATTAGCTGCATTTCCCGATTTTTGATAAATAAAAATCGACAACCCTTTTCCCCGGCAAATTCGGGTGAATTTCAGAACGAGGAGCCTATCTCAGCTCGCATCTAAAAAGCTATGGAATATTTCGACTAAAAAAAATATACTGTTACAGACAAACTGCTCAGCTTTCGTTTAAAAAAATAAAGCGTCTAGGATAATTTTTTGATCAGCTAAAAAATTAATTAATAAAACCCGTACGAAAATAATTTGAAGCTTCCGAAGACAGAAGAAGGGGTTTTTCGACTAGCTTCACGTGACATCAAAATGAAGAACCAGTGAGGAAATAATTCTTTTCTCCGGAGAGTGTGTGGGCGGAGGTCCGAAAAAAATAAATAAATAAATAAACACCCTTCTGTTTTTTTTTCTTTTGAAGTGAAACTTTTTAATACTATGCCTCAATCGTTTGACTACCTACAAAATCTCACTTTTGATCTGTTTTTAAATGTTATCTTCAATTTTAGTCTTTAATTTTTATCTCTGACTACTTATTTGACAAATGTAGTATTTGACAATCGAACAGATATTTATCAATCTCGCCAAAGAAGTTTCACTTCTGACACGTGTACTCTGTACAAACACTCTTTTTTTTTTGTTTGACGTGTGTATCAGAATATTTTACACCTGAAACTACTGAAGTTAGTAATCTTGTTACAAAGGTCTGGTAGTTTGTGTACATTAAAATATTTCAACAAACTCGATAAGCGAATATAAAACTTTATTCGACGAATCGAAGCACTAATATCTGACAAAGAATACAGAATTTAGTAACATATGTAGCAGCAAATTATTATCTATCACAGCAATGTCATAAGTATAGTTACGATATCTATATTCTCGGTCTGTTTCAACTTTCCACGTACTCAACAGCAAGACAAACACCCTATTTATAGATTTCCAAGCAGGACGTGACGTAATGTAGGACGTGATATCATATACCTGGATTTTTCTCGTAACTTCTTGGGGATATAGCCGAAATTCCTCTAAAGCCATTAAAGTCGAGAACTCGCTTTCCAGCAATATATATTAATGAGGGAAAACAGCATTACAGTTTTGTAACAATAGGAAATAGTGCATGTATGTTAGTTTTTGTAACTAAAGTACTCAACACTTTCTGTTATCCAACTTTGTGTAGTAACTTTCCTTACGTATATGATTTCCCGAAAATTGCATCATTTAAATGAATAACAATTTTTAGTTAACGTTTTCAGCTCGGTAATTTTATCGAACAATGGATTCCCACATTCTTTTTAGAAAAATTGTAATTGAAAATTTCATTAATAATTCAATGTATTTTTTAAAGTGATTATTAACTGGTTCGAGAAGACAACTTTTTGTCACTCCAATATAATTTTTTTAAGCTGATGAGAGATACGGCAATACTACGTCCCGATACATTGGAAATTTTATCATGAGGGCACCCAGAAATCAGGCAACGTTATCCATTATGAAGGACGGATGCGTTAATATTCAAAACCTAGACGGAATTCGAACTCAGACCCAAGGTGCGATGGAATAGTTCTTTAGCACTTGGACAGCCCATTGCGGTAATGCTGTGTATGCATATATATACAGTGGTACCCCGATCTATCGTTCCCGCATTCATCGTTTCCCATATTGATCGTTTTATTTCTAGGGTCCCTGCACAAATTGTATTCAAATAACGTTAACAAAACCCGCATGTATCGTTCGTCAAAAATTCGCTTTAATGCATTCATCGGCGTAAAATGTTTCTTCTGACTGAAATGAAATTGAAGATCAAGTGGATCAATATGGCATACAAATCGAATTACTTCCTTGTATAATATCTTAGATTGATGATGGTACAGGTGAAGAATTCTTACATCTAGCGGGGATGAGTATGGTATGAAATGCAGTGATTATATTTCCACTGATTTAGAAGTAGCAACGTGCGGTATCCTAAGAATGGAAGAAATGTGACGCAGAAAATGAAAATAATCCCGAAGAAGCTGAGAATAATATTCATGCCGATGAGACAGAGCCAACACTAGTGCCTAGTTTAACCCTACGCAATAACGGTATTTGAAATTGTATGACTTTTATATACAAACATGAATACACATAAAAAGACAAAAAAAAACATTGTAAATCTTGAAAATTTTGTTTAATTAAAAGATTAATGAAAAACCCAGGGTAAAGTTACTAATTTTGTAAAAATAAGTATCACCTAATTTCTACAGAACTTCAATTTGTTTCTTTTACAGTTTGGTAACAAATTTAGTCTTTTTGGTATACTGCATACATTGCGTGTATTCATAAATACTGCTTTTTCTTATTTTGACTTTAACCTGGATTCGTCTTTTTCCCGCATGCATCGTTTTTTACTACACACCCCTTGAAAAACGATAGATCGAGGTTCTACTCTATATACATTCTGAAACATGTTAGAAGTTTAGAAATTTCAACTGCACGAAAGACCCACAATGGCCGATTGAATAAGACACTGAACATGGTAGACAGCCGAAGTGTGAAGGTAGTACGTTCTGGCCTACCGCACGGCTGTCGACCTAACAGTCGGGAGTTTTGGGCGGTTTTATCCGAATGGAACGCGAATACGCATAAGAACCCCTTAAAAAGTCCTCCAACCAAGGCACCTCCCGTAGGCCGATGCGCAGATGCCTCTTGTGTAGGCCTGCCATAACGCAAAAACATAACATAACACGCATTCATCTGTACAACTGCACAGTAGAGGATATCAGAATAGTAATGTGAAACTGTGATGTATCAAGATTGATCTTTAACTAGCTGAAAAATATTATCGAGTTTAAAACAGCTTATATTAAAATTTTTCTTCAACTGCAGATTCGTGTGTGTTAAAGATAATTAGAGCGTAAACATTGATGCAACGTAGGGGGATTAGAGGATCAAAGTTTTATCTCAATTTGCAAGAAAAATGATGACATTTAAGACAAAATTAAAAATAGCCTTCAGTGTATTTACATAATCATACCAAATTTTGAGTTAGCAACGCTTCAAAAGCTAAAGTAATCAATTTTATAACACAGGAAATATGAAGTAAATTTTCGATAGCCGTAAACCAAGTATTAATACATCTTATGTAATAATATTTTGGGACGCTTAGTTATGTTAATTTGATTAAAATAGTAAATTAAATCAACGAATAAAAAATAACCTCTTTTTAATTTGAATTGTAATTTTTGATATTTGGTGTTTTTGTCTTCTTAATTTAGCAATTGAGCTTATTAATGATATTGAGAGTTGACGATAATTTGTAGCGATATTTACTCGACCTCCATAATATTTAAAAGTGATCTTTAGAAAACTCCGTCATTCTGTTGTGACGAAGTTCACATATTTTTCGCGTCTTAAAATAATGTTCCTATGTTTCGTCTTTCTAAATCAAAATTTCGTATTCCGTATTAGTCTCTCTCTCCGCTTTGTTTTTCGGCTCTATAAAATGTTCTTTCTTTTCGCGACGGTATGTCTGGGATTTTTCGGGGTTTCCATTCTAAATTAATTTTGCTTTAGCATATGCTGTGTAAATTCTTGGTGCCTCCCGGTCGTACGCCTTTGCTTTCTCACGGGGTTGTAGACTTATGTATTGGCATTCGCCAAATTCTGGCACTTCTGTCCTGGCGTTAATCATTTTAATCCGTTTGTTTCAAATTTTTATATCGTTTACGCCTACCGGACGGTGGTTGTCACGTGGGGCAGTGGCTTATGAATGCTCATATTTTACTCGCCAACCTGTAAAGAGCTGGCAGTTTTTTAGGAAGATTTTAGTACACTTCTTGATAGCTCTCCGTCAGAGGAGGTTGTGTTCGTTTTTTTATGGAACTCCGGCATGCCGTGTGGCGCCGGAACGATTAGATATGTTCCTGGCGTTTTTTTCTACAAAGGCAATGTACTGTTCGTAATTGAACTTGTTTCCTGTAAGACTGTTTTGTTGATACCTCCAATAAACGTAGCTTCTTCTGAATTCGAGTCCTCTTCCTGTTCTTGTAAGTCCTCAGCATACTTCATGGATACTTTTAATACACTATACGTCATGTAAGCGGCCGAGGGAACGTTCTCTTAATCCAACTCCGACAACTCCGTCACATCTAAATACATGTTGTTTAGGGTTTTTCAAAAGCAAAAAACTATGACTTTTAATGGAGCAGATATTTTCTAGGTGCGATCTGTCGAAAAAAAATGTTTAATGAAAATCTATAACATTTAGCGGCCCAACATCTCCGGAAAAGTTTAATGAAATGCATAGTTTTAGGGGGTTATTTTTGTTTGTTTTTGTCGTGTTTGTTAAATTAAGACCATGCGGTTAAACTAACAATTTTTGAGATGTATTTTGCTGCACACTCTTCATAAAATACAATATTTAACTGTTAGAATTCATTTTTTTCCAGCTAAAGCTTTATCGCACAATGCGTGCAGACATTTGAAAAATTTGCATGTTAGTTGCAACCATCTCGTTAAACCATTTTGTTATAGCGTTAGGTGAAACCTTGATTCACTGTTTCTATTACAATCAGCTCTATAATTGAAAATCTTATACGCTCCTGTCATTGGTCTTTTAACAGTAAAATTAGACTAGCAGCATTTAATAAACAAAGTCGATACTTAGTTTGCCATATGGGTTTAGGAGAGCTCCTTGTAGAACCTGCTTTTTGTAATGCGGAAATTTCGGTAGACGGTAAGAGAGAAACGGCCTTAGTTCTAGAACATTCTCTAGAAAAAGATCCTCAACCTGAGGAAGTTTTTAATGCATCGAGGGAGGAAATAACCTTTCTCTAACCGGTTTTATAATTGGTTCCCCTTGTCAGTGAATTGAAAAGATGCCACCGTCTTTGAATGGATTGCTGGCGAAAAATATCGTGTCTTTTTTCAAATGCTTGGTGTACTATATGATTTTGCTCAGGTTGACCCAACTGCTACGGATATGGTGAAATTTATTAAACTGGTGACCGTAGTGTAGCTCTCGATCAAGAGTCTAAGGAAAAAAAAAACTAAAAGCACAAAAGCAGGCGCTTTGCTGTTGTTAGACATAATAGGCAAACGAAGCTCAGCCTCAAAAATAAATAATTAAAAAGTCCCCATAAAATTTTACAAGGTTTTCAAGGTTGCGTTAAAGTCACAGGTAAGATATCTTACCAATAATATAACTTTGAAGGCAATGAGGGAATCCGGATGCAAAAAGACAAACTTTCGGATTTTTGATTTTACTCGGCAAATAGAATCTATTAACAACCAGCCCGACCTGATTATCAAAAACCCCTATTTTTTGAAACACTCTAATGTTGGTATATTTATTAAATATACTCTGTTTCATTCGGAGGGCTGCATTGAAATTTAAATTACGAGCATTTTTCTCTAGAAATGATATCACAATGTTTCCATTTAAAAAATATTTACTCTATTTCAATCGTCATTTTAACTGAAATTGTAACTCTACGTATTAGCTAATTATTCATCTTTTGAAAATGTAGACTACATAAGAGGAACAGCACAGAAAAACCCGTGAAAGAAAATAAGTAATGCTTGAGACATATCAAAGGAACAAATATTAAATTGCGAAAGAGTACATTAATTCAGACTTCATTTGACATAAATCTAACGAAATTCTCAATTTTTATTATTTTTTTTTTTTTACTCTTTCTCAAACATATGGAAGTTCTTAACCACACCAGAAAGAGATGCCAGATGAGCGATGTATCAACATTAGACTTAAGTTCTATGAAAAATATTAACACGTTGAAAGCAGTTTATTAAAATTTTTCTACACCGGCAAATTAGAGTGTGCCAAAGATAATTGGAGCGTAAACTTTCATGCAACGTAAGGGGATTTATGGATCAAAATTTTATCTCATTTTTCAAGTTTACTGATACTTGTAATTTTAAAAATGTATTTTGGTACATTTTCTTGATTAACAAAATTTTGAGTTAGTAATGATTTAATTGCATAAACACGCGGAAATTTGCAGCACAAATTAAATTGTGATTTATGATTTGAATTTTTTAATTTGAATTAAAATAAGAATATATTTTTTGCTGTTATATAGGTTACATTTTTGATTCAACATTGCAACGGCTCAGCTCTATATGTTTCTCTTATTCATAGTTTAAGATTGTGATAGTACATATGAATAAATATGAAAAACTAATTTCGTTATTTAGGAATCATGTTCTTTGTCTACTTTAGCTGTGTTGTGGTTTTTAATTCTACATTGCCGATAAAAATAACTTCATTATTCAGACAATAGGTATGAAAAAAATTATCATTATTCTAAGTGTTTTTGTATTAATAAAATGTATAAGCAGTAAATTTATAGCTTCATAAATAAATAACACAATAAATCAACCTTTTAAAACTGTATGGTGCAAGAGTTGTGCTACAAAATAAAGAGAACATCAACGTGCCGAATTGAAAAGACTATTACATGACTTTATTTTCAATATTACGTAAGTTCGGAAACTTTATTTTCTAAATTTAAAACTTACAATATCTCAGCTAAATATGTTAAATTACTTGATATGATTTTTATTAGATGAGCAGTTAATTTTAAACTTAAAACTATAAGTATCGAGTTTAAACGTTGACATCTTATCGTAAACACCTTAACATCCTAAATATCTTAAACGTTGTCTAAACATCGTAACGTTCCTCATTCAACTATTTTTATTCCGATGTATATTTAAAATGAAGTAAATATACCTTTCAATCAAAATAAAACTGTGACAATAGTCAAAAACTACTTTCCCTTATTATGATGATCAATATCGTCAAAAAATTATTGGGAAAGAATTTAGTGACGTAAAGTGACTTAAAGAAATCTTGCTTTCCTAGGGTTGTGATTTATCAAGAAATAGAACTATAAAATGGGGCTGTGATATCCCAGTGATTAAGGTATCAGATCAGTAACCAAATGATTTCTGGTTCAGTAACCTGCTATCACTAAAGACATCGTGCATATGAGTGGTGTATGTAACACGCTAAATACGTGGTTTCAGAACTTCTAACTGTAGGTAGCAATGCTCTAAGATTGCGAATATTGAGCAGCTATTTTATTTTCTGATGAGGATCTAATATATGGTGAGAGTATTCCCTAGTAGCACAACTAGTTCAAAAAACGTTTAAATTACGTTTGAAACACGTTTTATGACGTTAAAAAACGTGTTTTAAACGTCTTTTGGACTAATTTTGCTACTAGGGTTACAGCCAGATTGAAATGCCTGTAGGTCGAGCTAATGTGCGATTGGCAGGCTTTTATAGAGCATAGAGGAGGAATAAGAGCCAAAAGCGTCCCATATTATTTTCTGACGAAAGCTGGAAAGAAAATTAACGGATATGGCTGTTTATCGCCATTTGTTTCGCAAAATCAAGCATTTTATTTTTCTATTGAGAAAAACGAGGAACGAGGGAGATAATTAAATAGTTTTGCTGTCCTATTTCGTGAGTCACGTGACTCATACGCATGTATTTCAGTTTAGGGTTGCAATTGCCATTTCTAGCTATTCCGACTCTATGTTTTCAAGGTATATAAAAGAACTATGAAAGGAACAGAAATGATAAAATAATGAAACTTTCAAATATTAATCTAACTACATTTCATTAATAATATTGGTTGAAAATTGAGGGTTCTACAATTTCGCAAAGACTTCAAAGAAACAACAAAGACAGAAGACTCGAATCACAAAATTCAAATGAAATTCGGCGTTTATAAGAGGAAAAAATCTTTAAACCAGAGGGGCTGTAAAACATCAAAAATCAAAAAAGTGGAACCGTTTGAGAAAACTTTATGCAGATTATATAAAACAAATTGCTGTCTTCTTGTTACAAATGATTAGTTATTGCTGCGATACCAGTGTTTAGAGCTAGTTCTCAATAACTTCATTTGTTTTGTCGTTTTTTTTTTTATCACAAATTCCCTTCTATAAATTGTGACAAAAATTAATTAATCACGTTCTAAGTATTCCTTTTTTTCTTTGATAGTAAAATACTTTAAAAAATAGATGTTAAAGATTTCATTGTGTATTATTTAATAGTGTCTTCAAACCTTCATCAAACTTATTGAATCGATGCATGTAAAAAGGAAGAGTGAAGTACTATCTCGCAGTCAAATGTTTCAATTCTAAGTAAGTTCTGTGTGTCTAACATTTGTCAGAAGATTTCATATATTTTTAAATAAAATTTTATATTATATTCCGACATAACATTTTATTTTGTTTGAGGTTAATCAAACATTACCACAGAGTAACCTCTGAATAACTACTCAATAACCTGAGTA
This sequence comes from Cheiracanthium punctorium, assembly GCA_038373885.1. Lineage (NCBI taxonomy): Eukaryota > Metazoa > Arthropoda > Arachnida > Araneae > Cheiracanthiidae > Cheiracanthium > Cheiracanthium punctorium. Next base: position 308,935 of record JAWZYV010002220.1, read on the forward strand.
GCGTAACCACTGAGTCAAGTCAGTGCTTTTACTGTGATTAGAGTTTCTTTCAGTCACCCAGTCTGTTTAAACTCGATTCCCATAATAACATGTGCATAACTTTTTATTAACCGAAATATTTTAAGTACTAGTAAAGACAGGTTAAAATCTCAAACAACACTCTTGACGAAGCATTAAAAATTATTTTTTAAATGCTATTAACTTTTAGAAAATTACAATGATAAAACAGAACAATGATAAAACAAAAGATGACATACTTAAATCGTCAAAATCAATCAAATTCTAAATAAATTTGTAAAAACTTTCAGTTTAAAGTTTTTTTTCAGACTTTTAGTATGCTTATAAAAAGTTATAATTAACAGAACAATTCCTATCCTATGATTGACAAAATAATAACGATGAAGTAGCTACGGTTGATTGGAACACATATTTGACAAACAGTTGAAAACATTTTTCTTATGACATACAGAAAAATTCGAAAAATTTTTTTTTAAGAAATTAACTTATCTAATGATATTACAAAAATTGAAAAAAAAGAATAGTGAAGATTTAAAAACACCCCAACTATTTGAAATGGCAGGCGAGTATATCAATGTCAGTAAATTTTTATTAGAAAAGTAATGTTTTTTCATTTCGTTTAGCGATTTTTTAAGTGCAAAATACGTTAATTTTGTTCAAAGCTTTTTTGATGATGAATTATTAGTAAGCTTTAGTCTTCAACAGGATAGAAAAATATCAAAATAAATGTCACTTTGTTGAAGTTTTCTTAACCTATTTAAAAAAAGATGTTTTAGTTAAAGAGAGCATGCAGAAGTTTAATCCATCGAGATATAGAAAAATTAAAACTTTATAGAATTATTACTGGATTATAAGTGAAAATGTTATAAACATTAAAGAATGGATTTTTGTGTCATAAAAACACAATTTGATGTCCAATATGTGAAAAGTCGAAAAAAATGAATCCGTCATTTCATATTTATCGTAAATTTAATTTAGCTATAAAATTAAACTTAGTTATAAAAAGCAACATGGAGGATAATCGAATCGCCCATCGCGTGCTAAAGCCTTTTTTTGACACAGCCGGCTGTTGAAAACGTTGGAAAGAGGGGGTTTCACAACGCTCGTTAAAGGTGTTAATCTGAATAGTATAATTTAACTAGTCAATAAAATAGTACATAAATAATGAAATAATTATACGAAAACAAAAGTATAATTCATCTCTAAAAAAGAAAGATATTTGATAAATCTCTGAACATTTGAACCAGCTTTTAAAGAGTGAAAGATTACACTGTGAGAGTTTTTAATAAAGCGTTTAAAATAACTGCGTCAAAAAATATATATCGTTTTAATATAGTCAGATTTATGAAACAGTTATATCTTAATTTTCAGCGGTATAAGTGCTATCAATTTTGACGGCAAATGGTTAAAGAAATAAGAAATTGCTAAACTGCATTTTGAAAATTATTTATTAAAAACTTTACTTAAAGATCATAAAGCAGTGAGATGAACGGCTTTTTAATGGCTATTCTTTTTTCCACAGAAACGTTTATTTTAATTAAAAAGTTCAAAATTTTTTTATTTATGTTTTCAAGGGTATTTTTTGGAAGAGGCATTAGTGAATTATGTTAAAAGAAAAATCACAAGAAACTTTCACAAGCTATTTTTGAACTGTGATTCAATAAAGGTATAATTTTAAGGTATGGGCAAGGAGAGTGATTTGTGAATTCAAAATACACGCCATGCGTTGATTTCATTTCTTTTTTCTTGATAATAGCGATATTAATTTATCGTCTGTATGATTTTTTTAAAATTAATTTATGAGAGAATATAAGGCTGTTTTCTTAAAAATGTGGTTACATTTATATTGCAGTATATATGCGTTGACTGACTTGCAGATCATATTGCAAAACAACTATGTCATTTTGTAACTAAAATATTCAGTGATTTTGCGATACGTCGAATTCCGGGGAACCGACGAAAACCTTCGACTTATCGTAGGTTCGACTCATCGAATATTCTTGAATTCATATTGAATCGGACCGGAACTGCGTAAAAAGTTCGACACAGCTGGATATTCGACTTATCGGACTTCGATTTATCGCGAAATCACTGTATTTATAAAAATTCCGTTTACTGACCTTCAATTCTTACTACAAAACACCTGTATCCTTTAACCACTAAAGTACAGGGTGTGTCACAATTCCCTCTCGGGTTTGGAAGGTTTAGAAAAAATAATATATTACCAATACAGCAACAAAGTTGACTTTAATGGAGAAAGAAACATTACAAGTTTTGTTTCACAAATAACGAGCTTCCTCGCCTTGGATTGGTTGAAGTTCTGACGACGACAATCGCCTTCTTCCGTGGCCACCCCTCTCTCCGGACCTAACTCCATGCGATTTTTTTTATGGGGTTACATAAAAGATCGTGTGTTCGTGCCCCCTATGCCTTATGATTTAAAAAGATTTACAGTAAAAGCTTCGCTACCATTGATCGCGACATGTTAAAGAGAATGTCGGGAGGGAAGAATTTGACTTTAGACTTGATATCTGCAGCATCACGAAAGGTTCACATATTGAACATTTATGAAACAAGACTTGTACAATTTATGTATCCAATAAAGTAAACTTTGTTGCTGTATTGGTAATATATTTTTTTATAAGCTTCTGGAACCCAGGATGGAATCATGACACACCCTGTATATTTATGAAAATTCCATTTACTGACCTCCACTTCTTATTAAAAAACTCCTCCTATACCATTTAATAGCTAAAATACATTTTTGAAAATTTCGTTTACTGACCTCCGATTCTTATTGCATAATACTTTCATTTTTTGTTAACAAAACTACGCGTTTATCGAAAATTCCATAAACTAACTTCCAGTTCTTTGTTTGTTTTAGGTTAAGGAAGGCAAAGCTACAGGAGGGCTACCTAACTAAGGGGGGATGGCGGTATACCTTTAACGGATAACTTTTTCAAAAATTCTAACAAATATTCACGTTACATCCTTAGAAAATCTCCAAAACCTCAAGACCGTTAGATCAACAGCGTTGCGATAGGCTAGAGGACCTGCATATTTCAGCCATCGTCCAATGTTCAGTGCCTTATACGCTCTACCATTGGTCTGCGACTTCCATTTCTTATTGCAAAACACCTACATTTTTTAGCAACTAAAATAGGTTTATCAATAATTTTTTTCAATCTAAAAACTTGAGTTAATCATTAATAATTGGATGCAATTTTTTCTTGTTATATTTTTTTAGAATATTTAATTTTAAGAAATAAAACTGCCTACATCACCTAATTAATGCACGTGACACATTCTACTAATTAGGAATTTTCTGTAAAGGGTTAAGCTTTGTGTTTATTTAGATTAAATCTACGGAAAATTCTAAGCAGTACTGCTAATTCTGTAGCCTTTTTTTACGTAACTTTGTAATGATACCTGTTTATGATCAATATTTAACGAATAAAAGCCTTGGTGAGTGTTTTTGGGACACCCTGTTGAGCCAACAATGAATACTTTATCGGAACTCAACTGTAGGTATAAAACGTACTTTTCACGCTAGTCGACTTCAGATTACAGAATGTGAAAGTTTACATTGATGACTTTTAAAGAAATGGAAGTTAAAACTATTTATAGTGTGTGTGTGTCCCTCGGTCTTTTTTAAATGCTACTATAATGTTTCTAAGACCTTGGTTATTTCCTGGGATACAGGATGCCCCAAAGGCACGGCGTAAACTTTGGACAAATGGATTTGCTTAGAGTACAGAAAAAATTGTCCAAAGATCTATATCTCTACGACCCAAAATTTTTGCAAAAAATGAGACACATAAGTAGAATGTCATATCAGGTATGCGAAAAAACTTTTATGGAAGCACGAACGCGGGTTTACATAAGATAATGTTCAAAATATCCTCCTTGTATGCCGAGGTATGCAAGCTTGGACCGTGTCATGGCAGACTGTTCATGTTGAATCAACCTGGTGTCCACAAAAGTACACTCAATTTGAAGAAGAAGACTAACAATCTTTGTATGGTGGCTAGCTCTCGATAGGCTAGTTCATCCATAGATTCTCATGGGAAGAAATCCATAAATTCCACATCTTGTGTTGGTGGCGGCCATAACCCCCCCTCCCATCATGCCTACTCTAGCGGCCACTGTGCATGCTTCCAGTAGATTTTTCTTTCACCGGATGTGACGTCATTTTTTTTGTATTTTTGTCGAAAGCTATGGCACGAGGAAATACAGTTCCGCAGACATTTTTAATGCATTCCAAAAGAAGAATCTGGCTGTGCATAGTTTGTGCTGTCTTGGTGGGGCACCCTGTATACAAATGGAAAAATGCGAATATGCCAAATAATATAATACTAAAACCTTTCTTACTCCTTCCTCTCACTATGAACATTGTGTGGAGTGGAAACAACTTTTAATTTTTTCTCTATTCCAAGATGTTCAGAGGCTAAAAACAAGTGCTTACACATTTAAGACCTGTACTTTATACCGGGTGATTCAAAATAGATGTTAAACCTTTAACGCGCAGTGATCCCGCTCTGGGAACACCAAACTCTGACGTTCTGACTGTTGCCAGTCACGAAGAATAGATTGGATTTCTATAAAAATAGTTGCGGGTGACATAGCTCCGCGAGAACCCTTTACGTCATTTCGCGTAAAAAATGATCACGATTATTTTTAACAACACTGACATCTGCTGAAAAATGGAAGAATGCGAGACCAGCTCGATAGATTTCCCAATGCTGAAAAAAGGGCAGCCGTTGCCATCGCTCGACTTAACTACCAGCAAGATGGCGGACGATCGAAACATTCATCGCGTGCCACAGATCTAGAGACCCTTTTTTGACGCAGCTGGCTGTGCGCGAGCACAGCCAGCTGCGTCAAAAAATCATCTTGCTGGTAGTTAAGTCGAGCGATGGCAACGGCTGCTCTTTTTTCAGCATTGGGAAAGGGTTGCGCCTCAAAGGGTTAAGGCGATCATTTTTTAAACCGTACGTGATCGAATCATACTTCCAATTAGAAAAGTTCATCAAAATAAAGTACCTTTCAGATAGGGCATCTTTTTTAGTGGAGGTTGTATACATATTAAAATACGAAATTTCATTTTTATACGGCCCCGCCTTTCCTACCCTTTTCTATTTAGAATAATGTTGCTCTTTGCCTAAGAAACTTAATAAAACAAATCCCGTGTCTCTAAGTGAAATAGTTAGCAAAAAATTTATTTTTACAAATAATGACTTTACTTGCAGTGTTGGCGGCGGTTTTCAAACGAGAAAAATCTTTACTTTTGGGGGACCAACTATGAGTTGAAAAAAAGTTAAATAACGATTCCATTGTTGACAATAAAATGCGTTCAAATATGTGGAATTAACAGGTGCAGTTTTACGTAAAATGATCGGTACTGCTTTCTAAATACATAAAGGGTAGGAAAGGAGGGACCGTATAAAAATTAAATTTCGTATTTTAATATGTATACAACTCCCAGTAAAAAATGCCATAGCTGAAAGCTACTCTTAATTTGACTAACTTTTCTAAATGGAAGTATGTTACGATCATTTACGGTTTTAACCCCTTAATCTTCGCTCCCGTCAAAATCACGGGCTAAGCTTTCTCCCTCTATTTCTCGTGCCCGTCCAATTTCCGGGCAATACTGTTCAAAAAAATTCGCCAGAAAGATAAGGGCGTTCCAATTCTGATGCACGGATTTTTTTGTAATATATAATTTTACACAACAGATCACAATACCAGAGTATTTTTAACTTAATTCGGAGATAGTTTATTTTTAAATACATGGTAGCAGTACTCAAAACCACGTGTATTTGTGATATGTATTATGCAATCTTAGCTTACTTTTTTCTTTTTTTTAAAATTTATGTTCAAAGAAAATTTTAGAAATGTTTACTTATTTTACGTAGTAAGTTTAATAAAACTTTCTAGTGTTTAAAACATATATTTTTAATGATTTCCTGCTTACTACAAAACACACATTCAGTCACAATGACCCTGAATGTTGGCTTTTCCTAAAAATTATTTTTTTTTCTCTAGTAGTACTCAAAACCACGTGTATTTGTGATATGTATTATGCAATCTTAGCTTACTTTTTTCTTTTTTTTTAAATTTATGTTCAAAGAAAATTTTAGAAATAATTACTTATTTTACGTAGTAAGTTTAATAAAACTTTCTAGTGTTTAAAACATATATTTTTAATGATTCCCTGCTTACTACAAAACACACATTCAGTCACAATGACCCTGAATGTTGGCTTTTCCTAAAAATTATTTTTTTTTTCTCTAGTGCTTAAAATGTCCAAAACCTTAAAATGAATAAATATACTATATATGCAATTGTTTTATACAATTTTCTGGAATAAAAGAAATAAGCACTTTTATGACCGTTTTCTTGAAAATAATACGACGGTTAAGGGGTTAACCCTTTAACGCGCAGTGGTTTCGCTCTGAGACCACCAAACTGTTGACGTTTTGAGTGTTGAAGGTCACGAAGAATAGATGGGATTTCTATAAAAATAGTTGCGGGGGACATAGCTCCACGAGAATCCTTTTCTTTTTAGCACGTCATTTCCCGTAAAAAAATGGTCACGATTATTTTTAACACCACTGACATCTGCCGAAAAATGGAAGAACGCGAGAACAGCTGGAAAGATTGCCCAATGCTGAAAAAAGGGCAGCCGGCGCACAGCCAGCTGTCGTCAAAAAGGGGTCTCTAGATCTGTGGCACGCGATGAACGTTTCGATCGTCCGCCATCTTGCTGGTAGTTAAGTCGAGCGATGGCAACGGCTGCCCTTTTTTCAGCATTGGGAAAGGGTTGCGCCTCAAAGGGTTAAAAAATCATCGTTTTAAAATCTATTTCGAATCACCCGGTATAAAGAGTGGCTCTTCAAACAGGGTTCTGTGAAATTTGCTGCTCCGAAGCCGTGGAAGTTTGGATTTAAGGTAACCTTTTACGGGTAAGCCGATATTAATAACGATTGTTCAGTTATCTTAAAGAGTCGTCGTATTTAGAATTTAGTTAGCTCCTTCAACCGCTTTCCGCTGAAAAAAAAACATCACCGTGTTTGACCAGGCATTCGTTAACTAAAATCTATAGAAGATATTTCTCGTCTTCCGTATCTCCTGTCGCATAATTCAGTTTCCCTAAAATGTGCAAGTCGCATGGTGACCCATCTGGGCTGTATGGCTGCTTGTCGAATCAGCTCATCAACCTGTGCAATTGTGTCGGGGGGGTTAACGCGAGGTGGCTTTGGCCCAATCTTGGATCGTCTTAGTAACTTTCATGTCCTTCTCTGATCCCTTTGCTCCAACGCTTCACAGTGGCCAATGAGATACATTGTTCACCGTACACGGCAGTCATACGGCGACTATTTTCTTGTTGGGAAACACCTTCAGCTGTCAAAAACCTGACCACACCACGCTGCTCCTCTATTGGAACGTCCATTATGTCATGCTACCGTCTTCAACTCAATGTATGAGCGCCTTAACTCTTTAACGCGCAGTGTTCCCGCGAGGGTGACATAGCTCCACGAGAATCCTTTACTTTTTAGCACGTCATTTCCCGTCAAAAAATTGTCACGATTACTTTTAACAGCAGTGACATCTGCCGAAAAATGAAAGAATGCGAGAACAGCTGAATGGATTGCCCAATTCTGAAAAAGGGGCAGCCGTTGCCATCGCTCGACTTAACAACCAGCAAAATGGCGGACGATCGAAACGATCATCGCCCGCCACAGATCTAGAAACCCTTTTCTGACGCAGCCGGCCGTGCTGGGCAATCTATCCAGCCGTTCTCGCATTCTTCCCTTTTTCAGCAGATGTCAGTGCTGTTAAAAAGAATCGTGACCATTTTTTTACGGGAAATGACAGGCTAAAAAGTAAAGGATTCTCGAGGAGCTAAGTCACCCGCAACTATTTTTTATAGAAATCAAATCTGTTCTTCGTGACTGGCAACAGTCAAAACGTCAGAGTTCGGTGTTCCCAGAGCGGGAACACTGCGCGTTAAAGGGTTAAGCGGCCTCGACTGTACTACAGAGTTAATCTTATTGCATGCTATTTTATCTTGTACTGCCTCTTTATTAATTTTCTATTATATTTTGCGCCTTCCGATACACAATACTCTACATTGAAAGGTTTAAATAAATAGACCAGTAAAACAACGACTTGATCGAAACAATGTTTCTAGCAAAGTAGCAAAACAACATAATGAAGTTTCTGCAACTTTTTGCAGAATCCTTTGTACCACCCGAACCTTCGTACAGCAGTACTTTTTTGTGAAATACGCGTGTTATTTTCAAACTTCCTTATGAGTTCTAGTTGTCTGGAATGAGTTCATAAGCACTGAGTTCATAAGCACTGCTTCATCGAAGACTGCGGCCGCATAAACAAAGTATTAGAGTTCCAGAAAGTAGTGTCCGTTTTTTCGTGTATTGGTATGTCGTCTAACCTAAGCTACTGAAATTAATGCTATGAAATTTGGCATGTATGTGAGATTTTGAGCATAAGGACGGCATTTCCACAAATTCGTAATCTGTCGTGGTAAACGGCCAAAAATATTCTTTTCACATATCCCAAACGTAACAATTCACGTTCACGTAATTTCGCGTAATCCCAAAGAACAAAAGAAGTATTCAAAAAAATTCTTGCTTTGAAATATGACATTCACGAATACCTAAAAATCAATTGAACGCATTTTGATATCGTTCTCTAAAGTGGGTTGACTTAAAAAAAAAAGACTGTCGTCATCTTTCTTGAAGGAAAAAAAAAATGTGTTATCTACAAAATTCTTGCTCCATAATGTAACAAATATGAATCCTATGTTTAGGTGCCGATTGTTTGTAATTAAAAAATTGTCGAAAAATTTATTTACTCGAATTATCTGTGAAAAAACGACATTGCTTTCCATAAATGAAAGAAAGAAAGAAAAGAAAGGGTAAAAATATCAGCATTTAACATCCTTTAATAAAAGAAACTTTCTGAGGACCAAGGAATGATACTCCTTCAAGAGCTAGCCCTCTCTAAATAAGTCGGTTACAGTCAAGAAGGGGGTCTGTGCACTCGATAGAGCACCGGCCGAAGATCAAATACTTACAATAGTCTAGTGCTTGCGTGTCTAAATGACTTTCGCGGACTTAATGAGAAGTAGAACAAGAGATGAAACTTTCATTAGTCTCGTTACAGAGTGCGTCGATTAACCTTTTACATGCCAATGTTCCTTTTTTTTGGAACATCATGTTTAATATTTTTTTTTAAATGAACTGTCATATCTATCAGTTTGAAAAAAATACTGCTTATTTTTGAAAGTGCGATTGATTTTTTGATGTACAGTAGACACCGGTTATAACGTAATCTCACGGGACCTAAAAAAGTAGTACGTTATAGCCGAAGTACGTTATAAGCGGTACCGCCGGTAAGATTCAATATGACACAAAAAAAGAAAGTGGGCTCATCATTTCATTGTAATATGTGTTTTAAACAGGCCTGATTTTTAAAATTTAAATTAAACAGAGAAAATTCTTTATTACTTACAATTTTTATTGAGAAAAATAATCTGAAATTTTCTGTTGTTTTAAATGTTCAGAGGCTACTTCAAAAATACTGTTATGGATATCCACAATTGACTTTTGTAGAGTCTCTGCATCATAAATGCGGCATTCAAAAAAACGCGATCATGTTTTTGCAGCATTGAATGCGTGGGGTATGCTTGGCATAGGCTCCTCTGTTTCTTCTTCACTATCACCAGAATCATTATAGGTAGGGCTTTTCAGGAGGCATTTACATGGATGAATGAAAAATAAAAAACAGGGTCTTGTTCTGAGCCCTACCTAGCAGGCGAAAAAGATCGTTCCCTTCCTTCATACACAATTCATCTCGCTAGAGAATCTGAAAACGGACAACGAGTGTTTTTGAAGGTACTGAAATTTCTGAGAACAAGGAAATAAAATGCTTAAGAAAAGCAAAATTTTATTTTTGGCTTTGGTACAAAAAGTACAATAGCCGAAGTACGTACTTTTGTTAAGTACTTTTTAACCAAAATTAAATATAACATTATAAATATAGGACTTCGATCGGGACCTACCTTCTTGGTACTTTATAACCGATAGTACGTTATATCCCAGGTCCGTTATAACCGGTGCACACTGTATTAAGTATTTTCCAAATGTAAAAATTTCAGCCTAGAAAAATTTCTAAAAATCGCCTTTTTTACAATTTTTAGAGTATACAAAAAAAAAAATATTGTATAAAATTCCCAAAAATTCAAATTCACTCGAAAATTTCCCTATTGTGTTTCCAATGGATGAATTCAAAGAAATAATAAAAAAAAATTCAAAATATATCAAGGTATCTTTTCTCAATCTTGCATAAAAGTTCAATGTTCCAAAAAAGGAACATTGGCATGTAATGATATACGAAATCAGGGATGTCTCATGTATGTGTTCCTTGTGTATCTTTATTAGATTTTGATACATTCAGTGCTTATAACTGCGGAACATAAGTCTGTCAAAGGCATAACCGATATTTTATTTATTTTTGAAGGGTGAAAGACTAGAGGGGGGGGGGTAAGGGGGAAGTTGTCATATCTTTTACCCCTTTTCCAGAAGGAGGTGAATATTTAGTGCTGCTTTCCTCTGATCTGAGCTCAGATAGCTACTTGTTTCTTCTGTTAGTAATGAATGTGTGCTTCACAAGGGTTTGTTTGTTTATTTTAAGTCCTTTTTATGTAGAGGGAACTCATGGGTGGAAATGACATCAAGTCACATACTTGATTTTCTTTCTATGCTCTGCAATTTTCGAGGCCATTTCAGTAAGAACTTGTATAAATGTTTGTAGAAACAATGTAGATGGTGCAGTCGAAGAAATTTCTAACTATAGACAATGTTGATTTTTTGAAAAAGTTCCATGTCGGATGAATCAGGTAGCTGACATTTTTAAAACTGCATTTATTTATATTATCTGTATTATTAGTTAAGAATATATGCAAGCGTAAAATTGCTTTTATCGTTCTTTTATACATTTATACATTGTATTTCTTATAAAATATTATGCTAATTTTAAAATTGCAATTTTTTTTATTGAGTTTTGCTTAAATTTTAGTCACTTCGCACCTAATTATCAAGTAAAACTTGATAATTAAATTATCTCTTGATAATAAAATTTTAGAGTTGTTTTGTTGTTTACATGAAGCAAATACAGAAAAGGAAAGATAGCGTTACATGCTAATGTTCCAAAAATGGAACATCCAAGAAATCAGTGAAGGAAATTTTTTAATGGCATTTTTTCTGTTTTATAGTCATTATGGGTGTATTCTAATATAATTTTGATGAATTAATTATATCGTGCATTCCTGGATCATAGTGCGGCATTTAACCCTTTAACGCGCAGTGTGTCCGCTCCGGGAACGCCAAACTCTGACGTTTTGACTGTTGCCAATCACGAAGAATAGATTTGATTTCTATAAAAATAGTTGCGGGTCACATAGCTCCACTAGAATCCTTTACTTTTTAGCACCTCATTTCCCGTAAAAAAATGGTCACAATTATTTTTAACAGCACTGACGTCTGCCGAAAAATGGAAGAACGCGAGAACAGCTGAATAGATTGCCCAATGCTGAAAAAAGGGGCAGCCGTTGCCATCGCTCGACTTAACTACCAGCAAGATGGCGGACGATCGAAATGTTCATCGCGTGCCACAGATCTATAGACCCTTTTTTGACGACAGCCGGCTGCGTCAAATAAGGGTCTCTAGATCTGTGGCACGCGATGAACATTTCGATCGTCCGCCATCTTGCTGGTAGTTAAGTCGAGCGATGGCAACGGCTGCCCCTTTTTTCAGCATTGGGAAAGGGTTGCGCCTCAAAGGGTTAAAAGGTTAAGAATGAAGTGAGGAATCCCAACTTAAGGATGTTCCATTTGAAGATCGATCATCTTCACAGGACGCTTCAAAAGCAAATCAATGATGTTAAGCACTCTAAAAATTAAAAATTACGCCTCTTCACCCAATGCACAATAGACTAGTAATATAGCAGTGAAGCTGCATGTCTCATGCAACTTTCAGAAAAAATTCATAAGCACAGCACAGAAATCGTCTTCAAAAATGGACCGAGGAGTCACGTGTTTGGGGAAATATCGTGAAATTTCCCCCAACGTTTAGCACTTTTTCCTGAGTATTTTGTAAAGTTCATTTCTTCATAAGAGTTCACAGTACAACATGTAAAGAGCAGCGCTGAAGGGGAAAAAAAAAACGGTTTAGGTCTGCCACTGCACCTCACGTACAACAGCAACCTCCGTTCAGAAGAAAATCATAGATTTCATAAAATATTTTCGCTTCTTCGGGTTTTATTCGCTAAAGGCTGTTATTTACCTAAAGAGGCGAGTCATCTTTTTTCAGAATTAAAAAATTCATTGTAAAAAAAAAATTCTCTGGCTGTTTTCCGTGAATTGCAATCAACTTATTCCAACTTTCTTATCACAGTTGATGCAATTTTCTTATATGTAAGTATTGTACGTGGTTTTATTTCAAAATATCATCCGAATTAAATAACCATAATTAAAACTTTCCATACCATAACCATAATTAAAACTTATCCATAGTTAAAACTTTCTACCGTTTTACCCAAATTAGCGTAATTTCATTCCAACGAAATTTCCGTTATAACGAAGTGTTACGGTATGAGAGGTTCTTTGTAACGGAATCATGCTCTATTACATGGGCGTAGCCAGCGAGGGGCAGGGGGGCAGCTGACCCCCCCCCCTAAAATGAGCTAGTCATAGGGTCTGATTATGACAAACCGGGCATTCTCCGGTTAGACTCCATGTCTTGCCCCCACCCTAATGAAAATCCTGGCTACGCCCTTGCTCTATTAGCTTCAATAGTTTTGGCTGGGAAATATACTCACAAACGAAAAACGACGCTACCCTCCAATAAATAATCCGTCTGATAAAGTAAATTAAAATGTCGTGGTTTTAAAACTTGTCTTACGTAGTCTGTGAGAGGAATGATTTGAACTAGACCGGGTCCAAAGTGTGTCTGTCTCGAGGGTCGAAATAGAACAAACTTTCCCTTGCGTTTAAAATTTCTTACATCTGTTCTTTTTGGAAATCATGCAACTTTTGAACAGCTTTTTAAAAAATCGAATTGAGCTAGGGACTACAAAAATCTAGATTTTTTCTTTAGAAGTTGTGCTGCGAACTATTACGAAAAATGAACCAATAAGAGTTAAAAAAATTTCAGGAAAAAATTGTTAACATACATAATTTTGCAATATTTCCCGAAATGCGTAACACGTCGTCCGATTTTAGGACGCCATTTTTAAGCTCATATTTTTTTTCTAAACATTAAGACATAGGGTTCGGCTGTTAACATTAGCTTACTATTACGGAACATAACTGTTAGTGAAGAAGATTATTAGTTTTTTTCGAGTACATCATTGGTTTGTTATTAAAACAGCTCAAAACTCTCGTGCTGACTTTCATTTTTCAAAAGAATCAATTTCAGGAATTTTTAAAAGAAACACCTTAAGGGTATTCCATCTGAAAAGAGATTTTGAACAACTTTAATTGTAAATCAATGATGTTAAACACTTGAAAAAATTAATAATGTTTCTCCACCCAATGCACTATAGACTAACACTAACAGTAAAGCTGCACGTCTCATGCAACTTTCAGATAAAAATTCATCAGCCCAAAAACAGCATTCCAAAATGGGTCAAGCAGTTGACCTGGTTAGGGATGTACTGCAAAATTCCGTATGTTTAGCATTTTGTCCCCCGAGTGTTTCGAGTCTCCTGTAGGCTTATTGTTTGCAACAGCTCACAGTGCAGCTTGTAAAGAGGCATTCTAAAAATTTTCCAAATCTCTAGCGCAATTAAATACTTTAGAGAGTTGTTCAAAAGTTGCATGATTTCCTAAAAGAACAGATTTAAAAGTCCTTAAGTTTTCCTCTTTTATTGCAATCAAAGGTCGCGGATTTAGCCTTCACCCCCTCGTCATTTCATAGCGTAGCAAGTCTAACCGCTGCTTGCCGGCAGACAGACTGTTCTAACGGGAAAAGTAGTTTTACAGACATACATTCCCTCCAATCAGGTGCCCTCATCTGAAACAGCTCGAATTAGTCGATATATTAAGGCCATTCGCGATAATCGATTTGGAAAGCTCAACAGAAGGCATTCGAAATCTCGAATAGTGAAATGGCGATTACTATTCGAATAGTGAAAATTGCAACTATTATTCCAATAGGAATCGCGAATACTGTTCGAATAGTAAAAACACGGATACTATTCGAATAGTATAAATCGCGAATGTTCACTATTCGATTAATAGATTACGGATTCTGTTCGAGTAGAAGTAATCGGTGATAGAAATCAAACAATTTCAAGATATATTAAGGGGAGTTACAACCTTTAAACCTTCAAAATATTGAAAACACTATTATTGCATTTTTCAAAAATTTGAATCTTTCTGAATCCTATGCTTCAAACTACATGAAAATATTCCTATTAGAACGCGAGTAATTGCAAAAGAAAATGTAGATGCATTGGAGTTTAAAGAGGGGATTTAAAACTTCGCGTTTGTACGTGTTGGAACGCGTTTTTCTCAAAACTGCTTCTTGCGACTTGCGCGCATGATTGTAAAAAAACTTATGCAGGTATTATCTTGAAACTTGTTGGGTAAGTACGTGTTATTAATGTCTATAACCTACACCTGATTTTTCATGTTTTTGTACCTATTTATTATTAAAAAAAACATTTTTATGTTATGAAAAGTAGAGATTTTTTCATTTTCTTTTTCTATTGAACCCTGAGGGGGAAAAAATTGAAAATTAAAAATAATTTTTAGGTGTAGGTTATAGACATTAATAACACGTACTTACCCAACAAGTTTCAAGATAATACCTGCATAAGTATTTTTACAATCATGCGCGCAAGTCGCAAAAAGCAGTTTTGAGAAAAACGCGCGTTCAAAGTTTTAAATCCTCTCTTTAAACTCCATTGAATCCACATTTTCTTTTGCAATTACTCGCGTTCTAATACGAATATTTTCATGTAGTTTGAAGCATACGATTCAGAAAGATTGGAATTTTTGAAAAATGCAATAATAGTTTTTTCGATATTTTGAAGGTTTAAAGGTTGTAACTCCCCTTAAAAGTGTTGGCGCAATTCAACACTTAGTCAGAAGTGCCTTTGAGGAATTATGATGTACATTTACGTTACATCTAGATAAAAAACCGGGCAAAACTCCACACCGCTAGATCAACAGTTTCGCGGTAGACCAGAACACCAGACCTTCAAACGTCAGCCAACTTTCATGTACAGTGTCTTATCCACTCGGCCATGATAGTATCCGAGACACAGATTAAAGCATTGTTGCACTACTCCAATGCTGTAACCCCGTGTATAAGAATTTCACAACAATAGACAAAACTTTTTATAGATGTTATCATCCTTCACTGTTGGGGCAAGGACAGCCCCGAAGATAAAGTCCTGGATGTGTAGTCGAATGCACAGTCCTCGGTTCGACTCCCATCAGCTGTGCATGTACACTTTGAGGGAAAGTGTACATCCACATCTGCCCAGGTGAAGAGTACATACAGAACTGCGCAACGAAGGAAGACGGAGAAGTATATATAGCAGTGAATGAAGTCCTTGATGTGGAATCGGCGGTTAACACTCCAATGGATATTTGTAATAAGTGTAAGCGCTTTGATAGTGTAGAATAAATGTGATGTAAAATAATAAATAAAAACAATTTAAAAAAAACAAAATTTTTAAATTTAAAAATACTCAATTGAAACTTTTTAGTTTCAAATAAACTGTTGATTGACTACATTCGTATTTTTTTTTTTTTCATTAGTTGAGGAATTGCTGACATGTCCATTATATTATAGAATATCGTGAAATACCGTTAATAAAGTATAGTACAGGTTGATTACAAATTAATATCTCAACTTTCAATAGACATAGCTTCTAGGAAGTATAAGGAAACGTTTCGTCACCCACATCGTTTTCAAGTCAGGAAAGATGGTTTCACTGCATTGATTTTAAGAATTTTTCTTTCCCGAAATATTTTAAACTACGCTAAGATACGAAATGAAGTCTGAAAGAAATATTTTTCGTTTCCTTTATTTGTTTTGCAAGCATTTATTTTTCAGTGGTTGAGATACGTTAAAACATGCCGATCAAAAGTTTTTTTTTCTTTTTTTCAAACACAAGAAGGTATTGAATTATGTTAAACATGCATGTGTTAATGCTAAGGATAGATATCAATTACTAGGGATGGACTGCGAGACAGATTTGCAATTATTTTGCGAGACGAGACTGGCATATTTTACATTGTGATATAGGGATTTTTGCGAGACGAGACAAAGTTTTTCAGCGATTTTGCGAGACGAGACAGCCGATTTTTCGTCTCGCGTCCATCCCTATCAATTACTAGTCGAAAAATTACAAAATGTTCTGGTTTTTCCGGATAATACCAGACGACGCTACCTCTAGTCGGGAGCAAATACATGCATGAGCTACTTAAAATAACTTTTGAAATTTAGTTACCACATACGGCAGAAAGGCTTGAGTAGGACAATTTTCAATTGCTTTATAATAAATTTATACCTTTTATTTTTAAAACTAAAAATTAAATATAGAACAATATTCTGAGAACTTTTAGCTTTCATTGAATTTTTTTTTCCCAAAATGTATCCTTATTTTATTCTTAAAAAAAATTAATTTTCAAAATCTACGCAAGTTGTCACATTGTGAAAACTTTGAGGGGCGCAATGGGGCAGGGTCAAATAACAAACACTCTGCAACTTTATTAAAGTTTTAAAAGTATCAAGTTGGGAAAATTTGAGGGCAGCAATAGCTACTGAAATAACCACTAGGAATAGTCTACGAAAGTTCCAAAAGCCGAATTTTTACTCCTGTGTATCTGAAACAAAGGACAGGAAATATTTCCATTTGAACCTAAAAAATGCATTTTATTTTATTTCTATTTTTTGATTTTGTTATTTTGTTCCGATCTTGTGAATCCATTTCAACGCGTTCCACTCCGAAACTATTGACTGATCTCGGTCTTCAAGTTTGACACCCTGTCTGATTTTTATTATTTTATTTTATTTTTTACACCCTCCTTTTGGCATCAGTCCACCATATCAAGAGGCTTAAGTGCATCGGTCGAAAGATGTATAATTTCAGAAGACGTGACAGGGATACAAGTTTTACAGTTATTTGAGTGAAGATACTTGAAAGACATGTCAGTAAGTTACAAGGGAAAAATATTAAATAAATCAGTCAAATAAATTGATTGTTTATATCTTGTTTATTATTATTCTTTTTTTATGCTTTATTTGTTTCTATATAAAAAATGTTGAGATTATCTGCACATGTAGAAATTTTTGTTAACTTTGATATCAAAATAAGAGTTTCTATTTTTAGAGACTCGCTGAACCTCTTTTAATCTAGATATCTAAATTCATTGCTCTACGATGTCAGTGAAGAAAGTTAGTAGTTATAGACTGTATCAATATTTAACTCCAGTATTAGGAAAAGAAAACGAGAAAAGTGGTAAACTGTAATGTATGCATGTCCAAGGTTAAATTTTATCTATATCACATAATATTTTCAAGGCTACTAATAAAAAACTTCACAAAAGAAGAGAAAAATTTGCAGCCTATTTTCGCTGCCTGACGATAAAATTCGTTCATTTATTCACTAATCTGAGACAGCGTATAAATAATTTGAAATCGATATAATGGGCGCAAATATATCAAATCGAAATCGTATATCCCAGGAGATTTTGATCAGAAATTCTTTTTACAGTTGCTCAATTTATTTTAAACAGCACTATCACAGAACCGAGAATTGAAGTCACTGTGAAAATTGCATATGAAATCAATATCGTGTGAAATGTTGTTTAGATGTCATTGAATTTTTACAAGAGTGTGCCGAATGGAGGGGAGTTCTTTTCAACTTAAAAAAAAAAAGTCTACTTTCTCTTGCAACAGTTTACAGCATATATATTGTTTGAAATAATTGAAACTTTGTAAAATAACACACATAGAAGGTATTTGAGTCTGTAATAGACTTCTGTCGATAAAGGTCGAAATTTTTTCGTCGGAAACACGTGTCCAGATTAATGAGTATCTGTTATGTGTGTTATTTTACAAAGTTAAAATTATTTCATCTTTTAATACTAGTTTCTTTTGAGTGTTTTTTGTTAACGATATTGCTTTTGCAAAATAGTAAAATTATGCTTTGGTCTTTAAAATTTCTGAAGACCAGTTGTAATGAATCTGTGTACTTTTCGCTAATTAAAAATTTTCCATTTTAAAAATTCCATTAAAATTCCATTTTAATTTTAAAATTAAAATGGAAATAGAAACAGGCCTTGGGAAATAATAATTGTAACGCTCACCCGCTGTTTCATTCTCGTCAATTATAAATTAAAAATTCGAAAAATTCGAAAAATCCACTCAAAATAAATTTCAGTGCAGCCATTTTTTAAATATTAAATTCTGTGAGAACAAGATGTCAAGCCACTTTCTTACTGTAGTTGAGATTGATACTAGAATGTAAACAAAAATCGATTGTTTCAAAGTTACCTCTATTGCTTGTTTCTTTCTCTTATGGCAAACCTGCATCTGCATAGGGGTTCCCTTGCCCAGAGGACTTTTAAGGTATTCTAACGCGTATTCAAGTTAACCTTTGAGGCGCAACCCTTTCCCAATGCTGTAAAAAGGGCAGCGTTGCCATCGCACAACCAGCCGTCGTCAAAAAAGGGTCTCTAGATCTATGGCACGCGATGAACATTTCGATCGTCGCCACCTTGCTGGTCGTTAAGTCGTGCGATGGCAACGGCTGCCCTATTTTCAGCATTGGGCAATCTATCCAGATGTTCTCGCATTCTTCCATTTTTCGACAGATGTCAGTGCTGTTAAAAATAATCGTGACAATTTTTACGGGAAATGACGCTAAAAAGTGAAGGATTCTCGCGAAGCTATGTCACCCGCAACTATTTTTATAGAAATCAAATCTATTCTTCGTGACTGGCAACAGTCAAAACGTCAGAGTTTAATGTTCCCAGAGCGGGAACACTGCGCGTTAAAAAGGTTACATCTGGAGAAAACCGCCCAAAACGCCAGACCGTTAGATCGGAAGCCTTGCGATAGTCCCCAATCCGGGACCTTCTGGCTTCAGTCATCTACCATATTCAGCAATGTTACTTTTAAGAAGACGAAAGGGTTTTCTTTTGTGTGTTTTCAAATTAATAGGTGTCTAATGTTGAATGCAAGGTGATTAAAAAAGGAGAAAAAAAAAAGAAAATAAAGAGAGAAAATAAAAAGAGAAGTTAAAACTAAGATAAAAGACTAAAGAAGAAGTAATTACAGCTAAACTATGCGTAAAAAAAAGCAGAAAAACAAGAGTATTATAAAATATTTATTACACCCAAATATATATTCACCACAGTTTGGATTCGGCTTATTTACACTGAAGATTGGCTTTTTTAAAATTCATCGCTCATCAGATTTTGAAAATAAAATAAACTAACCACATAGCCTTATCACATCTCACTGTGCAGTCAATTTTGCAAACAGGAACATTAACTTAAAAAAAAAAATACATAGACTTTTTTCATTTAATTTCGCTGAACTGCATTTTTCTCGATTGGGTTTTGTGAACACACATTATGACCTTTCACCATGCGTGCACATTCGAGTATTTAAATCGATTTCTCACTTTATGAGGTGTATCATTATGTCATTTATAAGTCGATGTATCTCGCCATCCGTGAATGGCTCAACGCAATGTTGTTGTTTTTTGTCTCCTCTCCGGTAAGTAAAGAAAAAACTGAAGATGAACTCTCTGTTGATGTTCGTTAATTTTATTTTGTTATACTTTACAGAATTGGATGCTGAGTTTGTCAGGATATAACTTAATTTTTATCCGTATTTTCTCGTGAACTGGTAATGTCAATAGTGATTTGACGTTCGAATGACTTCTATAGCCGATTACTGCTGTTCGAATAGAATCAATAATCGATTAATCGAATAATGAAAATTTACCCTTTGGCAACCGCGAAACGATGACGTCGATTTGTTGGGACGTCGATTTGTTGAGTTGCCACCTTTTTTAAACAATAATTTATTTTAATCATTGTTTCGAAGTATTAGGTTGTAACGAAAGTTTCCCGCCACCGCAAACTTCGTCATCACACAGTTCTCGTTGGCGTATTGGCTCATATTTTGTCAAACGATTTTTGGCATCTGAAAGAAAGAGGTTTACTTTATAACACTGTGTTGTGAAATCTGTAAAAAATATAATTATCATTAAGTATAAGGTGTCTCAAATAGAACTATCCCTCTAGAGGATTAGAACCATCATTTACTTCTAGTTGTGTTGCAATATCAACGAATTATGAGTACAGCTTTAAGTACTATTGTTGTATCATGTGACACTGTGCAGGTTTGGTACCGAAAGTTCAAAAACAGTTATCTAAGGAGTTAGAAGTTAGTATTTCAGGCAGATATGGCGGAAAACTTTCTTTACAACCTGATAGTAATCAAGCTCCCCTATTAACTTCGATATTTTGCTGTAGTTTAAGCAAAAATTTACTGTTTCATCAAAGTGGTTAACTATGTTCCGGTGCAGTTGTCAACTCTGCGATTTGGCGAAAGGAGACGGAATAGGAGAAAGCCCCCAATAGGAGAAAGTGAGACTTCACTCGGGGCTCCTAATTTTAAACCTATTCAGGATGATAGACGTAGCACCTGAAATCGACACCCCTCAGAGGTATCGTTAAAACATGGAGCACATTGGAGACAAGAACAGATTTAAGTGCAGTAACTTCTATTAGCGGATACGATTATACAGCAGTAAAGCCAAGACATGTGTCTATTCACCCCCCCCCCACACACACACACACACACAATCACTGGCCTAGCCGGTGTGTGGTCACTCGAATAGTATTCATGATTTTGCTAATCGAATAATATTAATGATTTCATTATTCGAATAGTATTCGAGATTTCGAATGCCATGTGCTTTTCGAGTGCTACATGCTGACCGTTCAAATGGATTTTTCAATACCGATTAGCGATTATCTCGAATTCATTTAATAATCGATTAATTCCAATGCTTTCATTCATGCATGTCCTTTATATTACTGTATCTCTCTCTTCCTGAAAAAAAAAAAAAAAAACTGAACGCAAAGCATTTTTTTTTAATTTAAGGTTAGAGAAACGATTGTTGTTGGTTTTTGAACAGCTTTAAAAACAAACCAATTATGTTGAACAATCGAAAAAATTACTTCCTCCTTAATAATCCTTCTTCATAATAATAAATTCATAATAATAGTGATAAACCCTTCTTCACTCAATGCACAATGGACTAATATAAGGTGTCCCAAAATTTAAGATAGATTAGAATTAAATAGAACAGCTTTTTCAATTATATATATATATATATATACCGTAATTCCCGGCTTATAACCCGCAGCGATAGATAATCGGCAGGCGCCTTTTATCAAGTAGAAAAAAAAATATTTCTTTAGATAATCCGCAGCGGTAGATTATCTGCGGATAGTATGGCGATGCTTTGACCGAAATTGGTGATTATTTTCTATGTATAGTAAAACCACGGTATTAATATTAGAATCGGCTTACTGTAAAACATCTCCTACTAAAAATCTATTATTATGAATGAGAATTATCAAACATACTTTGACGGTCATTTTTCGATTTAAATCACAATTGATACACAATTTTTAAGCTAGGCATTCTACCGGTAAGCCCTAAGAACTGTATTATAAAATTAATCAAAATAAGA
Organism: Cheiracanthium punctorium; assembly: GCA_038373885.1. Lineage (NCBI taxonomy): Eukaryota > Metazoa > Arthropoda > Arachnida > Araneae > Cheiracanthiidae > Cheiracanthium > Cheiracanthium punctorium. The sequence goes on from JAWZYV010002220.1 coordinate 330,776, forward strand.
AAGCGAACATTTCTTTCGGAACAAACAAAACAAAATGTATGGTAGCATGCAGAATACTTATCGCATATTTTGTAACATCGTAATTATTACCCTCAAAGGTCCCTGTTTTTTCCCCATCTTCAAGAAATCTACTGAACGACTGCAGTGGCATCTAGTGTCATGTAATTGATTAACTGACTTAAATCTTTTTCGGGGTCTAAATATACTGGAAAGAAAGAAATGAACTTTTATTTTATTTTTATAAATAAAGTTTTTTATTGTAAAATCTGAAGGCTTTAGGAAAAATTTCAGTAGATAGTACGCAGCGATGCATAATACGCACTGGATAATTTTTCATCTTTTTTAGTAGATAATCCGCGGATTATAAGCCGAAAATTACGGTATATATATATTGAAACACAAAGTACATAGGATAGGGAATGGAAAGCACATCGGGCAAATAAATTCCAAGGCTTTGCTGACACATACACACTCTGGCTGAATTTTGTTGATGCAGCGTTGAGTCCTCCACACATGATCCTACAATGTACATGTAGATCTGGGCTTGTTGTCATAGTCCTTCAGCTTCAAATAACGCCAAAGAAAGAAATCCAGTGGCGTTAAATCACATGATCTTCCTCATCAAAATTATCATGGATACCATTATTTCTGAAATGCTGATCATAAAAACGTGTTGTTATTTCGTATATTGGTACATTTTCACTAAATCTATATTGTCAGCTGTCAAATCGTTTTCCTTTTTTTTGGTGGACAACAATGAATTAATTAATTTTCCATTTCATTCAAATCTTGTGTAAATTTTGGGGAACCTTATACTGACAGTAAAGATGTATGTGTTATGCGACTTTCACAAAAAAAAAAACCACAAGCACAAAAATTGCTTTCAGAAATGGACCTGTTCAGAGTTACCTGTTTAGGGAACTATTTAGAAATTCCGATATATTCAACATTTTTTCTTGAGTGTTTCGTAATTCCTATAGGTTTATTCTTTGTAACAGAGTTTACAGTGCAGCTTGTAAAGAAGCATTCTAAAATTTTTCCGCGTCTCTAGCGCAATTAAATTCTTTAAAAAGCTGTTCCAAAAGTTGCATGATTTTCTATCATAACTGACTTAAATGGCTCATTTTATGAGCATATTTTAAATTTTCTTTAACATCCTAAACATATGAGAATGAGGGTAATGTGATAATTTAAGAGGACATAATAACTATTCAAAATATGTTTACCGTATTGTTTTATTTTCTGGCTCGTCTGCCTTCCTGTATTTCTGCTCGTGCTCTAATTAGAGACCTGCACGGGCCGGCCCGGCCCGTGAAAGCCCGGCTTGGCCCGGGTACGGGAATAATAAATCTGTTGTCAATGGGCCGGGTCGGGCCGGGCCAGACTCTTGTCTATTTTTTTCCCCCTAACCTTCTTGCAACCAGCAAAAAAAAAAAAAAAAAAGTATTTTTAGAAATTGGCTTCTGTAGGTAATAAATTATGGAATCGTAGGGCTATTAGTCTGTTTACTTTGTGGGAAACTGATGTGGGAAAGTATTCAAATGATGTGGGAAAGTATTAAACTGATGTGGGAAACTGTACCCAACAAAAATTCTTATTGATGTGGGAAAGTATTCAAATTTTGTTGCACTTAGCAAAAGATGTCATAACCGTTTGTTTTCCTTTTGTATGCCATTAGTGGCGCCTATGATGGCACCAGACCGACCTGATACAGCTATGTTCCGATTCCAGGTCGACCGGAGATTTTCACATTATTATACTTTATGAATTAACATCTAATTAAAAATATTCCACTTTTCAGAATATATATGCATATAAATGGAGGTTATTTTAATATTAGTATTAATTTAATGTAGTAGTTAACATTAATAACTTTTCTTAATATAAAATACCTGAAAAATATTTATTGATCGATCTATTTGCTCGTCTTTACATTTTTTTAAATTTCTAGAATTTTCGAATTTTTTTCCTCAATTATGGGCTGGTACGGGCCGGTCCGGGCCGTGATGTTTGTTTCAAATGTGTTACGGGCCCGGGCCGGGCCTACAAATTCAAGGATCTTCGGGCTCGGGCCGGGCCGGGACTCAATTTTCAGGCCCGTGCAGGTCTCTAGCTCTAATATCTATCAATAAAAATTAACCGCTATGCTGCCGTTAGCATATGCTGCTGGTGTGAGCTACGGGGGAGGCTACAGTTAAAAGTAAAACGGGTCAATTATAACATTTCATATTTAATGCTTGATATAGTTCTTTAAAATAGTATTGTGTGGCTACCCCCAATAATTCAAGGATGGAAAATGCAAAAAAGAAATCAGTTAAAGCCTCGAGATTTAAAAATACTGGTTACGTCCTCGTAGATTCACCATTTTTATTTCAGTTGGTAGGATCTTCACAATGTTGTTTTGATCTTTTTGAGTTTCAGGCCCGTTTGCATATCATCCCCCGTTACTTACAAAATTAAAACAAAAGTATAAATTGCACAATTTTACTCAAGTTGCAAAAATATCATACATAGATGGCATGTTTTCTTAGGTTTGAAATTAAAAAAAGGGGGATCAACATAAATACCGAAAATTTAAAAATAAATTCTGCATAATTCAAAAAATAAAAATTCAGAGCGTTAAAAATGAAGGTTTTTTAAAATTTATTATGAAATTTGAAAAGGGAAAAAGATAGCATAAATTGCACATTTTTTTACTCAAGTTGCAAAATAGCATAAATTGTCGACCCATTTTTTTGGTTTGAAATGGAAAAAAAAAAAGCTAGAGATATCAACATAAAAATAGGACATTTTAAATGTATTCTGCATAATTAAAAAAATAAAATCCCAAAATCAAAAGAAATGAAATAAAAAATTTGCTTTAAAATTTGAAAAGTGAAACTTAAGAAACGTTTCAAATTTTCGAGATTTCAAATTAATATAGCTTTAGTCCTTAAACAAAAACATTTAAAAAAAATCTGATGTGTCCAACACATGACTTCCTTGCACGTCCATTAGATCAAAAATATTTTCGACGGACTTCCTCTAAATTTATTTGTTTGAAAGAGATAAAATATCAATAATAGTAAGGTTTAGCGATTTCTAGCCAAATATTTCGATATCGCCAAGCTGAGTTCAATTCGAAAGATTTCCTTCTGACACTTTATTTGGCGATATTTCACCAAAAGCCGACAAACTTGAGATAGTCAGCGATATTTTGGGGATAGCCAAAGTAGTCATTGACCACAGACTTTCAATGAATTGAATGCATCCATACACCTCAATGTATTTAAAGTCATTTGGCTCACCCTGTAAATAAATTCTCAGTCGATTGCTGTCAAAAAAGATATTGAAAACAGTTAGGTATTACAATAGTTCGAAATATAAAGTTAAAAAATCTACGGGTTAAAGTTTTAGAGTTATACAAAATAGGAAATAATTTTTGGCGCCAAATTTGGCGATATTTCGGCGAAACTCGTCAATGTCGACGACATTTGACGAGATTTTAAGCACGAACCAAACAATGACAGATTATCGCCAAATTTGGCGATATTTCGCCAAAAATCGCCAAGAACGATGACAAATGGCGATACTTTGGGCATGGACCAAATGACTGACTATCGCCAAATTTGGCGATATTTCGCCAACACTCGCCAAGGTCGAGGACAGACGGCGAGATTTTGGGCATGTACCAAACAATGACTGTCTACAGTTGTATTATATTGAAGATGTCCATAGACATTAAGGTACTGAAATTCTTTTCGGTGGTCCTGTAAATAAACTCTCCAGTAGATTGGAACCAAAAATCGAGATGCACAACTAGATGTTACAACATTCTTATACATGAAATTTCATAATAGTTTTTGAGATTTGAGAGTTAAATATGCACACACATACGCCAAAAGTCGCCAAGCTTGGCGACTTTTGGCATAGTTCTTGAGGGAGGCACGTGACCGTGGTCGGACCATTACCTAACTTATGTGGTAGGACGGTATTGTGCTTGAAATGGATGAATGCCCCTAAAATTGCTATTGACCGTAATGTATTGGAAATCTTTTGAGTGTTTCTGTAGCAGAACTATAAATGAAAAAGACACTTTTATTAATGGAGAAATTCATTTTCTAACTCTTTACAGCATATATCACTTCTGAGTCGTTTGAAATAGCCCAATACCTCTAAAAAACGCTTTGATGAATTTCGGCCCATAGAGCGTAATGTATTTCGAATCTTTTGGGCGGTCCTGTAGATAAACTATTCAGTCGAACGGAACCGAAAGGGGAGGTGCACAACTAGATGTTACAAGAATCCTAAATATAAAGTTTCAACATTCAACGCCTAACAGTTTTTGAGATATGCGAATTTAATGAATTTCGGCCCATTGAGTGTAATGTGTTTCGAATGTTTTGGGCAGTCCTGTAGATAAACTATCTAGTCGAATGGAACCAAAAGGGGAGGTGCACAACTAGATGTTACAACTATCCAAAATATGAAGTTTCGACATTCTACGCCTAATAGCTTTTGAGTTAGGCGAGTTTAATGAATTTCGGCCCATAGAGCATAATGTATTTCGAATCTTTTGGGCGGTCCTGTACATAAACTATCCATTCGATTGCCACCAAAAGGGGAGGTGCACAACTAGATCATAGAACAATCCTAAATATCAAATCTCAACATTCTACGACCCATAGTTTTTGAGATATGCGAGTTACATACATACGTACGTACGTACGTACGTACAGACGGCATGGAAAAACTGGCCACAGTAGACTCGCCACTGGTCAAAAGGAGTTGCAGACGCGTTAATATGATCGTGCATGCTAGCCTACGATGAGATGCATCGAAAAAATTTTTAAAATTAAATTTAGAGGTAGTCAAAATCGGTTTTTATGTCGAAATTTGGCCCCCAAAATTTTTCGGGATCACATTACTTCCTTATACTACGTACAAGGAAGTAAAAAGATTGAAGGCTTTCTGCGCTAGACAAACGCAGACGCTGTAAGAGTGAAAGAATTAGCTTGAGCTGTTCTTCCAGTTCCAGTGAAACCAATATTTCATGTTTCGAAACACCACTCGAGATTTTGATTTATACTTTCATGAAACATCACTGCACTCTAGAGATAAACACAGGCCTTTCTTTCATGCTTAGTTCTGTTAAAAGAACAACCCCTACTATGTAGACTTCAGTTTCTTTCATCCCTCAAAAATATCTAAACGCATCTCATTTTTTTTTAAATTCTTATCTTTTCCTCAGATGAGCAGAAAGGAAAAGAAAGGAGAAAAGGAAAAAAAAAATACCATGACTGAAAGTGAAACGAAAGCAAAAGTCTTTAGCACTGTTGTCGTTTTTTAAACTTGCTTACATGCGCTGCAGTACAGAAAAATTGTCAGATAAAAACTTCCTTTAAAAATAAAAATCTTGAATCAACAAATCTATCTGAGAATATACCGAAGTATTTTTCATTCAATCAGCAAAACTATTTGATTGGTTTAGCACAATTTTCTGCAATCAACAAACTGAACTGATCAAAACAGTATAAGATTTTGATCTAGTCAGCAGAGTATTTTGACAAGTTTAACACGACTTTTTTTAATCAGTATAATTATGCAGCTAAACGATTGAACATTTTTATTAAATCAACTAAGTTTTTGTATCAACAAAATCATATGACCAAAATAGTGAGTATTTTGATTTAATCAAGTTTTAGCAGGTTTCGTGCAATTTTATTACATCATCAAAGTTGCTTGGTCGAATTGGTGAAAACGTTTTGATTAATATATCAAATTTCTACTTGTTCAGCATACTTGAATAAGCAATTTCATCTGATCGAAATATGTAAACAGAAAAAATGGTTGAATCAGACAAAATTTTGCTGATTCAACAAAATTTTGGTAGGCATTATTTCGACTGAACAATGATGCTGGTTTTAACAAAGTTTTTGTTAAACTAACAAACTACTTCGTTGAAATCACAAAAATTTGGCTGATTCAACAAAATTTTGGTAGGCATTATTTTAATTGAACAATTCAGCTGGTTTTAACAAAGTTTTTGTTAAACTAACAAACTACTTCGTTGAAATCACAAAAATTTGGTTGATTCAACAAAATTATTTAGAATAACGCCAACCATTTTTTTTTTAATCAACAAAATATTTTTCTTTTAGTATAAACGTTTCTATTAACCCTTTCAAACACTGAGGCCACAATCGAGGAAGAAAAAATACGTACTTTGTAGTATAGGGTGTGGATGTCCTAATTGTGTGATGCGCATAAACAAAACCCAAATTTTCTCAAAAATTTAATAATCCGTTTTTTTTTATTTTCATTATTTTTGTAGCAAATTTGATTCAACAAAATTATTTAGAATAACGCCAACCATTTTTTTTTTAATCAACAAAATATTTTTCTTTTAGTATAAACGTTTTTATTAACCCTTTCGAACACTGAGGCCACAATCGAGGACGCTAAAAAATGCGTATTTTGTAGTATAGGGTGTGGACGTCCTAGTTGTGTGATGCGCATAAACAAAACCCACATTTTCTCAAAAATTTAATAATCTGTTTTTTTAATTTTCATTATTTTAATAGCAAATTTAATAAATCCTCAAAAGAAAAAATATTTAATTGAAAGAGAAAGTATTTAATAAGGTCTGAAATGCTGAAATAAGCAAGATTCTTTAACAGGTTCAGCCCAATTTTCTTGAATTAATAAAATTATTTGGTCAAAATAGTGAAATGATTTGATTTAATCATCAAAGTTTATTGATTCATGTCGCACACCATGCGTTATTTGATTTGTTCGTAATATACGTAATTTTTGCATCTCTCAGACAACGCCATTGGTTCCAATCTTTTTCTAGTTATAAAATAATTGAAAAAGAATTAAATAAAATGATTGGGAAAAAATAATATTTTTCGTTCAAAAGGGAAACGGTTACCTTTATTTTTATTTTTCGGAGTGAACTCACTCCTTTGAAATACTTGAGGGAAAAAGCAACAAAAAGAAAAACTTGTTATAATTCTTTGTTTTAAATAAAAATGTATTTTTAGAGAAATGCAGTGGAGTGCAATTAATAATTATATATATCTATAAGAATTACGCGATTCATGTGTTCCAAGTCCCCCCAAGTCGAAGTTCCGCGATATAAAATAGGGTATATACACGATTTTTCAAGCACGTACACCATTATTTTAGATACTTATAAGCACCCTTCAACTACTTTAAACCACATTCCATTAACTATATATTACCCTTTCTCACATAAAGTAATGAATATACACTGCTGGCCACCCAAATTGCAACACCAAGAAAAACAAGAGATATCACAACAAAATTTATTGTGTAGATAACATGTTGACCAAGTAACAAATGATTAAATTTACAGCATTCTATGAAGCGTGGTTCCTGCCAAAATCAGTACCCAGAGTAGCCGCCGTTGTTGGAGATCACAGCTGCCACACGCCTCGGCATTGATTCAAAGAGACTTTGAATGTGTTCTTGGGGTACAGCAGACCAAGCAGCTTCCACACGTTGCCAAAGTTGATCTGGTGTGACAGCTGGGGATGAACTCTGGGTCAGTCGTTGAGCAACCATGGACCACATGTTTTCTATCGGCGAAAGATCCGGAGAGCGCGCCGGCCAGGGAAGCAATTCAATCTGGTGATTGACGAAGAACCCTTGGACAATGCGTACCACGTGTGGCCGTGCATTATCCTGCTGAAATATGGCTGTTGGCAAGCCCTGAAGGTAAGAAAGGACAACTGGCTCCAACACCTCGGAGATGTAGCGCTGGCTGGTTAAAGTACCGGCAATGCGTACTAGAGGAGTGCGAGAGAGATATCCGATACCGCCCCATACCATAATACCCGGTGCAGGACCAGTGTGACGGTGCATAATGCAGCTGTTCAGCATCCTCTCTCCACGGTGTCTCCAGACTCGAATCCGACCGTCGTGGTGTTGCATACAGAAGCGTGACTCGTCAGTAAAGAGAATTTCATTCCATTCTGTCGTCCACATCCTTCTTTCATCGCACCATTGGCGGCGGAGACGTCTGTGGTTCCGCGTCAGAGGTAGACAAAGCAACGGACGTCTTGCGGACAGACCATTCTGCTGTAAACGACGTCGAATGGTACGCGCAGACACTGGATGATGCGTTACAGACTGAATCTGCTGTGATATGGTTCGTGATGTGACTGAGCGGTCCGTCACTGCCATGCGTACAATCTGCCTGTCATCACGTGACGTGGTGCACTGAGGTCGATGCGGTCGATCACGTCTGTCCGTCGTACCCTCCTGCACCCAACGATCACATATCCGCATCACAGTTGTTTGGTTTCGTCCAATACGACGACCGATTTCCCTGAAAGATAACCCACAATCTCGGTATGCCACTATCCTTCCTCTGTCAAACTCGGATACTTGATCAAAAGATGATCGTTGTTTCCTACGAGGCATAATTTATCGTTTTTTTGAAAAAAAAGCAAGAAAAACACAATTGCTGTACTTGAAACCGTCGAAATCTCCAAGCCTTAAATAGCGCTTTGAGGTGGCGCCACAGGCGCGCTTGATGTGCGTCTGCGCTGAAATTCTAATCATTTGCATATCTCACCTCAGCTAATGCATGTTGTAAATTTCATATTATTTGCATGCTTCCTTCAGGGTGTTGCATTTACGATGGCCAGCAGTGTACAATGCATTTAAAAAAGCAGTGTTATTCAACATAATACTACACAATACTGTACAATATTGTAAATGCGCAAAATGCATAATCAGCATATCTGAATATGCATGACATAAAGTACAGTACGTGTAATAATAATAAAGTGCAGAACTTTAATAATAATACCGTACTGTACACGTACAGTAACTGTTATTGTGTATTGTACTGTAATCATAAAATTACAGTGGGTGATTATATTATTCGAGCCACTTGCTGAAATCGCAAAATAATTAAACACATTTTTATTCAGTCTGCCGCACTTAAATAAAGATATACATAAACGTGTGTTTGATATTTTTATTTTATAAACAAGACCCTCTTATTATAAATAAACAAAATAAAATCGGACATTTTATTTCAGTTTTATACTTTTATTCTAGCATAAGTTAAGAAAATATGATTTTTATGTTGTAGCTTTAATAATATGATCAACCACTGTATTTTAAAGTATGGCAAAGTACTGGGATAATTATAATTGTTCAGTCATGTATAGAATAATATTGTACTCCGCGCTTTGCACTGTTGGTAAAAAATCGCGTGGTGTAGGCTATTTGTTCGCGTTAGATCTCAGATACATTACTCTTGAAAAATTCGCAGTAAGTCAGATCGAGTTGTAGCTCAAGTCCCCTGCACTCTTATTTTAAAAATGGTAATCGCCAAGTACCCAGAATACATCAGACGAGCAATTCTTAATCCGAAATTTCTCCGAGTTAAACGCTTCCGTCAACGTAAACGCACTGAAATTAATTCCCTCACTCTTAATAAAATATTTCGGGAGCACCTTAATTCCGTCAACAGGTGAAGATTCAGTTTCCAAGTGATTTAATTTCCCCCCCAGGTTTAATCTCTAAAGATGGTCTGCCAGAATGCTCTTATGTCAGGTTACCTCTAAACCACTCTTAATTTACTAAAGTTCAAATTAAATAGTGGATTACTTAATGTTATTACGTTAAACGATGCAAGGGGAGTTAGACAGCGAGTCTGAATGTGGATTTCATTTTATTATTTCATTTGATTATGCTTTATTTTGTAGAATTAATCTTATTACATTTGAAGAAAGGTAAACCTAAATATTGAGTTCAGTTGAGTAGTAAGTCTTTTTTATGAATATGATTTTTCTTTTCTTTTGATCTGCTCAGTTTTTTTTTTAAATGTTGAAATTTTGTTATTGCTGCAGAAACGTGTTCGTAAACATCATTGCAAAATAGCGCATTACTATATACATTTAAAGTATGCTTGATAATATGGCTTAAACTATAGAAATATGCAATTAATTACAATGTGAAAGTCAGCGCTGCAGCTGTGACGAAGTTGAACGTTATAGCAATAATCGGGATTCTGTCTTTGTTGATTTAATATGCTTGTTAGGGTGCGAAGCCTGCCGAAATCTCTCTAGAGTTTCGGATTTAGGTCTTTTGTGTTGTTCCGTGTATAAATCTGCTGCAACAAGTGGTCGAAAATATGTAAATTCTTCATAGTACGAGTGTGACATAACAGCGTTTGTTAATTGCTCGCTCTCTTTGTTATTTGAATGATTCTCGGGTCATTCTTTCGATTTATATATATACATAAACTGGTAGAAAGAATCAAAAAATCTTAGAGTATCTTGTCTCAAGATGCACCCTGAATGCTTAGAAATTAGTAAACACGTGAAATATTCAAAATAAATTCGTAAGCAATGTATCGTAACGATTACTGAGAGACTTTCTGAATTTATTCTAATGTAAGAAGCAATGATAATCTTTTTTATTCTGTCCACGAATGATGTGGCATGTCATGAAAGAACAAACCCGCTTTATATGCATCTACTATTCTAAAAACAGACTTATTATGGCAGGAATTCACAAAGTATACGAAAAGAAAGCTGCAACAAACATAAAAAGACTCGAAATTTTCTAAAAACACTCTTTTGTCGATAGAATTTCATTACAAAATTTTCTCTCTCTGAAGCACATCACACTAAAATACTGCTTAATTTAGAATACCTAATTTCTGAAAGTATACACTTGTAGTAACACAGCTAATGAAGTGAAATTTTATATATTTTATGTTTCTGACCAAACTGCTATGCTTTAAACCATGGTTGGGACTTCAATAATTTTTTTAAAAAGATGGTGCAATTTGGAATTACCAAAAACAAGGCGAAAAACTGGAAATTATTTTTCTGTGTATTAATATTGTACTAGTTTTTACTGAATCGGATGCAAAAAAACCACATATATCTAAGTTACTAAAGAACTTATAAACGAAAGTATGAAGCAAAGTATTAAAAGTAAGAGTTAAGATATTTTATAAATTCCTTTTTCTTAGAATTTTCATGTTTTAAAAATATTCCAGACGTTTTAATTTTAAGAAAGCTTTTACAATTGGTTATGGAGATTACTAATAGACTTAAATAAGAAATTGGATATGCATTTTAGTTTTTGTTGACACTACCATTATGAAAACTCGATTTAAGTTCAGAAATAACACAAAATTCTTTTAAAAATATAGCATCAAAACATATACAAAAGAAATTTCACAAAATTTAACACTTCAACGGTTCTAAAGTAATACCCAAACATATTGAAATTATATTTCTAAATAACAAAAAGATATAGTTTAAGAAAATAAACTGTAAGTAAGTGACATTTTAAAAAGTTTCAAAAAGGTATAGCTTTATTAATTAACATACGTTAAATAGTAATTTTTAAAATCGTTATATTTTGATGCATATGTAAGCGAGAATTCGCACCTTTACATCATAAAATGTAAAAAGAGCTTTTAATTACGTCCACTACCCCTTAAAATCAAGAGTCTTAAATGAAGTGATCTTTCAAATTCTTCTTTTGAATCATGAAGTGTTGAGAACAATCAGGTATTTTAAATATTACTGCTTTTAAAAAATGCTATTCAATATTTCTTTTTTTAATATATTCGGAAAATCAATAGAACAGACACTTCCCCACATGACAGTCAAATATATGATGCAACATCAGTTCGTAAATTGAGATACTTAAGCAAACATCGATATCCCTGTAAAATAATATCGATTTCTGCTATTCTTCTTTTTATGCGTACGTGTGTGACTTTCGGAGAAAATAGTATTCTTCTGTCACACTTTCGGAGGATAACAAACATGACTTTGAAGATGTTTGCTTTACAGTATTCATGCGGGGTAATACGCTCATGTTTAATATTTTGTCTCAGAAGACGACTTTTATGAACTTGAAAGTCAGTGGAACTCTTTCCTTTTTGACCGGAAGGGATAAATCAATCTGAAACTCATTGACTATAAAATACGTTCCATTGTATTATTTACTCGTGCTGATAGAGCTGCGCATCGGATAAATAAACCAATAATTTTTTCGATGTCCTCCGTTAAATTCCAATCTGTAACAGCTGCTATGTTTATCCCTGTATAAACCCAATTATAGACTTTAACCCTTTGAGGCGCAACCCTTTCCCAATGCTGGAAAAAGGGCAGCTGTTGCCATCGTTCGACTTAACTACCAGCAAGGTGGCGGACGATCGAAACGTTTCGATCATCCGCCATCTTGCTGGTAGTTAAGTCGAGCGGTGGCAACGGCTGTCCTTTTTCAGCATTGGGCAATCTATCCAGCTGTTCTCTCGTTCTTCCATTTTTCAGCAGATGTCAGTGCTGTTAAAAATAATCGTGACCATTTTTTTACGGGAAATGACGTGCTAAAGAGTAAAGGATTCTCGTGGAATTATGTCACCCGCAACTATTTTTATACAAATCAAATCTGTTCTTCGTGACTGGCAACAGCCAAACATCAGAGTTGGGTGTTCCCAGAGAGGGATCACTGCGCGTTAAAGGGTTAAAAAAGTATTAAATTCAAGTTTATGGATAATTGCAATGGATTGAATTGGCTAAGCAAACTTTGATTTCCAAGCAGCATTTTTATTTCAATAAGTGATTTATGATAGTTAAAACTGATGTTTCTAATACCCTTTTTCTTAGTTGAATACAATAGGAAAACAATAGGGGAATCTGCGCAGAAAGGATGTGCAGTCGGCTGTCTCTCAGATAAGGTTAGTAAAACGTCACGTCGAAATACTCCATAGCATGCTAGGAAGGGGCTTGTACAACGCACTTTGACTCAAAAAATGAAGATAAATGAATATGAAATGAATAAACATTAAAGAACTGTAGCTTTAAAAATATTCGAATTTTTAATGCTTTTCTAAATCTTTTGCATTGTATATCCTTTGTGTGTGTGGGAAAATTTTCAGTTTCTTAACAGAGGCAGAGACGTCTAGTGTTGGAAAAATCTGACCAATTTTGAGATTTCCCGCCTCATAGATGATATCTGTTCATAAATATTAAGCCATGCTAAGAGTGTTATTTTATATAGAGAGATGTACTAGGACTCTATAATTCTTTAAAAACATTTGCCATTCATAGGTGATAATGCGTTACTATATTTATGTCGGCGATGTGATATGTTGGCGATTTTAAACAGAATTCAACGCAAAGTGCTATTAAATAACATAAACAAATTTTGTGGCAGTCTGTTCAAAGTAACTGAAGTCCCCACCATGGCCCGAAAGGCACGGTAAAGGTCCCAGGCGGTAAAGGTCACGGTAAAGGTCACCCCCACGGTAAAGGTCACGGTAAAGGTCCTGGCACGGTAAAGGTCCCAGGATCGGGCCTACCTCGCGGTCACCTACAGTTTTGGGAGGTTTTCTCCAGATGTAACGTGGATACGCTTTAGAACTCCTTAAGAAGTCTTCCGCACAAGGCACCCCCCTGTAGGAAGATGTCTTCGTGTAATATTTGTATTTTGTGCTGTCATAACACAAAATGCAAATACAAATTACCTGAAATTCTCAATCATACAAGCAAATCTCAGTAATATATACTTTTAAATTTTGTTGGAAGCTGTTTAGCTGCTTAACATAATAAACAATACACAAAAAAGGAATGAAAAAAAAACAAATATCGAGCCAAAACAAAAATTTCCTCATATATATATATATATATATATATATATATATATATATATATATATATATAAATATATATATATATATATATATATATATATATATATATATATATATATATATATATATATATATAAATATATATATATATATATATATATATATATATATATATATATATATATGGTTTAGTTTGCTTTAATCAAACAACGAACAAGTTACAGATTAATTTGTGAAAAAAGTAAATTAATAACGGAATCAAACAACAAAATAAATAGAATTTGCAGAAAAGCGAAACGATATATTGATGTGCAAGTTCTGCAAATACTCTTAAGGAAAATTTCATCGCTACCCTAAAATGCTTTCCGCAATCAATTCTGCAATACAATTCCCTTACTGACATAAGATATTCAAAAAGTGACATAGCTTATTTACACAAAAGGTATATGCTTTTTTCATTCACAAAATCTCCATTCTCCAAAAATTAATAAGAGAAACCTTTTTCTATTTAAAAAAGAAAAAGAAAAAAAATCTGATACCTATTGTGGAATGTATTTAATAACTTCGTTTTCCCTCTGATTTTATAGAACGTTCCTCTCAGCTTGAAACCTCCGTGCCTATTTATTTTCTTCGCTTTGCAGCCGTTGCCACTCACTGTAATCAAATATTCGCTACAAAATGACACGGATGGTATTTATTTGCTCTTTTCAATGAATGAAATGAGTGAATTCAAAATCAAAATGAGTGAAATGCAAAGGAGTCCGTGATCCCAACAGAATTGAGAGAATTTTTATTGTAAAAACATTGCAATATCGTTTATTTAAAAAAATATCGATAAAACATTTTTGCGTTGAAATCGATTATTATCGAAACGAATAGCGAGAATCAGCTTAGATTATTTACACGCGCAGTAATCTTTGGAGTTGCAATTTTCGTGGCAAATGTTTCAAAATCGATGTATTTGGCATGATTAATATTTTTTGTTGTCTGTTTGTCCATGCGAGCTCTAACTGTCGTAAATATGCATCGATTACTGCAAAATTTATCTATGTTAATTTCATGTACTCTATCATGTACCCTATTAAAAATGGCTGATGTAGTACAGTTGTTTTAGAGGACCACCCAAAATAAATCCAGTACATTATATGTGGCATAGGCACTCATTGTATGTCTGTGTGTTTATAAATAATATTTCAGAGATATTCGTCTAGTTGAAACAATACAAAACTGAAGCATGTTATTTAGGATTGAAAATCAATGCTCGCTATCGAAAACAGTGTCTGTATCATTTATAGTTATGCCTCAGTTGCAATCAAAAGAATTGCAAAGCATCACGGTACAAGGCAGTTTAGGGATATCCATTGCGTTCAAGCACACTACAATAAGTATATCCACATCTATAACATGATTCTCTTCATTGAACCCTTTGAGGCGCAACACTTTCTCAATGCTGAAAAAAGGGCAGCCGTTGCCATCGCTCGACTTAACTACCAGCAAGATGGCGGACGATCTAAAGGTTCATCGCGTGCCACAGATCTAGAGACCCTTTTTTGTCAGCTGTCGTCAAAAAAGGGTCTCTAGATCTGTGGCACGCGATGGACGTTTCGATCGTCCGCCATCTTGCTGGTAGTTAAGTCGAGCGATTGCAACGTCTGCCCTTTTTTCCCCATTGGGAAAGGTTTGAGCCTCAAAGGCTTAAAAAGAAAAAAAAATATATTTTTTATTTTGTCTATTTATTTTTATTTAACACTTTTACAATATACAATTGATTTCTATGAAAATAGTTGCTGGTGACATAGATCAGAGAGAATCCTTTACTTTTTAGCACGCCATTTCCCGGAAAAAAATTGTCACGATTATTTTTAACAGCACTGACACCTGCTGAAAAATGGAAGAATCCGAGAACAGCTGGATAGATTGCCCAATGCTGAAAAAAGGGCAGCCGTGGCCATCGCTCTACTTGCTGGTAGTTAAGTCGAGCGATGGCAACGGCTGCCCCTTTTTCAGCATTGGGAAAGGTTTGCGCCTCAAAAGGTTAAAAAGAAAAAAAAATATTTTATTTATTTTTTTATTTTTTATATATATATTTTTTTATTTTTTTTTATCTATTTATTTTTATTTAACACTTTTACATTATACAATTCCTTTTTCCTTCAGAACACATAGTGCATCCATATTCTATCTCCGGTCTTCCTTCCAAGCGTTTCCTTACAACTTCCAGCAAAGGCTCCAGGCTTCTTCCAGGTGCCTCAGGCGGTCACTCCATCCTCTTCGGAACTCTCCATCCAGTGCCCAGTTGAAATAGCCGCTTCGGAGAACCCATCCTCTCTGGTACTCCTCCGACCCCAGCCGATTGCAACCTGACCAGATCCGAATGCTCCGCCGCGGCCATTGCTGGAGGGGGTAACAATCCATGGGCGGCCGTCGGTACCCCCTACTAGGAGGACATCACAAACACCCAGGCCCACACCGGGAATCGAACCCGGACCCCACTGAAGGAACCTCTATAGCAAATCCCATCAAGGAGAATCCTCGAGGATAAGAGGCTCCAGCGGGGGGCCATTATAGTATACCTGCTTCGTCTATATGAAGGTTGCATTGTTGTTGGAGTGTTGCAAGACAACTGTACAACAATCGCCTTGTTGATTTTGTGAGTGAACGAGGAACTATGTGTCAACAATACAGCAAGACTCCCGATAAAGGAGCTGGTACAAACACACTGAAGAACTCTTAAATGTAGATTCAAAGAGCATGAGAAATATGTTTCTAAGCACGAACTTTCCAAATCTTCTACTGTTTCGCATTGTTGGAATTCTAATCATCGCTTTCAATTTGTAAAGCTAAGATCTTGTGCACTTCTCTGTCCCATCTTGATTTTTTGGAAGTTTTTTTTTTCATTATCCAGCTTTTAAAACGTTTAGTGAATGATGGTTCCTTCATTCCTTTTGTTCATTCTGCTTGGTGGCAGTTGTTGTAAGGTTCTATTTACTTCCTGTACTCGCCCCCTTGGGATGAAGATCACATATCTAATTTAAAAATCATTTAATTTGGTTTTCTTTAATGTAATCTATCTAAATTCAAGAATTCTAAATCACTTTTGTTTTCATTTTTCTGCCATTTCGGCTTTAAATCTGTATTTTCGCTTTTCCCGTATGCACTATTCTTTTTCTTTTTGTTCTTAATTGTTTCGTCTCTCCAGACCGTTGTGTTAAAAATAGATTTTATTGCGTCCGTTTGCAAAATCAACGGCCTTTTTGAGTTTCCTCGTGGCATCCTGCTGGCGTAAGTTATTTAGTTGTTCCCCTGCGACGACTTTAAAATTATTTGCTCGCGATTACGTCATTTTAATTTTATTGGATTAACTGTTAGGGTTGCTCTGGAATTGGCGCTATTAATCTCAGCCAAGTTATTGTTCTCGCCAATGTGTAATTCTGTGCTGGCGTAATTTTTAAAGTATTCCACCTTAATTTCACTGCCCATATAGGACGTATTTTTATTTTCGCTGAGCCACGACCGCCCGTTATAATAATGGTTCAATAGTATATGTTTAATAAAATAGTTTTTTGTATTTAACGTCTTTTTATATTGCAACTAAGTGCATCGTACCTGGATTATCATGCATCACAACGCAATTTAATAATTTAAAACAGCCCAACCTAATACCATCTTTACACCCCCCCCCCGCCTTTTTTGCCTTTCTTTCCTCTTCTGTACATTTTTTTTTTCTTTTCTCTTGTGTCATATTTTATTCATCTTGTTATCGTGTGTGTTTTCTGTATTTCCTTTATGCTTATTATTATTATAATTGAAAATAAATATATATATGAATAAATATAATTGTGCTGTCCTGTGTATAATGCAAAAATTCTATATTTCTATGTTTTTGCTTTTGTTCTTTTGCAGTTCCGTTTTCTATTGTTTTTTGTATGTTTTTATTAACGATTTTTTTTTCTTATTTTATTTTATTTTTCCTTTTCTATGTTTTATATTTTTTTTTCTTTACTTATTTTTATCTACCCTCCTTCCCCACCCCTTATTTTATTCTCCGTGGGTTGTTGGTTTTCTTTTTTTCAAATTGGCTACTTGCTGTTCGCTTTCGTTTTGTTTATCTTTCAGTCTCCACTATCTGTGAGGCTGTGCTCACAGCTGATGAAGGCCGAAGACTTTTCTCAGCCGAAACAATCGTACTGATAGAAATAGGTACCGTGTTATGTGTGCTAATTTAAAACGTTCTGTTTATATTATCCATTCTTGTGATCAAAGATTGCGGATTGTACCCAACGCTGCCTCATATAGTATAGATAACGCTTTGATTTAATGTTAAAATACGTGCCTTCGGAATTTTTAAGGAGCTCTAACGCACATCTGCGTTATATTTGGAGAAAACCCGGCCAAAACTCTAAACCATCGGATCGAGGCCAGAACCCCGAGCCTTCACACTTCGGCCATCTATGCTGTCCAAGCGTCTTGTCCACTCGGTCATGGTGGAACCGAATGGATCTATCTAATCATTCTTAGAACGGTGACAAACTATTCGAATTTGCTACATTTATTGTTAAAATAGTACAAGGAGACGTGAACTGTGGTGCTGACCTCTTTAAGTTCCTCCAACTTTTGTTGGTTTTGCTTTAATTTAGAACAGAAATCGAATGCTTGACAGATTTAGGGACGATAATAACTCACATCAATTTGTTTTGTTTTTTAAATAGCCGAATACCTCTTAAAATTCGCTTAAAATATTGACAAGCTGGCCAGCATACGCTCACTCGTGCAAATTAACGTTTAAAGAAATCGTACCTCAGTAATAAGTGGCATGTTAGTACGCTCGGTTGATAGTAAATAAAAATTGCACATTGACCGCTTCGTGACAGACCAGTGCGCAACGTAAAGTCCACTACTGATACTTTAGGTGTTGGTGGTAATTTGCCCCCCCAGCTCCCCCCCCAAAAAAAAACTGTTGGCTGATATCTGCTAGTCAGATCAATCCCAAAAACTGTTATGAAAACATTAAAAATTCTGGTTACCGCATTTAATTCTACAACTCCCGTATGGTCCATTTCTTGACATTATTATCCTACTATATAGATACGCAGATCTCTGACCCACTGATTCTCTAACAGTTCCAGGCAATCTGCTCCAAGATAAAACTCCTACCACCATTACTCCAAGAAGATTAAAAGTTCAAAAAGATTAAAAAGCACAAAATACGTAATAACACCTACACTGTTTGTACGATCCGCTTGAAATTTTTCATAATTGTGTATGAAAATATAGAAAACAATCTGCACTCCTTTAAAAATCTGAAAATCCACCCGTTCCCTGATTTTAAAGCGATTTTTCTCTCTTTTCAGCTCCGTTTTATTTCCGAGATTCAAAAAAGTGAATTATTTGCGTGACAAAATTAGCTGTTTCGAGTGACATGGCTTCAAATTGAAGTCTCAGTTATCAGGCTGTGAAGGGAAAGTTGCACAATTCCAATTCTTTTAAAATAATTTTTCCAAATAACATATTTTATTTTTTTAGTAAAACGATCGTCTGCATGAAGCATTGATATAAGAGGAGCTGTGTACACAAAACGAAATCGTTCGAATGAGAAAAGGTTTTCGCACGCTTTCCAAAAGAGCATGAAATGCGATTTGGGTATGTAATAAAAAATGAATATGAAGTTATTTATTTTAGGCGGACGAAGATTAAATATATCGAGTGTAGACAAATTTTCATCAAATGATTATTCTAACGCCCGTTGTAAATGCCTCCACAACGGGCTTTGAATTTTAGTTCAAAATAACCGGAATGTAATCAAAAGCACTTTTTGTAAACAATAATTCAGTTTAATCATTGTTCAGAAATGATAATCAATCTCCCCTTTTAACATCAATATTTTGCGGTAACTTAAGCCAAAATTTACTGTTTAATAAAAGTGGTTAATATTCTGGTGCAGTTGTCAACTCTGGGATTTGGCGAAAGGAGACTTCCATTTTAATGATCAGCAACAGGAGAAAGTCAAACTTCACTCGGGGCTCCTAATTTTAAACCTATTCAGGAAGATAGACCTAGCACCTGAAATCGACACCCCTCAGAGGTATCGTTAAAACATGGAGTACATTGGAGACAAGAACAGATTTAAGTGCAGTATCTCCCTTTGGCGGATACGACTATACAGCATTAAAGACAAGACATGTGTCTGTTCACCCCACCCCATCCCTAAACACTGGGCAAGCCGGTGCGTGGTCACTCGTATAGTATTCATGATTTTGATAATCGAATAATATTAATGATTTCATTATTCGAATAGTATTCGAGATTTCGAATGCCATTTGCTTTTCGAGTGCTACATGCTGACCGTTCAAGTGGATTTTTCAATACCGATTAGCGATTATCTCGAATTCATTTAATAATCGATTAATTCCAATGCTTTCATTCATGCATGTCCTTTATATTACTGTATCTCTCTCTTCCTGAAAAAAAAAACTGAACGCAAAGGATTTTTTTTTTAAATTTAAGGGTATTATTTTAGAGAAACGATTCTTGTTGGTTTTTGAACAGCTTTAAAAACAAACGAATTATGTTGAACAATCGAAAAAATTAATAATCCTTCTTCACTCAATGCACAATGGACTAATATAAGGTGTCCCAAAATTAAAGATAGATTAGAATTAAATAGAACAGCTTTTTCAATTATATATATATATATATACTAGCTGAAGTACCCGTCCTCGTCGGGTTAGTGAATGAAAATTTCCAAAAAGCAAGAACTTTCGTCAGCATTGTAGGAGTACACAGAATGGATGTAGTATGTTGCCAAAGTAAAGAAAGCGAAGTTATAATTTTCATGTATTGTTAAAATATTACAGGTTAGAGAGTAACTAAGTAATATCATTTCATTCGCTTTAGTCGTAATTATGTGATGCGCGAACGAATATTTACGCATATTGAAATAATTATCGCAAAATCTCAAAATTTAATCAACATTTTTGAAAAATTTGAAGCCTAGAATTTAAGTTGAGTGACAACCTATCCTGTCACCCAAATTCGTTTCATTCCCTGCAGTCTTTATTTCGTGATGCTGGAACAAATTTTCAGAATTTTAAAACGATTTTCGAAAAATCTTAAAATGTAAGCAAAATATTTTAATAATTCTCTCTCTCTCTCAACGCCTATAAATTAAGATTAGCAACTACCTATCATATCACTCAATTTCGTATCATTCGTATTAGTCGTTATTACGTGATGTTTGAAGAAATATAAACGTATTTTGAGAGAATTTTCACAACATCTCAAAATCTAATAAAAATGTTTAAAAAATTGGACTCCTATAGTTTATGTTGAGCAACCATCTATCGTGTGACCAAATTTCATGTTATTCGCTTTAGTCGTTACTAGCTGAAGTACCCGTCCTTGACAGGTTAGTGAATGCAAATTTCCAAAATGCAAGAACTTTCGTCAGCATTGTAGGAGTACACAGAATGGATGTGGTATGTTGCCAAAGTAAAGAAAGCGAATTTATAATCTTTATGTATTGTTAAAATATTACAGGTTAGAGAGTAACTAAATAATATCATTTCATTCGCTTTAGTCGTAATTATGTGATGCGCGAACGAATATTTACGCATATTGAAATAATTTTCGCAAAATCTCAAAATCTAATCAACATTTTTGAAAAATTGGAAGCCTAGAATTTAAGTTGAGTGACAACCTATCATGTCACCCAATTTCGTTTAATTCCCTGCTGTCTTTATTTCGTGATGCTGGAACAAACATTTTAGCATTTTTAAACGATTTTCACAAAATCTCAAAATGTAATCAAAATATTTTAAAAATTCAACACCTATAAATTAAGATTAGCAACTACCTATCATATCACCAAATTTCGTATTAGTCGTTATTACGCGATGCTTGAAAAAATATAACCGCATTTTGGGAGAATTTTCACAAAATCTCAAAATCTAATAAAAAGTTTAAAAAATTGGACACCTATACTTTATGTTGAGCAACAACCTATCATGTGACCAAATTTCATATCATTCGCTTTAGTCGTTATTACGTAATGCGTGAACAAAAATTCACTCAGTTTGAAACGATTTTCGCAAAATCCCAAAATCTGATTGATTTTTTTTTAGATGCTTATAGTTTAAGGTGACCACCTATCATTTCACCAAATACCATTTTTTCACCTTTGCAGTTATTACGTGATGTGCGAACACAATACGCAGCGTGAAACAATTTTCGCAAAATCTCAAAATCTAATCAAGATTTTTTTTAATTCGACGCCTATGTTTTAAGTTGAGTGACCACCTATCATGACACCTAATTTCGTATCATTCGCTTCAGTCGTTTTTACGTGATGCTTGAACACAAATTTACGCAGTTTGAAAGGATTTTCGCAAAATCTCAAAATCCAATCAAGATTTTTTAAAAATTCGACGCCTATGTTTTAAGTTGAGTGACCACCTATCATGACACCCAATTTCATATCATTCGCTTCAGTCGTTTTTACGTGATGCTTGAACACAAATTTACGCAGTTTGAAACAATTTTCGCAAAATCTGAAAATCTATCAAGATTTTTTTAAAATTCGACGCCTACGTTTTAAGTTGAGTGACCACCTATCATGACACCAATTTCATATCATTCGCTTCAGTCGTTTTTACGTGATGCTTGGACACAAATTTACGCAGTTTGAAACAATTTTCGCTAAATCTGAAAAATCTAATCAAGATTTTTTAAAAATTCGACGCCTATGTTTTAAGTTGAGTGACCAACTATCATGACACCTAATTTCGTATCATTCGCTTCAGCCGTTTTTACGTGATACTTGCATACAAATTTACGCAGCTTGAAAGGATTTTCGCAAAATCTCAAAATCCAATCAAGATTTTTTAAAAATTCGACACCTATGTTTTAAGTTGAGTGACCACCTATCATGACACCCAATTTCATATCATTCGCTTCAGTCGTTTTTACGTGATGCTTGAACACAAATTTACGCAGTTTGAAACAATTTTCGCAAAATCTGAAAATCTAATCAAGATTTTTTAAAAATTCGACGCCTATGTTTTAAGTTGAGTGACCACCTATCATGACACCCAATTTCATATCATTCGCTTCAGTCGTTTTTACGTGATGCTTGAACACAAATTTACGCAGTTTGAAACGATTTTCGCAAAATCTGAAAATCTAATCAAGATTTTTTAAAATTCGACGCCTATGTTTTAAGTTGAGTGACCACCTATCATGACACCCAATTTCATATCATTCGCTTCAGCCGTTTTTACGTGATGCTTAAACAAAAAAAGCGTCACGGACAGAATGACAGAAGGACAGAATGACAGAATGACAGACAGACAAACTTTTTTTTGAGGGGCGCATCGGATTCCCGGGTGCTTGAAACGGATAGAAATCGCAAAATTTTTGAATTCCAAGAAATGTACAGACAAAAGTCTAATTTTATTTATATAGACTAGCTGAAGTACCCGTCCTGGACGGGTTAGTGAATGAAAATTTCCAAAAAGCAAGAACTTTCGTCAGCATTGTAGGATTACACAGAATGGATGTAGTATGTTGCCAAAGTAAAGAAAGCGAAGTTATAATTTTCATGTATTGTTAAAATATTACAGGTTAGAGAGTAACTAAGTAATATCATTTCATTCGCTTTAGTCGTAATTATGTGATGCGCGAACGAATATTTACGCATATTGAAATAATTTTCGCAAAATCTCAAAATTTAATCAACATTTTTGAAAAATTTGAAGCCTAGAATTTAAGTTGAGTGACAACCTATCCTGTCACTCAAATTCGTTTCATTCCCTGCAGTCTTTATTTCGTGATGCTGGAACAAATTTTCAGCATTTTAAAACGATTTTCGAAAAATCTCAAAATGTAAGCAAAATATTTTTAAAATTCTCTCTCTCTCTCAACGCCTATAAATTAAGATTAGCAACTACCTATCATATCACTCAATTTCGTATCATTCGTATTAGTCGTTATTACGTGATGTTTGAAGAAATATAAACGTATTTTGAGAGAATTTTCACAAAATCTCAAAATCTAATAAAAATGTTTAAAAAATTGGACTCCTATAGTTTATGTTGAGCAACCATCTATCGTGTGACCAAATTTCATGTCATTCGCTTTAGTCGTTATTACGTAATACTGGAATAAAGATTCACTCAGTTTTAAACGATTTTCACAAAATCTCGAAATCTGATGGATTTTTTTTAATTAGATGCTTATAGTTTAAGGTGAGTGACCACCTATCATTTCACCATATATCATTTTTTCACCTTTGCAGTTATTACGTGATGTGCGCACAAAAATTTACGCAGTTTGAAATGATTTTCGCAAAATTTCAAAATCTAATCAAGATTTTTTTTTTTTTAATTCGACGCCTATGTTTTAAGTTGAGTGACCACCTATCATGTCACTCAATTTCATATCATTCGCTTCAGTCGTTTTTACGTGATGCTTGAACACAAATTTACGCAGTTTGAAAGGATTTTCGCAAAATCTCAAAATCCAATCAGAATTTTTTTAAAATCGGACGCTTATGTTTTAAGTTGAGTGACCACCTATCATGACACCCAATTTCATATCATTCGCTTCAGTCGTTTTTGCGTGATGCTTGAACACAAATTTACGCAGTTTGAAACGATTTTCGCAAAATCTCAAAATGCAATCAAGATTTTTTAAAAATTGGACACCTATGTTTTAAGGTGAGTGACCACCTATCATGACACCCAATTTCATATCATTCGTTTCAGTCGTTTTTACGTGATGCTTGAACACAAATTTACGCAGTTTGAAACAATTTTCGCAAAATCTGAAAAATCTAATCAAGATTTTTTAAAAATTCGACGCCTATGTTTTAAGTTGAGTGACCACCTATCATGACACCCAATTTCATATCATTCGCTTCAGTCGTTTTTGCGTGATGCTTGAACACAAATTTACGCAGTTTGAAACGATTTTCGCAAAATCTCAAAATCCAATCAGAATTTTTTAAAAATTGGACGCTTATGTTTTAAGTTGAGTGACCACCTATCATGACACCAAATTTCATATCATTCGCTTCAGTCGTTTTTACGTGATGCTTAAAAAAAAAAAGCGTCACGGACAGAATGACAGAATGACAGAATGACAGACAGACAAACTTTTTTTTGAGGGTCGCATCGGATTCCCGGGTGCTTGAAACGGATAGAAATCGCAAAATTTTTGAATTCCAAGAAATGTACAGACAAAAGTCTAATTTTATTTATATAGATTGAAACACAAAGTACATAGGATAGGGAATGGAAAGCACATCGGGCAAATAAATTCCAAGGCTTTGCTGACACATACACACTCTGGCTGAATTTTGTTGATGCAGCGTTGAGTCCTCCACACATGATCCTACAATGTACGTGTAGATCTGGGCTTGTTGTCATAGACCTTAAGCTTCAAATAACGCCAAAGAAAGAAATCCAGTGGCGTTAAATCACATGATCTTCCTCATCAAAATTATCATGGATACCATTATTTCTGAAATGCTGATCATAAAAACGCGTTGTTATTTCGTATATTGGTACATTTTCACTAACCCTATTGTCAGCTGACAAATCGTTTTCCTTTTTTTTGGTGGACAACAATGAATTAATTAATTTTCCATTTCATTCAAATCTTGTGTAAATTTTGTGGAACCTTATACTGACAGTAAAGATGTATGTGTTATGCGACTTTCACAAAAAAAACCACAAGCACAAAAATTGCTTTCAGAAATGGGCCTGTTCAGAGTTACCTGTTTACGGAACTATTTAGAAATTCCGATATATTCAACATTTTTTTTGAGTGTTTCGTAATTCCTATAGGTTTATTCTTTGCTGCACTGTAACAGAGTTTACAGAGCAGCTTATAGAAGCATTAAATTTTCCCGCGTCTCTAGCGCAATTAAATTCTTTAAAAAGCTGTTCAAAAGTTGCATGATTTTCTATCATAACTGACTTACATGGCTCATTTTATGAGCATATTTTAAATTTCCTTTAACATCCTAAACATTTGAGAATGAGGGTAATGTGATAATTTAAGAGGACATAATAAGTATTCAAAATATGTTTGCCGTATTGTTTTATTTTCTGGCTCGTCTGCCTTCCTGTATTTCTGCTCGTGCTCTAATTAGAGACCTGCACGGGCCGGCCCGGCCCGTGAAAGCCCGGCTTGGCCCGGTTACGGGAATAATAAATCTGTTGTCAACGGGCCGGGTCGGGCCAGACTCTTGTCTATTTTTTTCCCCCTAACCTTCCTGCAACCAGCAAAAAAAAAGTATTTTTAGAAATTGGCTTCTGTAGGTAATAAATTATGGAATCATAGGGCTATTAGTCTGTTTACTTTGAAAGACTGATGTGGGAAAGTATTCAAAGTTTGTTGCACTTAGCAAAAGATGTCATAACCGTTTGTTTTCCTTTTGTATACCATTAGTGGTGCCTATGATGGCACCAGACCGAGCTGATACAGCTATGTTCCGATTCCAGGTCGACCGGAGATTTTCACATTATTATACTTTATGAATTAACATCTAATTAAAAATATTCCACTTTTCAGAATATATATGCATATAAATGGTGGTTATTTTAATATTAGTATTAATTTAATGTAGTAGTTAACATTAATAACTTTTCTTAATATAAAATACCTGAAAAATATTTATTGATCGATCTATTTGCTCGTCTTTACATTTTTTTAAATTTCTAGAATTTTCGAATTTTTTTCCTCAATTATGGGCCCGTACGGGCCGGTCCGGGCCGTGATGTTTGTTTCAAATGTGTTACGGGCCCGGGCCGGGCCTACAAATTCAAGGATCTTCGGGCTCGGGCCGGGCCGGGACTCAATTTTCAGGCCCGTGCAGGTCTCTAGCTCTAATATCTATCAATAAAAATTAACCGCTATAAAGTTAGCATATGCTGATGGTGTGAGCTACGGGGGAGGCTACAGTTAAAAGTAAAACGGGTCAATTATAACATTTCATATTTAATGCTTGATATAGTTCATTAAAATAGTATTCTGTGGCTACCCCCAATAATTCAAGGATGGAAAATGCAAAAAAGAAATCAGTTAAAGCCTCCAGATTTAAAAATACTGGTTACGTCCTCGTAGATTCACCATTTTTATTTCAGTTGGTAGGATCTTCACAATGTTGTTTTGATCTTTTTGAATTTCAGGCCCGTTTGCATATCAGCCCCCGTTACTTACAAAATTAAAACAAAAGTATAAATTGCACAATTTTACTCAAGTTGCAAAAATATCATACATAGATGGCATGTTTTTTTAGGTTTGAAATTAAAAAAAGGGGGATCAACATAAATACCGAAAATTTAAAAATAAATTCTGCAAAATTCAAAAAATAAAAATTCAGAGCGTTAAAAATTAAGGTTTTTTAAAAATTTATTTTGAAATTTGAAAAGAGAAACAGATTGCATAAATTGCACATTTTTTACACAAGTTGCAAAATAGCATAAATTGTCGACCCATTTTTTTTTGTTTCAACTGGGAAAAAAGCTAGAGATATCAACATAAAAATAGGAAATTTTAAATGTATTCTGCATAATTAAAAAAATAAAATCCCAGAATCAAAAGAAATGAAATAAAAAAAATTTGCTTTAAAATTTGAAAAGTGAAACTTAAGAA